>CM041776.1:240415902-240664095 GCA_023374045.1 Limonium bicolor
GCAGACGTCTTAACCAAGCTGTTGCCTGGAAGAGCTTACCTTTACAGATGAAAAGATGGGGTTGAAGTTAGAAGAGGGTTAGCATGGTTGGTCTTGTTGTTATGTGTCTGTAATCTGTCAAAACCCATGAGGTTGTTTTTCCTCCTGGTTTTCGAGAGGGGGTGTTAGAAATATTATGTTATTATGTTTGGGCTTGGTCTGTATTGGTTTGCCCTCTGCTAGTATTGGGTCGGCTCTGTCTTAAGCCCAGTGCCCCAGTGCTCGGTTTTCTATTGTCATTAGGTTATAAGTTGCTACAGTAGTTGTGTTAGTGTGAGTAAGGTAGAGTGCCGTTATTCCCGGCTTAGGGTTTTCTTCTTCCTCCTGTTCTCGACATTTCTCTCCTTTGCAATCCTTCCACGTTGTGTATGGTTCAGTGATTCTTGTTTCGATTGAGAACTTTTCACACATGTACCATGGTATAATCTTCCTTATAATTTCTTTATTCATTGATATTATTCACTTTATAATCTCATTAAAATCCACCAGAATTCAATCATGCCACAATAATCATTACAATTTCACATATTCATATCATTAATATTTTCTCATCAATCTTTCCTCTAAAAATAATACCCATTTATTCAACACATAATATACCGCACACTAAAATATCTCAGTAATCATTATCACAAATAATTTGCTCCCAAAAAATAATAGTCACTCACAAATAACAGTCATAATCACCACAAAAGATTAATTTTACGCAGTTAAAAAAGCTAGTGAACGCAGTAACTTACCTGGAATCTAGAAACGATTTGCATATCAACATGAACTCAATCATTGCTCCCCGCTCTCAATTCAAAGCCAATAATGTGTCCTCTTCGGTCTGGTTGGAGAGAAGAATGCATAGAAAAGACTTTTTTTTTGTCTAGTTGTGAGAGGAGAAAGAGAGATTGGCGAGAGCAGATTGTGAGATGATGCATTGGAAGGGATGGATGACTGGTATTTAAAGAAACCGGAGGGAAACCCAAGAGAGAAAGAATACCAACCAATGATCACTAAAGTGCATTAAATTGTTTAGTTAAATTAAGAAAACAAAGGGTTAGGAAATATGAAAGGTAAAATTCATTATAGTAAAGTAGGAAATATCAAGGGTAAAGATGGTTTTACTAATTAAAGTAGGAAATATGAATAGTTAGAACTAGTTCATTAATAAAATCAGAACATTATAATTACTATAACTTCATTATAACAAATAAATATGCTAAATAATTAGATATACACAAGGATCATTGTTATGACATTAAAATCACAACCGATTTACTTTTAAACATGTTTTTTTTATTAACACGAATTATCTTTATTATTTACGCTCGTAAATTATAGTATAATACCATAAACTATATATTATGCTCGTGAACTAATATACTCATAAACTATATAAAAGATGTATTTTAAATCAACATTACTCTTTAAATCATATCATTATTATTATTACTCCATTTTTAATTAATAAATATACCAAGTTAGCTAGAGAAATACAGGATCATTATATGAAGGTAAAATCACGACTACCATAGTTTTAAAGCAGATTATGTTATTAAACGGATTGTCTTTATTAAACATTGTATAATATGCTCACAAACTATATAATATATTTGTAAACTAGAAAATAAATGTATTTAAAATTTAGGGGTATTTCAGAAAATACCAAAAGGTGTCACCGACATATGGTAAAACTAACTTATTTATGTAATAAAATCAACACTATCGTTATTATAACAAATAAATACACTAAAATAATAGAAATACACATGAGTCGCCACCCAATTTTAACCTACTATAAATTAGGAAAGGTTGGAGTTTCGGGTTCGGGGGTTTGGTATTCAACTTTTCCGGGTTTAATTTTCTTTCACTACCTTTCTAAGTCGTTTTTTCCTCTACTTATGTTACTCAATTTTTCCAACATAGTAGAATTAATAATTATGGGGTAGCTTAATATCTAGCCAGAGTATATGATTGTATGACACGTTAGTGCTTCAAAATACTGTTATGAGTACTTGATCTAATACTAATATAGTATTTCAGTCTCAGGTGTGTTAATTACATTTTTTTTGTTGTTTTTAGTATTCTAATACATTAATTGTTTTCTGTCAACTTTTTACATTTTCGAGATTTTAGCTAGCAATAGTGGTAGACGAAAGATCGTATATAATATAGTATACAAATATGGTACCTTGTCATACATGAATATTATCTAACTAAGGAGTATTTCATAATATTTCTAGCTCTTCGATATGACTGGGGATGACAATGGGTGACGGGTGCCCGTTTCACCCGACCCACTAAAACGGGTAAAAACGGATGACGGGTGAAACTGGTGCAGGTGACGGGTCGGGTCGGTGAACATTTTTCACCTGGTCACCTGACCCGTTCACCCACCCATCACCCGTATGTCTTATATTAAATAAAAATATACTTATCCCATATTTGTAGAGATAATGTGGAATAATTTTAGGTTAATATTCTATGTTTTGAGTATGTTATGACTTAGTTGATGTGTATGTATTGTTGAACAAATATAAGTGTATTTTTTTTTTAAAAAATAAGCTTATATAAGATGTTATAGACAAAAAATGCTAGCTGAAAAAATATAAATGGGTGACAGGTTCACCCGTTTCACCCATTTCACCCGCGGGTGACGGGTGATGAAGTTGCGGTGATGGGTCGGGTCGAATGATGCGGGTGAAAACGGATGACGGCTCGGGTGAAGCGTCTCCTGGCCCGAACCCGACCAGTTGTCATCCCTAGATATGACAGCTGAACAGTCTTCTACATTTGTATACATATAAGACGAGTGCAGTGATGAATTTAACATAGACTAGTATTCGAGTTCGTGTTTTGGTAGTATACAATATAACAATGCAGACGATAATTGGGTGACAACTCAATTTAGCTAACTGAATTTTGAGTGGATTTAAAAGGCCACTTGTAATATTAAAAACAAGTTATTAGGTTTAATTGATAGGTCTCTTGATTAATAAAAATATTTTTCACTTAATAGTAAAAGCATATTAGAAAAGTGAGTGAATAATTTTAACCATTAATTTCTTCTCATTTTAATTTAATGGTTTAAATTACAGCCAATAAATCACATTTGTACCCACACTCCCATTAATAAACATACATTTCCCTATGGTTTGTCGATGTCGATTGGGATGGATACGTATAGACAAATGTTTGAGTTGGTAAGCACCAGTCTTTCGACCTTACACCTTTTCGGGACATATTCTAGGGAAACACGGCAATGAAGAACTCTACAAAACGTCAGAACAGCTCTCGGTGCTGCAATGCAATAAGGTCATGATCCTAGAAAATTGTAATTCGCACTGACAGCTTTACTAGTAGATCTTAACGTTTTTTTTCTTTTTTTGGATCACGTCTTAAATTCATTTTGGAAAGTTGGTGGCTCTTCACAGCCATACACTGAAGCTCCCTGTATATGATAGTCTGAGGAGTTTTAAAAATCGACGGTATCGAAATACAAGACAGGAATCAGCTTCTATATCTATGGAACTGTGTCACAAGCTTTACAAACTTAGAGGAGCTCTATATTATTGTGGTAATAGTTTTTTTACCTACTCTACTTGTGCTGTACAATGAATTATATGTTTCATACTAAAAAAGAAAAAGGCTAGTTTGCTACCGACGTAATTGGTAGCGATAATAATGAAATTGGTAGCCAAATAGAACGGGTTACCGCTTTGTTCATTTGCTCCGGAGTTTGACGGTGGGTAAACCCTTGGTGGCGAAATTGATTTTCGCTACCGTTTTCTGGTTGTAGCAATTTTGCTGCCACACTGCCACTGCTCTTTTCTTATGGTAGTAATTTTTACTACTGATTATGTGGGTAGTTTTACTTTGTTTGCTACCAATAAATTCCGCGACGTATTGAATATATCATCTCTGATGACCTTGATCGAACGTATATTAATTCAGACTAGTGCGCTTAAAATGTGCACACATCAGGAATCGATCCTGCGACGTGTGGGCAGGATAACTATTACCTTAACCATTGAGTCATGACAGTTATTCACAATATATATACATCTATATGTATATATTGAATGTTTGATACTCTAATATAAATCAAAATTTTGATCGAGATATGACCAAACCTTGGATATGTAAAAATTAATAAAATAGATGTTATATTTTAATTTACATAATATTACAATATTAATTTTGTACAGTCAAAATAATAAATATAAAGTGTATGTTTGGCTTAAATTGTATAAACTAAAACTAAACATATATATAATTTACAAAATCTTTAAACCATTTATAAATTATATTTATAGTTTTGTATTTGTTGCAAATTTTAAACCATCAACTAATTTAAATTGTTATTATTTATTGTATTTTTTATATTTTACTCATTTATGTGATTTTTGTAAACTAAAAATTATATAGTAAAGTGTATAAAAACTACTGCAAAATTTTAAAATTTATATACAAATATATCATTTACTAATTTAATTATTTTGACAACTATTTATATTATTTTGTAAATTTTAACCAACATATGTACTAGTTTAAATTATTATTACATGTACTCGATTATATTTATTAATACGTGCGATACTTTGAAATTAAAAATATTATAAGTATCAAAATATATTATGTTACATATACTTATATGATAAATAAATTCTTGTAGTGGTATATAGTTTTAATTAATTTTCATGAATTAGAAATTTTTTGTTTACTTAAAATTCTATTTAAATTTCGTAGTTAAAAGGTAAGAAGTAAAATATACTAAGTAACTATATTGAAAAACTATAAAAATAAAAATATTTATATAAGAAGATAATATATCCACTATGGTAGCAGCAATATAGGTTAGTATTATGAATTATGTAGTATTCACACGTTTAAGTTATAAGACAATAAATAATTTTATAATTCTAACGAATATTAGCTATCATTTCTTTCTTATATCTAGCACAATATCAACTGAAATTTCATCGGCATTATTAGTCGGTAGCAATTTTGAAACTTAAGATAGTAGCAATTTAGCTACTTGTTAAAATATTTGCTATCATAGCCAAATTAGCCTATAGATAGCAACCATAATCAAGTTTTAGTAGCAATTTCATAATTTCTCTTATCTACATGGTCGTAGCAACTTTTAAGATAGTAGCTAGTTAGCTATTGATTAGAATCTTTTTGCTACCGTTGCTCAAATAGTAGCATAATAGCTACCATGATTGAATTAGCATTAACCAAGTAGTAACAATTCATTAATTTAGCTACCGATATTGGTAGCAAAATTACTTTTACTAAAACTATCGGAATGAAAGATAAAATAGCTACTATTGATGGTAGCAATCTTGTAAGGCGGTAGACATTTAGCTACTGGCTAAAAGTTTAGCTACCATTATTGTTGTGGTAGCACAAAAGCAACCACTTTGTTAATAACATCAAAAATCAGTAGCAATTTTCCAATTTAGATACCAATATATGCATAGTAGTAATTTATCGGTAGCTAAAACATGTTTTTCTTGTAGTGATACTAATTTACTTTGCAAAACTGCGGGACAAACCCTTGCAAGGATGACATTCTAATTCCAGATGAGTTGAAAGATGAGGACAATATTGAAAAATGCGTTTTCAGACACCTGTTAAAGGTTGAATTTCAATACATAGATAGTACCAATGTAGAGATGAAGGTCCTTGAACTTTTGCTCACTCTCCTATCCTAAAGGTTACGTCTGTAAGATTTAGCCATAGTTTTGATGAAATGGAATTGTCGAAACACATGAAACAAATAAATCCACATTGATCACAGTTCTCTCTTCTGCCGTGCAGCAAGATCAAGCAGGGTAAAAGTTGACATATATCTTGGGGACGAATTGGTGGAGGACTCTGTTGTTATGGGATCGAAAATGAGTGACTTAGTTTATCTAGTTGAAGTGATTCGCAGAGCAAACGAGATTAGGTAAAAGTAAATTTCTGCTGCTCTAAATTCGGTTTGGTATGTTTACTAAGTATTGCTATTTTGTTATTTGATAGAAACAGCATTAGTGTTGACATTTTGTCATTTGATGAAACAGCATTCGTATTGACATTTTGTAATTTGATTAAACAGCATTCCTCAGTGAAGTTGCACCACTACTAGAGGGATGAAGAAACGAATCTTGTTTTCCTGCTAACTAGGGTTAGAAATAAAGAAAAATTCCAGTCAAAAGCCGTTAGACCAACTCATTTATGTATCCGGTGCTTTTTGCACCATGCACCATAATTCCATAACATATGTGTTTTTTACTCGTTACTGTGAAAGAAGCGCATATGAGCCTGCTAAGAACGAGTATCTGCTGTGCGTCTGGCTGTGCCTGCAATACGAGTCATTTGCAGGCACATCTGCAATATGCGTCTCCTTTGCGGATGAGCAACGGCTCAATTTCGTCCTCACACCGTCACTATAACTCGCACTCACTCATATTTTATTTCTCTCACTCACAACCCTCTCTCATTTTCCTCCACCTCCTCCCGACAAGCGCATAGCATATCCCCTCCTCTCTTACAATTTCTCTCTTCCTCCCCAAATTCCCTTCCTCCATCTCTCGAGCACCGCCCCCATTTCTTCCTCCCTCTCTCGACTCATTAGAATTTGTTATTGATATATTGAAATTAGGTTTATAATTATAATATTTAGTCTATTTTTAATCAGTTTTGTTGTTTAATTTTAATTATCGTTTCAATTAATTGTGATTCAATAAAACTAGTTTATTACAAATTAATTTGACTAATGAATTATAGTTCTCACGACTAAATCTTTGTATAGTTAATTTGTTCAAATTAGTTGAATTAAACTTACATTTATAGTTATGGACATATTTAGTCTATTCATACCCAAGAGTTCCGTTTAACAGTAATCATAACCAACTTAGAATAAATTAATTAACTTATAATTCATGTATAATAGTTGATTTCAATAAGTTTCGACTAATGTGTTATTGTTCGTGAGCAGATTGTTTAATCATAGTTAGTTAAAGTGCGGTTACTTAAATCAATCTACAATAATCCAGAAGATATTTTTTTTGTATATCCAATTATGTTTTATTTATCATCTGTTTAATGTTTTAAATGTAAATGAATTGAGCTACTTTGTTTTGATTATAATTAATCATTAATTCAGCTAGTTTACATTCAGATTCAATCATATGCTATTAGTTTAATATTAATTGTTGCTCAATAATTGTTTCGACGTAGTTACAGTACCTCATAAGTACATTTAAATGTTTTTTAATTGTTCAGCGGTACGAACCGTATAGATGTCGTATATTAAAAATTCGCTCAAACTGGAAGGGACAGTTGCCTCACCCATCACTGGCACCTTACATTATCATAACCGATCTATATAAAACTTGTGGTTTGGGGCTTACTAGTAGTTGAGGGGTGATTAGTGCATTGATAGAGAGGTGGCGTCCAGAGATGCACACACTCCTTATGCCATTTGGCGAGGCGACCATCACACTAGAGGATGTTCATGTGTTGTTCGGGCTGCCGGTTGATGGTTACCCATTATGTTGCTGCACCAGTGTGCCTGATGTGAATGCGGAGTGCATTGAACTACTTGGTGATGCACCACCCACTCGTAGAGGCAACCCGATCCCCATAAATTGGCTTGCTTCAAGATTTGATGAGAACCTCCTGATTTTGCCCTTCGTGACCCTGTGATACACCAGCAGCATGCGAGGGTGTACATGCTTCGACTGATTGGTGGGCTTCTGTTTCCTAATTGAATGGGGCTTGCGTCGATGTTATATATCTCAGACTCCTTCGGGACCTTGATGTGGATGGTTTATTGAGCTGGGTGCAAAGCTACCAAGTATGATTCAACCACTAGTAGAAAAAGACCCTATGGTGACGGTTGTTTGGCCCTTATGCCGGTGGTTCAAAACCGCTGAAACCGGTGTCGCCGCTGTAGGTGAGAGACCTATTGCAGCGGTTGTAGAAATGCTGAGGTAGGTCCTCTACCGCAGTGGTTCTTTTAACAACCGCCGTGGTAGATGACCTACCTTGGCAATTGTTAAAATAACCGCTGCGTTTGAGGGACCTATTGCGACGATTGTTAAAGAACCGATGCATTAGATTGTCGTTAGATAGTCATTAGACAGGGCCTATTGCAGCGGTTGTTTGTTTAGAACTGTTGCAATAGTTGTTTTTTTGTTTTTCCCTTTCCACCCTACAATTGTACCAAACACACCCAAAGATCAATCAAACATGTTTACATATCAAAATCAACAATGCCACCACAGTGGGGCAACAGATCACACCACCATTAAGCCATTTAACGGCCACCAAGCATGGCACCCACCAACGGGCAATAATACACTTTCACTTACAAATTAATATGAGCAATATTTATATCAAACATCCATAGCATCATTACACAAACGATTGTACCATGACATTTTCTAAAACATCATACTTAATCCTATCCAACTAACAACAACCTATGTTAACGCTGATGAATTCTGCCCATTCCTCGAGCATCTCAATTATATGTCCTTCATCGTACTGACAAGCTACCAAATCTTCAAAAGCCTTGAATAAAAAAAAAGTTATGATTAGTTGCTAAAGACTTTAAGTGTAAGAATCAATGCTAAAAAGTATATACAAAATCAAAATATTTAGAGCATGTTACTTACCTTGTCTAATGACTTCTCTAGCAAAAGCGTCGATGCCGCTACCAAGTCACTCATAAACCGCATGACAAAGTACCCACATTCTGAACCTCCCAACTGTTGTGGACACTACACATTCATATACGTACATGTTCAAAATCAATTTTACACATATTATAATATTGTTACCATTTGATAACTAATGATCATAGTACAACATTAGAATAAGGATTACAAAAATACCTTGGCTACATTCCACTGAATGTTCTTAATCCTTGTTTCCCGGATTTGCATCAATACAGCTTGAAAGGTAATGGAATTCGTACACACAGATAAAGTAAAAGTTATCAAGCAAATGATTAAGAAATAACTGAAAATTGATAATTAATCAAGTTAAGTAATTCACCTCATCAACATTGTAGATATAATAGGCTTCTTGGGATGCCGAGATGCTGAGTCAAGCTGCAGGACTCTTAGGCTCTTTAAACATAGAACCAGCAAAGACCAGTGTCGGCTGTTCATAGATTGCGACATAGCCAGAACTTAATTCAATTGAATACATAATACAAGTATCACAATTTTTAGATTAACTCAACACTTGATAAAATGCTTACCCCTGATGAAGTGGTAGTAGTATATAAGATTTATCAGCACATGCATGTATCGCAGTTGACAAGTACTGGACCAAAGCTTGGGGGTCACATCCCATAGTAGTTTTAGAGCACATATCAGGGCATAAGAAACTGAAACTACTATTGTCATGCACTTGGACCGCTTTTTCATCCACAAACCTGCACAATATAAAGAAACCGATATTAGTGATTTAATTTTCAAGTGTACAGAGTAAAATGTGTACAAGGTGTGCTAGTTACTCACATATGCAAGCCGACTTGAGAATCGACGCACTCAACCAATCTTTCCTGAACAACTCCATAAAATCACTGATGTAAATTTTGAATCTGTGAGGGCCTTCATAGTGAAAAAGATCCGGTCTTGGCTCCACCGTAACCTAATCTCTTTCCGGCGGCATCATCAACAGAGTGGAGTGCAGGAGTTTCAGCTTGGGGACAAGGCATACAGAACCACCGACTCCACCAAATTCGTTTTCAGCACAAATTTAGTGGCTGATGCCACTGAGGGATTAGCTGGTGCAACATTAGCAATTCTCTTTCCTTTTCCCTTATCAAAATTTGATTGGATGTGTTCCTGAGATATTAATTTAATAAGTATACGTTTCTACCCAAGAATATGTTTAAGAGTAAGTTTTTTGTGTGCTTATCTACTGCTCCCCAAGCTTTATCAATCTAACTGGCCACTGTATTGTAATGGATTGTGCTTGATGAAGGGTGGATAGGTCTGTAACTGGCACTGGTAACTGAACATTGCCATACTCAGGCGCAAAATCATTAACGAGCACCCGGCATAGTACTCCCGAAGCGCTTCATTCCGCACGGTGTCACCATCAGCAGACTTGAAAAGCTTACCCCACCCTACCACGACTTCATCAGCGCCAATTATTTGCAACAATGTGCAGTCAACCGGTTTCTGAAATTTTAAATTAAAGATTCTAGATGCACATGAATAAGTGTATAATTTGATTTTTTTATATATTTGTAATTAACATATTATTCTAACCCGAGAGATGAATATGGAAACGGATTTACGGAGTGAACACTACTGGGAGGCACTGGTGCAAGGTCTGATGCTTGTGAGTGATCTGGTTGTCTAGAAACCTCTTGACTCATCCTCTCATATCGCATCATGGTCATAGCTTGAGCGATTTGCTGCTGGAATTCATTTCTTAGTCGTTGCTCGAGCTCAGCATTCAGTCGTAAGTGCTCCTCATAGGTCATGCTCCCTCCCGCACTCTGTCTGGACCCAGGATTTCCGAAGACTTGCCGTATACCAACATGACCACCAAAACTATTGCACGACCCGGATGATTCTTCTTTCTGAGAGCACGAGAAAGTGGATCATCCTACCTAACGGGCTGCCAAGTACCTTGGGTGATTTAGGAGCTTAATTGTTCCTGTTATGGAGTTTCATAATTGAATTAAGATACTTATCATGTAACTGCTATTGTTACTCTGATATTATATAATAAACATTCTACTTTTTTAAACTAAAAAACACTTACCATTTGGTTGATGACTTCTCTCGTGTCATCATCATACTGAGCAGGTGCCACCGGATATGAAGGTTTCTTCCGCCCACTTAAGTCCTAAACCTTCATCCTTCTGCCACTGACATTCGATTCAGCTGGCAGCAACCCCTCTTTCTCCCACTCCGGTACACGCTGAGCAATACATTTTACCGCCCAAGTGATGGGGGTAAAATTTTCTTTGCGTTTAGTTGTTGTTGTTTCTCACGTAAAGCCTACTATATGTATAAAAAAGACAAATTATACAAATAATTTATGGAAAGACAAATTATACAAGTAATGAACTCTAAGGGCACTTTAAACATTTAACATATGAAAGGACAACTACTAGTGTGAAACTCACCTTGAACTCAGGGGACAAACACTTCTAGCAAATCTAAATCCATGATATAAGTGGATATCAATTAGCATATGAAAAACTTCTTTCATACCCTCAGATTATTGACATCCAAAATTGTTGACATCCAAAATTGACATTTAAGCATACACCCTCATTAGAAGAAACAACTTAGGCAAACGAATCAAAGATATAGAATCAAAAGGTCTTCCCCAATTAAGCCTGGGTATCACTCCAGCAATTTGTTGTTCCATTACCCTCAGGTATTTGTATTTTATGTAACCAATCAAATTATATATAATTAGTGTCAAAAATGTGTAATTAATTAATTAAATCACCTGGAAGAGCAATGAAGCAATCTGAGTGACGAGCCATTTTTTGCTTTCCTCTGATGCATATTCTCCCACACCTTTACTAAAATATCCATAACATTTAAATAAAACTATGAACATATATTATAAATTTATTTTGATTAACTATGGTTATGTTAAATGATGGATTTTAGGATGATAATGATTAATTAATCGACTTGGGATTTATTCTTTAAGTAAGGATAAGGTGGTAAATTGGGAATAAGGAAGATTTAGTTAGATTTTATTTTATTTTCTTTCTTTCCTTTCCCCTTTCTCTTTCTTTTCCTAATCTTTTCTCTTTTCTGACCATTCACGCTCCCCACCCTCTTCTCTTCTACACCTTGCTTCAACTTCTTCTTCTTCTCTCACGTAAAATTCTTCTTCTATATTGCTGGCTCAGATTAATTCGAAGGGTAAGTGTATCTATTGTAATAAGGGTTTTGAATTTGTGAATCAATTGATTTGGTGGATGGTTGATTGAATGGTTGTATTAAATTCTAGATCTTGAATTCTTCGACGATGATTGCTAGTGGTTCTGTGTGATTCTTGAGTTGTGGTTGAATGTGGATTCCAGATAAGCTATTGTGTTCACTTCAATTGTTCTATGTGAACAATTAATTTATTGTTGCATGAGTTGCTTATGATTGGTGGAATACCTTGTGAATGGATGTGGAGTTAGGGTTTTGGTTACTTTTGGATTCTGGTGGAATAAGATTTATATTTTATATGGATTTGGTGATATCTGATTTAGGAGACTTTCACTGGGAATATTCGTACACATTGGTACATTGAATTAAACATATTGTGCTGCGACCACTATATCGTAGTTTAAGCTCTATAGATCTACTTCTTCGCGGTGAGAAGTACCCTTAGAAGGGTGTGCACACTTAAGGACTTAGAGTGAGGGTGAATTGTATCTTGTGACTCCACCCGTTTGGGTGCTCATTGGTGGAATTATATATTTGCGAACCCACTTGTTTGGGTGTTCGTTGGGGGATATTTTGGTTGCCGGTGAAAGGATCCCATGTTCTGGTTTGCGTTGTGAATGGTGGTATTGGAATATTGGATAATGTATGTGTTCAACTGTTGTGTGGAATTAAAACTTTGTGCTTTCCAAATAAAAAGAATTTTACACTGGGAAGTAGTGGTTTACTCAATTTTATATGATTGTGAGATACCTTTTGTGTGTATTGTATACTTTCCTGATCGCAGGTATTGATGACAATGGCAAGGGGATTGGCGAACGTGTTACCACCTAGGATAGACATTAGATTGGTTTAATGACTGAACGGAATATTTACTGTGAATTAGATTAGAACTATTGTTGTTACTTGATTTGGATCTTTGTCTTTCGAGATGTTTTTGAATGGTGGATAGCCTTAGCACCCATGGTATGGGTGTGGCGGTAATACCTCGGATTGATTTATTACCGTTGTGATCTTTTGTGAGCTGATTTTTTAGCACTAAATAAGTGTTGAAAGTTGTCATTGATCTTCCATTGACATTATTGAGATGAAGTATGATAACAAGGGAGTTTTATGTCTGATTTTTGGAGTTTTGGACCTGTTTGAACATCCGTTCGGATGTGCAAGGTCTCGAGCAGAACTTGTGTTTCTGACATTTGGGGTGTCCGAATGTATGTCCGAACTTATATGTACAAACAGTAGGCGAGGACGAGTCCGAGTGTAAGTCTCGGAATTGGTCCAAACTTACACGTTCGGACCCGCATAGGAGAAAATTGTCAGGACTAGTGTTTGAACATCAATGTTCGGACACATGTTTGGACCACGTAAGGGATTTTTATCGGAATTGGCGTCTGAACTTCAACGTTTGGACAAAGGTTTGGACAACAATGAAATTAAGTTTCGGCTTGTGTCCAAACTTCCAAGTCCGGAACAAAGTTTGGACATTTACAATTGAGTCTCGGACCTTATTCGAACTTCCATTTTCGGATATAAGGTCGGACACATCTTAAATCTTAGTTTTAAGGCTCGTTTGACGCTAAAGTCAACACTAATCTGTGTCTATATATTATCGAATACTAATTTCATACACTAATAATAAATTAGCGTCTCAAAATAATTGGACTCTAATTTATGTCAGTGACAGTGTTCGATGTTAAATTTAGATGCAGCGTCCACCTGATATCGGATGCTAATAAAAAATTAGCATCCACCAGGTGATCAAACATTAAATTCAGATGCTAAGTATAGTTTTTCTTGTCATGGGAGTTGAAGAAATCACACCACTACCTGTACATTGTGACAGCATTTCAGCAATACATATAGTAAGGAATCCAGTCTCACATGAAAGGACCAAGCACATCAAGCTTGATTACCACTTTGTGCGTGAACAACTACAAGAAGGCCTCATAGATGTTCAATACCTTCCTACTTCATGACAATGTATACAAGCCACTTTTGCCAAAACTAGGAATGCTACCAACTTAGGACATCAAGACTTAAATCTGACACAAGACTTAAGTCTTGAGGGGGTATTAGGACAGGTTAGAGTATATTTAGATCATATACAAATATACTGCTGTTACATGTATGTTACATGTCATTCTTCCTCCTCTTTTGTTTCTGTTATCCCTATATAAGCTGGTACGAGCGTACATACAGAGACATTTAATACAGTGTACAGACTCATAGTTTCTCTCTGAATATACAAGCTTACAATATGAAGCTTCTTTGTCGTCTTCTACATCTCTACACTTCTGAATCTACTCAGCTCTCACACATTCATAGTAATTAATTTTGATAAAAGAACGAACAGGTTCTGATGTTCAATACGAAAACTCTTTTAGCATTGATGCTGTTCTAATATATCAGTTCTGAGTAAAGTGAAGGTAGTACAATAATGACCGCGCGCATTCTCAATTCTTCCGTAAAACATAGCAAAAGTTTATGCATAAGAAACACATTATTCCTAACCCTAGTTGGCAGAAAAAAAGATTCTTTTCTGAATCCCCTCTAGTATTGGTGCAACTTTACTAAGAAATGTTGTTTAATCAAATTACAAAAGGTCAACACTAATGTTGTTTCTATCAAATAACAAAATATCAATACTGAGAACCGAATTTAGAGCAGCAGAAATTTACTTTTCCCTAAATCTTTTGTGCTTTGCGAATCACTTCAACTAGATAAGCTAAGTCACTCATTTTCACACCCATAACAACAGAGTCCTCCACCAATTCGTCCCAAAGATATATGTTAATTTTTACCCTGCTTGATCTTGCTGCACGGAAGAACTTGATCAATTGTGGATTTATTTGTCTCATGTGTTCCGACAATTCCATTTCATCAGCAGTATAGTTAAATCTTGCAGACATAACCTTCAGGATAGGAGAGCATCGGAGCAAAAGTTCAAGGAGCTTTGTTGATGTTATTTTGATCGGCAAACTCAGCTTCATACTGATGAGTATAAAGAGACAATACCGGGAGTCGCGCGCCAGTTCAAAACCGAGGAAATAAAGAAAGAAGATAGAATATATTAAATAGGATTTTATATATCTGTTAAAGATAAATAAAATCTATGTTTTATGAGGTGTAATCTGAAGTCTCAGAATCTATATATGAGATGATAACTCTAGGGTCAGGGTTAAGCTTTTAGAGGCGTGAAAAATAGAAAAGGAAAAGAGGCTCTACGCCGCAAAGGTTGAGACTTAGAGATTCACATGCGTGAGGATTAGTTTCATACTGAAACGCGGTTAGTGATGCGAGTCAAATTCTGAGTGCTGAGGAAAGTGGTAGGTGTTAAGAGTGGATTGTACTCTTAACATGTTGAGAGTTTAGAACTCGTGTATAGGTGATGTGGTGAACGCACTACGTGCCTATTGTGTATCGAGTGTGATACATGTTACTGAGTTATAATCTAAGTTTCTGTTTTCTTCTATTGTCGCTATATCATCTTAGTTCAAGTCTTACGCACAGTAGGTTTCTTCAATTGGTATCAGAGCAAGGTTACCCTAAATTTAGAGGAAACTTTCTCAGGGTAGGTCGAGATGAATACTTACTGTGTCAAACCGTCAAAGTTGACCAAATTCAACTATACTAGTTGGTGCGAACAGATGGAGGATCAACTAATTTCCATTGATCTTCAACTTTGGGATGTGGTGACTGAAGGAGATCTGAAGCCGAAATACGTTGAGGAAGGAGTCACCAAGGATAAGCCAAAGTCAAGCTGGGGTAAGAATGACAACAAACTGATAAGCAAGAATCGACAAGCTCGGAGAGTTATAATGTCCTCCTTGTCAGACTCAGACCAACAGAAAGTCTTGGGTTTACGCACTGCAAAAGAAGTTTGGGAATTCCTTAAGACGGCTTACGCAGGGACAGATTCAGTCAAGAAAGCCAAGGGAAAGCAACTCAAGAGACAGCTTGATAATTTTAAGATGGATGAAGGCGAAACGATTTCGGAGGCAATAGAAAATTTTGATAAAATTTTATGCGAGCTCAAGATTGTTGGAGTAACTCTGGATAATGCTCAAATAAACGAGAGGTTTCTGGATAGCTTGTGCAAAGAGTGGCTGAACTTCACTACCATTTGGAGTCTACAAAGGATCTGTCGAAGTTATCTTTTGAAGAACTGGGGTCTGAACTAACAGTGTACGAGGGCAAGATGAAAGGTGGACTAGTCGGTCTGAGTGTTAATAAGGATTTGGCACTAAAGGCGAAGAAGACGTCAAGTGATAAAGAAGATGAAGACGCAAATAGGATGAAGATATTACAATGATAGCTAACGGCATCAGGAAGATCTTTGGCGGAAGAAGAGGGTCTAGGTCCAGAACTGATAGATTCAAGTCTAAGAGGGAACAAATCATTTGTTTCCGGGTGTAACAAGCCTGGACATGTGGTAAAGGATTGTGTGCTAAAGTCAAAGGATGATTTTTGTGATAAAATCAAGAAGTTCACAGAGGTGGCAGCGGCAGCATGGGGACAGGAGGAGTCAGATGCGGACTCAGAGGTAGAAGAAACAGCATAGATGTGCATGACTGCTATGGTTGAAGATGATGAAAGAATCAATATGATGTCAGATAGGAACTTCTGCATGATGGTAAAAGTCGGATGGCAAGTGGTCCTAGAAGCAGACGAGGTAAGTCCTGAACTTATAGAAAATGCTTTCAATTCCTTGTCGAAGAAAGAAATTTTTAGTCTATTAACAACTGTTGTTGCTAAGATTAAACTGCTTGAGTCTAGACTGTCAAGAATAGATATTCCTATAGAGTCTAATGCTGAAACACGGGCTAAGGAAAAATCTACTATTAAGTTTGTCAAACCGATAGAAGAGAGAGTTGCATGTTTACCTGCTTGGGTTCAATCTGAATTTAGAACACTACAAGAGAGGCATGAGAACTTAAGAAAGCAAAATGAGGAGTTAGAGGATAATCTGTCAAAAGCTAAGAGAGAAAAAGAAATAGCAATGCCACGAAATCCCGTTTGGTACACTGGGAAGGCAGATTTAACTCAGATGCTAACTGGGAAGAAGAAAAGTGTCACACCCATTTATACACCAGTGAGAAAGGTCTTGAATACTAAGTATACCAAGTCAGCATATTTCTGTCAATACTGCCATAGACATGGTCATAGTATTGGTTTTTGTAGGAATTTATACTATAGAAAATCTTTCGCTAACAATTTACGTCAGTCTAGAGCCCACACAAACAATAGCCATTCACTCTTTAACCATAAACAGGACCTAGGTTAGTTTGGGTACCTAAAGCTAAACAATGATTGGGTGTGTTTAGGCATTGGCTACTTCGTTACGTGAGAACTGGTGGCTGATGGACAGTGGGTGCTCAAGACATATGAGTGGGGACAAGAAGAAGTTCAATACTTTGGTTGAACATCGAGGAGGAAAAGTAACATTTGGAAACAATGGCAAAGGGAGAATAATAGGAATAGGTACGATTGGCAAGAGAACTGCATTGATCAGGTTAGTCTGGTGGAGGGTCTCAGTCATGATCTGTTAAGTGTGTCACAAGTGTGTGACAAGGGTCCCTCCGAGGTTGTCTTTGATTCAAATGGATTTCAAATATGTAACAAGGTTACACAGGAGGTACTTTTGCAAGGTTGTAGAGTAGGACATCTCTACATGGTAGATGTGAATGACCAGGAAGATCTGACTTGTCTTACGGTTAAAGATGATGAAGAAATGTTGTGGCATCGAAGGTTAGGGCATGCTTGTAACACCCCAACCGCTAATCCTTCCATTATCCTCTAATCAATCCCATACTTCCTTCTTGCAGCGGAATACATACTTACTCCCGGCGGGTGATACAACGCCGTTAACCCTCCAAGGTTAACAAGGCTACTACTACTTACCGTTTCGGTCTGATGATTAGAATGAAATACATACATACTACTTACTTTACAATACCAAATACTTAACTTACAATTGATTACCGAGTATCCAAGTTATACGAATTACAATCCGGTGCTACTTCCCAAAAATTAAGAGTTTATACATTCTCTCCTTACTATCCAATTAAGAATTCAATATCCAAAAAGGTGTACCACATGGTACACCGGCTACTCAAGAGGGGCCTTAGCCGTGTACAACTCGGTACACCATCACAATCCTACTAACTACATCAAAAAGAATTGCATCCAGTCCTTACTCTACCGTCACGCCTCGCGGGTACCTGTGGAGTAAAAACATTCCCCTAGGGGGTCAGCTTACGCTGCATATGACAACCGCATACCCCGCGTACTAGCGAGGGTACGCCAACTATTTGGTCGAGTACATGCGGTTCGTTTCATTCATACATACATACATGCTTTATACAGTACAATACAATACATTCATTTCACCGAGCATACATACATACAATACATGCAAGAAGTACAATACAAGTCATCCATTCATACTTACCATACTCACCGCATCACGGAGATACAATTCTCCAATACATACAAAGGTCTTGTTAGCCTTATTACACACCCGGGTTAATCGGGTGTTCAATACTTTTACTCCGGGTCGATGACTTGCAATAGTCAAGACCAATACAAATACAATACTTACTTCTTACATACTTTACTTCCAGTTAAGTCGGTATGACCTCCGGGCAGGGATTACTACATCCCACCACCGGGCTTTAGGGTGGCCCACTAATCCAGGATGCTACCCATTCAAGGGATTTGGTCCATGGAAAAGATTATAGCCAGGATTCGGATCCAACCTCTTGTGTCTCCTTATCCTCACGCGTGGCCGAAACTATATCGGGCTTCTACTCATTCCATTATACTCATTACTCATGTTAGGAGTTAGATGGTTAGGAATTAGTAGAAGTCCATACTTACTTCTCATACATACATACAATACACAAGTACTCACACTTACACATACACTTCATTTCCAATCATACATTTCATGAATTATACAAACTAAATGTTCAAGAGCATAAAACAAGAACAATGTAGTTCAAACACAACTAAGTGCAATACAAGTCCGATTCGTGCATTTATCTTATTGGTGATCACTTAAGCACACAAATCGGGGTAACCAAGTTAGGATACAGGGCATGAAGAAATCATACCGTTCACCGTCGTAGGGTACTACCGGTTCCTTTGGAGCTCAACTATGGGATTCCTATACATACATGAAGTAGTATGATCAATGATCTATATTGATCTACTTACTCCTTCATTGATACTTTCAATGCATACTTACTATTCCATTACTTTTTACTTGGTTATAAAGCCATTCTTTCCTTTACTACTTCATAAACTTACTTCCTTACACATTTACTTACTTTCTTACCATTATTACTTCATTAATGGTGTATTACTACTTATATATGCATACCGGTGTATAGGCATATACATATACATACATATGATTACTATAGTCATATTATAAAAACTTTTTTTTGTAAGTGTTTGGGCCGTCCGACCCACCGTCCGACCCAACCCTGGGTCGGACCATTCCAGTAGGTTTTCGTCCTCTGAAATTACTTCCGTCCGACCCAGCACTATTCCGTCCGACCCATACCCTCTGGGTCGGACCATTCCAGAAAGTTTCGATTCTGTGACTTAGCTCCGTCCGACCCACTGTCCGACCCAGGCTCTGGGTCGGACGAAGTCAGAAACTTCGCCATTAGAAATTTGCCCGTCCGACCCACGTCCGACTCACGGCCCTGGGTCGGACCATTCCAGAAAGAATTACCGTCGTTTCTCAAGGCCCGTCCGACCCACGTCCGACTCACGGCTCTGGGTCGGACGGTTCCAGAAAGTTTATTTTCGTTGTTCAGGCCTTGTCCGACCCATCGTCCGATCCAGGCTGTGGGTCGGACAGTAGCAGAACTTTGCTACAGGCCTTGTTTTCTTTTCCCAATTTCACCCATTGCTTCCCTATTCTTCCTACATGCCTCCTAACATGTTTTAGTACTATTTAGACACTCTAAATCATGCTAATTCATTCCTTAATACATTACACAATCCTATGCTTATTTATACACTCAATTTCCCCAAGTTTCAACTCCACACTCCCATTGTTTCTTCCCTTATACCTTATGCTACAGATTTTTCCCTCTACTCTTATACTCCAATACCTTCTCATCCAATGCCACTCTTAGCATCTTAAATACATTAGCTCACAACCTAGTTCCATCTCATTTACGAACCCATATTCGAATCTGTTACAAGGTACTAACATTCCTCCTAAACTCTCCAAATACTTCCTCTTCTTAAACAACTCAAGTCCTCTCTTTCTACACAAATTTTGACATGGTCTCCCCTATAATTCTTACTTTCTCCACACATTATTTCAGCTCACAATTTCACATTCTCACAACCTGTTTATACAATACACTATATACACATTCAACATTACTACAACAACATAAATCCTGCACATACACACATACTACCCAAGGTTTTCCCAAGCTTTTAATACCCATTTGAACTTCAAAAACTGTTACATTTTTTCTCAATACACTACTACATTACCACTACTCATTACTCAAATACATTACTTGTTTTTGATACTCAAAAACTGTTACAACACAAATATAAACTAACCCAAGGTAAGAGCATTACCTTGACTTGTTAGTTTTTCTTTCTTTTTTCCTCTTTCTTCCTTCTTCTTTTCTTCTCTTTGTTCTCGGTTCTAGTGGGTTCACACACACAAAATGCTACAGCCCATAACACATACCAATACATTTAGCATTCATTTTACTCTACCCTAGAATTTAATGTTTTAGGGTTTAGACAAGGGTATTACCTTTCAATGGATGAATGGAGTTCTTGACTAGCAAGAGAACAATATTCCTAGCCCACAAGAGAAGCCAAATCGGCTGGAGCAAGAAGAACAAGACATTCAAAACCGAAAAATTCTTAAAATGCCAATGAGGGCTAGAAACGATGGATTTTCGAATTTCTTTTTACCTCAAGATGATAAGGAGGTGAAGGTGCTTCTAATGGTGGACTTGAATCTAAAATGGTGAATACCCATAAAATCGAAAATGGAGCTTTTGGATTTTTGAAAGGAGGAAGTGTTCTCCTTTGCAAGGGGATTCCAATGGTACTAATTTTGTAATTTTTGGAGCAAGATTGATGGGTTAACAAGAGGAGAGAAGGAGGAGTTGTGTGAGTTTCTTCAAAACTCCATGAAGTCGCAGGTAGAAGAAGAGAAATAGAGAGATAGAGAGGGGTGCAAAAAGTGAGTGAGGGTGAGGGGGGGGAGGGAGGAGAGAGATCCTTTTCTTTTCTTTCTTGTCTTTATTTACTTATTTGTCTTTTAGCACATAACAAAGAAATAAGAGAGTGGGGGAGACAAGCTGGCCGGTTCACACCCATACACACACCAGATTTTGCTTTATATTTCTAAGTGGACACACTAAGTTTCTTTATTTGCATTCTTACCCCACAAACTTACCGGTTGTTACAGTTTTCACTAACCGGTACCCGTTTTCCGGAATTTTCTCGTTTAATTAATTTTATTGGTTCTAAAGCTTCACTAATATTTATTAGTGACTATTTAGTTGACCAAAATTGTTACGAGTCTATTTGACCCGCTTAAAGTCGCGTTTTCCCGGTTTCCTCAAAAACGCGCTTTAAGGTTCGTTTATGCTTTTAACCCATTTTAAAGGTCCGTTTTCTTCGGGATTTGTTCCCTCGTATTTATTTAGTGTAATTAAGCCTTTAAAAATATAATTAGCCTAATTAATCACTGTTTTAATTACGGGGTATTTCAATCTACCCCCTTAAGAAACTTTGCCCTCAAAGTTGCTCAAGGTTACAGTTTACCATTTCTACTCATTTGGCAAGCCAATTGCCACAATACATTCTACTACCACCTTACAAGGTGTTCACAATTCTTACACTACCAGCATACGCAATTCAGATACCATGCCACATACTTAGTTCAAATACCATACAATACTCAATCCATACACAATACTTCATTCAATACCATACACATGCTCCATCCAATTCATACATTCCACAATACCATTCGCAATACTTCACAATATCATTCGTGGTCATATACCGTACGACCAATGCCATTACTCATTACATACATACCATACGCATACCATACTCATTGTACTACATACTGAATACTACTAGCACTACTTTGTGCCAATACAATACAATTAGCACTACATGTGCCAACAAAATACAATTACAATACATACATACTATGCCATGCAACCCGAAGCAATGCAAAAGCAAAAAGGCTCTACCCCCCTTAAAGGGGTACGCCCCGTACCCTCCGTGCTATACGGATACTAGACATCTAGTCTACAAACAGATTCGGGTACTTCGCCTTCATGGTGTCCTCTAATTCCCAAGTCGCTTCCTCGACATCGTGGTAGACCACAAGACCTTCACCATTCGTACGGATTTATGGCGAGTGTCTCTTGTCTTGGTATCAAGGATTCGCAGTGGAGTCTCGACATATCTCATCGTCGGCTCTAGGGATAGATGTTTCGGGTTTCTAATACATGAGAGGAATCGGCTATGTATTTCTTGAGTTGTGATACATGAAAGACATCATGAACACACCCCAATTCTTCAGGCAATGCTAGCCTATAAGCGACGGCTCCAATCCTCTCGGTAATGGTATATGGGCCTACAAATTTCGGGCTCAGCTTGCCCTTTTGGCCAAATCGAAAGACACCCTTCATAGGTGAGACACGCAAGAACACTTGGTCGCCCACGGCGAACTCAAGGTCGCGTCATCGCACATCCGCATAGGATTTCTGTCTATTGGGCTGCTTTCATATTTGCTTGGATTTGTTGTACCTCAGTTGTACTTGTTACAAATTACTCCAAATACTCCGGTCCTATGATGACCGCTTCGCTTGACTCATCCCAACACAACGGGGTACGGCAAGGTCTACCATACAAAGCTTGGAATGGCGATCATTAATCGAAGCATGGTAGCTATTGTTATACGAAAACTCGATAAGATGAAGCTTCTCAATCCAGCTCCCCTGGAAGTCTAAGGCACATGCCCTTAGCATATCCTCTAGTGTTTGGATGGTCCTTTCTGTCTGACCGTTGGTCTGTGGATGGAGGCGGTGCTAAGCTTCAACTCAGTACCAAGCGCTTCCCGTGTCGCTCTCCAGTATCTCGAAAGAAATCTGGTGTCGCGGTCAGATACAATGGTTTTTGGGACTCCGTGGTGTCGGATGATCTCCTTGTCGAATAGCTCTGCGAGCTTCGCCACCTTCCAGGTGTCCTTCATCGGTATGAATCGGGCAACCTTGGTGAGGCGATCGACTACTACCCAGATCATGTTGAGTCCTCCCCTAGCAGGTGGGAGTCCAACAACAAAATCCAAGGAGATGTCGTGGAATTTCCACTCCGGAATGGGCATGGATTGCACCATTCCTCCCGGTCTTCGGTGCTCGAACTTCACCTTCTGGCATGAGAGACCCTCAGAACATACTCAGTCACGTCTGATTTCATTCCTGACCACCAGAAGTACCTCTTCATGTCTTTGTACATTTTAGAGGCTCCCGGATGGACATGCAATGTCGAACAATGTGACTCTCGTCGAATGCGATCCCTTAGCTCAGCATTGCTTCGGGGGATGCTAATCTGCCATTCAACGGATCAGACCATCTTCATGCAGTTTGAAGTCGTACTTTCGGCGCTCGCGAAGGTACCATCTGTGATTTCTGTCTGATCTCTGTGAAGTAAGGGTCGCTCAACTAAGCGTCTCGCACCTCGTCAACCAAGCTAGTAGAAGAAGCGAGTAGCGAATGGAGCGAGTGTGCTCGACGACTCAGGGCGTCGGCTACTACGTTTGCCTTCCCTTCTTTATACTGGAGGTTGATGTCGTAATCCGAGAGGAACTCCATCCACCTCCTCTGCCTTAGGTTCAATTCTTTCTGGGTGAATACGTACTGTAAACTTTTGTGGTCGGAGTAGATGGTGATGCTTACCCCATAGAGATAGTGTCGCCATATCTTTAAGGCGAAGACAATGGCTCCTAACTCTAGATCATGTGTCGGGTATTCTCCTCATGTTTTTTTCAGCTGACGAGAAGCATAGGCTACTACCTTGCCATGCTGCATGAGTACGCATCCCATGCCCTTGCCCGATGCATCACAATACACCTCAAATCCCTCTGTGCCCTCTGGAAGTGTGAGAATTGGCGCTGAGGTCAATGAGTCTTTTAATTTCTGGAAGGATACTTCGCACTCCTTTGTCCATACAAAGGGTGCATCTTTCTTCATCAATGACGTCATGGACTTAGCGACTTTGAGAAGTCCTTTACAAACCTCCGGTAGTAACCGGCTAAACCAAGAAAGCTCCGGATGTCGGTAACAGTCTTAGGTCTAGGCCATGATCGCACTGCTTCAATTTTGGATGGATCTACTGAAATACCCGCGCTCGAGATGAATGACGAGGAATGGAATGATGCTTGATCTAGCCAAAACTCGCATTTGGAGAACTTCGCATACAGCTGGTTTCGCGCGCAGTGTCTTAAGTACTCTTCTTAGATGGTTTTCATGCTCTTCTGGTGACTTCGAATACACAAGAATGTCGTCAATGAATACTACTACTGAAGTGTCTAGCTGATCACTGAATAACCGATTCATTAAGTCCATGAACTTGGCTGGTGCATTAGACAAACCGAATGGCATCACCGTGAATTCGTAGTGGCCATATCTTGTTCGGAATGCTGTTTTCTGAATGTCTGCTCTTTGATAGCAATTTGGTGGTAACCGGATCGGAGATCAATCTTAGAAAAGACGGATGCTCCCTTCAACTGATCGAACAGGTCGTCGATGCGTGGCAATGGATACTTGTTCTTCACAGTGACCGCATTCAATTCGCGGTAGTCGATGCAGAGGCGGAGACTACCGTCCTTCTTCTTCACGAAGAGGACCGGTGCTCCCCGGGGTGATCGCTCGGGCGTATAAACCCTTTGTCGAGTAAGTCATGTAGTTGTTCTTTGAGTTCTGCCATTTCTGCCGGTGCCATACGGTATGGTGCCCTAGCGATGGGACCAGTACCCGGTACAAGGTCGATTTCAAATTCTACCACCCTCTGTGGTGGCATACCAGGTAGCTCTTTCAGAAATACATCAGGGAATTCTGAGACTACTGCTACCTCATCACTGAACTCTGGATCTCTCTCCAGGTCTTGCACGTGACATAAGTACACTTCATGTCCTTTTCTGAGCTCCCGATACATTGCCATGGCGGAGATGACTGTAGTTGAAGGCTCTCTCGGTCTCTGGCGGTATGAAACAGTGACCCCAGATGGACTCTTGAGCAGCAATCGGTGCTCGGCGCATAGGATTCTCCCCTTGTGCCGCTCCAACCAGTTCATTCCAATTATTAAGTCGAATCCCAATCCGTTGAATTCAATGAAGGAAATGGGAAACGCTTCACCTTTGATTTGAATGGTGGCTGATTTGTAATACTTGGTACACTGTACCCGCTCCTTCGATGGGAGAGTAACCAAGAAGTTCGGTAGCTCTCCGCATCTAGCCCCAACTTCTTCGCAAGAGATGGCGATATGAAGGTGTGAGAGGCGCCGGAGTCGAATAATACTGAGGCTTCGATGCCGTTTACTGGGAAGGTTCCCGTTAGAATGGTGCCGCTCTTACCGGCTTGTTCTTCGTGAGGATGCTCAGGTTACCTTCGGTACCGAGTCCACAACCTATTGATTCATGAGATTATAAGTAAAGATGGTGGAACGCAAGTGGAATTTAATAACCAACACTGCTTTTATTGAATAACCAACCATCATACATACTGTGTCTCTAATACACGTTACTACTGGATTACATGCTACTACAAGATTAATACTTTCTAAAGGTAAGGTTCAGGCGTCCTGGTATCATGTGTGTGGAATTGACTATTGCCGGTGGTGCCGTATTCAACTTGACCTTCTGGATCCCGTGATACAGCAACCTTGATTTTCACCCATGATTAGACATCTCCTGATCTCAATACCAATTTTTCTATGAGGTCCACACGCTTCCGCTCGCTATACAAAACACGGCGTCATCACCAATGGACCAAGACACTACGGGCACTCTAGTTCGAGAGATTTCGCTGTCTGTGTCTCGTCCTTGTCTTGTGTAAGCCAAGTCGTCCTTCTTTCTTATAGAATTTGACGATACATAGATCTGCTTCAAGTGCAGGGATTGCTTCATCTTCATACTGTTGTGCAATTTCTACAGCTTGTGTGACAAGCGTTGGAATTCTGGGGGTATTGCTGGAGGTGTTGCTCCGTATCCTGCTCGCGTTGTTTGGTATGTCTTGGTATAAGGGTTCCAGTCCTTTCCCAAGCACATCATTTTCAGCTTCATTGTAGCTCCACCGGGGAATTCGGGTGTATAAAATCCTCCTGGACCCGTTCCTAACTCGTTGCATCGTCGGATGATTGAAATTTGTGCTTCGGGTGTCATATCCTTTTAATAAGATCATACCTGAGCGGATGACCTGACACTGTTCGTTTGAAGTTGAAGTGGTGGTTGGCGATGTCGGTCTCTTCATGAGGTGAGTTTGAAGGTATTGGGTAACAGATATGGAATTTCCCTAAGTGGTAAATTCATCTAGAATGAGTTCTAGGCTTACTAATTCATTTCATGCTCAATACATACTTCCACGTTACTTACTCATGCTCAATTTCATACTTCAAGTACTTACGCATTCATGCTTTCATTCATACAATTACTTAATACTTAGTCATGCTCTTCAAGGATTAAAGGTTACAGTGGTTACCTGGGCCGGACTTAGTCCCGGTCCCATCACGGTCTATGATGTGTAAGGCGGCTGCCTCTGCGGTGCGCCCTTCTGCGGACCTCGGGACCCCTGTCCCTGTGAGGTGTGCTGGGTATGAGCATCGCCAGATGCAACCTCCTTCCTTCACGCTGCTTGTAGCCCTGGTAGTTGCCCTGGCTTAGAGTTCTCCGGGCATGCATTGGCACGGTGTCCCGGTTTCTGACAAGTGAAGCAGCGGATCTCCCTTCCTTGGCAATCTGTGCCGGGATGATCCTTGTTGCAGTTATGGCAGATGTAGCTGCGGCCATCAGATTGGTTCTTTCCTTGGCCAAATCCGGAACCTATAGGTTCCAAGTTGCAAGGTTCGGTATACTTACAATACTCTATATACATACTGAAATACCCGGGAATTTAAGTTAGGAATATGATAATATATAGTCAGAATAATAAGTCCGAGTTTATAATATAGTGGCCCAGGGAAACCAACGATATTCCTATATTAAATATTTCCTCTTCCTAGAACTTTCCTCCTCACTTTTATTCATTTAAAATACATGGAGTTCTAATTCAAAGTGATTTGCTCTTGGTACTTAATTAAATTCTAGACCTCAATTCTGATTACTTCCTATTAGTAATTTATCTCTAATACAGAGTTCAAATCCCTTTTGACTTCTTCAAGTTAATTATATATATATTTTATTATTAGTATTCTAGAACTCTCTCTAACGCAATTATAATCCCTTACTAGTATTATTGTTTTACTTTAATTAATTTATTTCAATCTCCTTCCTACTTCCAAGTAAATGTTATTAATTATCTTCCTAGATTTTCTACTCCTTCCTCATCTTGTTTCAACGATCTACTTTCTGCAGCATATTCAAACCAGGAAACTATTTCTGAATTTCAAAAGAATGTTGTAGAGATTTTTTTTTTCCTTCCCGATATTCTCAACGTTAAGTTGTTGCATAGGTTTCCTAAAAACATTTTGCAATGTGAAGTATTTGTTTTTGATTCCTTTTCTTTTTATGAGTTATTTGTATTTCGTAATTATTTACCCCTTGGTTAAATAGAAATCATTACCTTGTTTGACAATTTCAATTTCCTTTATTCCTATAATTTACTTATTTATATAACAACCTTCCCCTCTACGGTCTACCATCATCACGACGCTTCTACCTTCTGTTCTACTAAAAACTTATTCACGTATCTTCTTCCTTGAGTTCTTTTATCTCGCGTTCTCAATTCTACCTTCGGCGTTATTCATTCCACCCTTGCTGGATCGTTTTCCTTGGTGCCAATTAGGAGCTTTGTTGGGTAATGTATTCTACTTAGCTACTTAGTTATTTATTCGTTGTTCGGTGGATCCTGATTGTTAATTCTGATTACCTAGACGCCGATTACATCGACGAGTGCTATCAATAGTCCGGAGCAGTTGGGTTCTTGAGGGAATTGGTTGTTCCAGGTAAATTCTATGCTCAATGGTTTTGATTGTGGTTTTGCGAAATCTTGGAAAAGGGTTTGTTGTGTTTTATCTCGGTTGTGTTGAGGATTTGGAATTGAGAAATTGAATTGAGGTTGTGGTATTTCAATAATGGCTTTGGGAGTCTTTCACAGGATGTTGTTATTGTTGGGAGCCCATAGGTGCTCCCCATTATTGATATTATTGCGCTGCACACATGTTGCAGTTAAGCTCTATGATCTACTCTATGTTACTGCTGTTTCATAGGGGGTGTGCACACTTAAGGACTTAGGGTGAGGTGGTTGTTTGACGGTCCCATAGGTGACTGTCCTGGAATTGTGGTTTGGGGTCCATAGGTGACCCCGTGTTTGGAATTATGGTTATTACTCCTGTTGAGAGCTCCCTACTGTGGTTTCGGTATTGAAATACTTTTCTGGAGATTCATTAACTATTCAGTAACCTACCTTCTCATCTGATTGTTAAAAGGCAAATGTGTTCTAAAATGTATTTTAGTTTGAGGTGGAATTTACTCAGTTTTTCTGATTTGTGCGATCCTTTCTGTGTTTCTGTCTATGTTTTATGATCGCAGGTATGGATGACTAGCTGAGGGAAACGGGACCGCGAATCACATAGTTTAGGACCACGTAATGATTAAGCAATATCTTGAATTTTGATGTTTTAGAGATGTTGTTATGTTCTCAAGGTTTCATACATTAACGTTATTTTGCTTCCGCATAAATTGAAGTTGACTTTGGTTTTAATGTTGTTTAGTTCATCAGCCTGAGCACCCATGGGTATTGGGTGTGGCGGTAATGCCCTGGATATTTTGAGATCCGCTGCTATATTGAAGGTTATGTTCATTTGGTTTTGGTTAACTGAATTTCGCTATTGTTTATGAATCAGTTTTGTTGAGGTTGAGTTTTGAGTTAAGTATTTGCCAATGGTCTTAACTGTTCAAAAGTTCCTTATATTGTCATGGTGTTTTATGTAAGAGTTTATGATGGTTTTTGGCTCTTGGTTACGTTTTGGGAACTGTACTGAAGGACCTGTCCGAACGTCCGTCCGGACATCGATGTTCGGACAGGCCCCGAATGTTAAAAGCTTTCTGTCTAGGCGTGTCCGAACTTCGGTCCGAGCATCAATGTTCGGACACGCCACGTTAAATTTCTCGGGTTTTTCCAAACTAGCTTGTGTCCGAACTTCAAAGTCCGGACACAAGTTCGGACGCCATTGGGTTTCAGCCCTTTTAACTCTCGACTTGTGTCCGACATCAATGTCCGGACACAAGTTCGGACTTTCGGATTTCTGCAGTCTATTTCTCTTCGGCTTGTGTCCGAACTTACCATGTCCGGACACACGTTCGGACCAGCACCGTTTTGCTCTTTTGGGACTCGTTTGAAGTCCGTTTTTGTTGCCGTTTGCGCCATTAGATTTGTATTTTCATAAGCTATGTTTTGAGGTAAAAATCCAGGGTGTTACACATACAAATTCACAGGTGTACTAATTCGGTTTTGGTTTCTTACCCCTGTAGGGTGAGACCTCAGTGGCTTCGCTGCCACTGGTGCGGTGTAGGCAATCTGTAATGGCTCAGCTGCCTTGCCCTTCTCAGCATGGGCACCGCCATCTCCGGAAGGTTCTTCTGATGGGAATGCTTTCCCCTCCTTTTCTTCCAAGGTTTGGATTGGTTTTGATCATCGGAGGGGTTACCTTTGCGCCTCACCCTTGCGCTTCAGCGCTTGCTCCTCATCTCTTAGCTGGCAGGTGATCTCAACTCGAGATGCAGCGTGGTAACACTCCTGAATTACTTAGGCATTAGGTTACATTTACACACGGGAATACTAATTCACATTACTCATGGCTTTTTAAGGGTCAACTTGTTTACCTGAAGGGAGGTAAACCGTGTGAAGCCCATGCCATACCGGAGTCGATGGCTCAATCCGCCGTAGAAGCGGTCGACCAAGACTTGGCTGTATACCCAAGGTCGGGTAGAAGTCGGAGAAGAGGAGAAGAGAGGTGAAGGTGCGGTAATATTCATCAACCGTCATCTTCTCGGTCATTTTTAGTGCATCGAGCTCAAGCCTTTTCTTGGTCTTGACATGCTCGGGGTAATACTTAGATCGGAGGAGAGAGGTGAAGGCTTCCCATCCGAATGCGGGATCAGCTATGTGCTCGGCCTTAACGAGCTTCCACCAGTCCATAGCCGCGTCTTTGAGGTAGTACGCAGCTATCCTCACTCGAACTCCAGCGGGAGTCTCAAGTGTCTCGAAGGCCGTCTCCATCTCGGAGAGGTAGGCCTCGAGCTTGGCGGGGTCGCTCTCGCCTCTAAAGCATGGAGGTCGAAGGTCGGCGACAGCTTTCCACCCAATTCGTTCTCGGGATGAGGTGGGTCGGGCTGCTGCTGCTGCTGCTGCTGGTGGTTTTTGCTGTGTTTGTTGTACAGCCGTGATTACATCCGGTAGCATCTGTGCTACCGTGGCGGCGACAATTTCGGCTATCGTCTGCGCGCTTGGTCCTTCGTTGCCCCCTCCTCTGGGACGACCTGGACCACGTCCTGACATCTGAACAAGTGTGGATACATTAGATGTCGTGATACTATGACCTCATGGTCTTCATTCAAACAATGGTTTCGTCTTTGCAGACGTTAATGGTATCCGTTATTGCTAACGGTGGTTCCTAGTTAGGTTTCTAAATATCCGTCTTAAGACGGTTGAAATCCTAACTCGGTAATCACTACTCTTAAGATTCTAATCATCAGAGCGATACTTCGCTCTGATACACTTTTTGTAACACCCCAACCGCTAATCCTTCCATTATCCTCTAATCAATCCCATACTTACCCTTCTCGCAGCGGAATACATACTTACTCCCGGCGGGTGATACAACGCCGTTAACCCTCCAAGGTTAACAAGGCTACTACTACTTACCGTTTCGGTCTGATGATTAGAATGAAATACATACATACTACTTACTTTACAATACCAAATACTTAACTTACAATTGATTACCGAGTATCCAAGTTATACGAATTACAATCCGGTGCTACTTCCCAAAAATTAAGAGTTTATACATTCTCTCCTTACTATCCAATTAAGAATCAATATCCAAAAAGGTGTACCACATGGTACACCGGCTACTCAAGAGGGGCCTTAGCCGTGTACAACTCGGTACACCATCACAATCCTACTAACTACATCAAAAAGAATTGATCCAGTCCTTACTCTACCGTCACGCCTCGCGGGTACCTGTGGAGTAAAAACATTCCCCTAGGGGGTCAGCTTACGCTGCATATGACAACCGCATACCCCGCGACTAGCGAGGGTACGCCAACTATTTGGTCGAGTACATGCGTTCGTTTCATTCATACATACAAACATGCTTTATACAGTAATACAATACATTCTTTTCACCGAGCATACATACATACAATACATGCAAGAAGTACAATACAAGTCATCCATTCATACTTACCATACTCACCGCATCGGAGATACAATTCTCCAATACATATAAAGGTCTTGTTAGCCTTATTACACACCCGGGTTAATCGGGTGTTCACTACTTTTACTCCGGGTCGATGACTTGCAATAGTCAAGACAATACAAATACAATACTTACTTCTTACATACTTTACTTCCAGTTAAGTCGGTATGACCTCCGGGTAGGGATTATACATCCCACCACCGGGCTTTAGGGGGCCCACTAATCCGGATGCTACCATTCAAGGGATTTGGTCCATGAAAAGATTATAGCCAGGATTCGGATCCAACCTCTTGTGTCTCCTTATCCTCACGCGTGGCCGAAACTATATCGGGCTTCTACTCATTCCATTATACTCATTACTCATGTTAGGAGTTAGATGGTTAGGAATTAGTAGAAGTCCATACTTACTTCTCATACATACATACAATACACAAGTACTCACACTTACACATACACTTCATTTCCAATCATACATTTCATGAATTATACAAACTAAATGTTCAAGAGCATAAAACAAGAACAATGTAGTTCAAACACAACTAAGTGCAATACAAGTCCGATTCGTGCATTTATCTTATTGGTGATCACTTAAGCACACAAATCGGGGTAACCAAGTTAGGATACAGGGCATGAAGAAATCATACCGTTCACCGTCGTAGGGTACTACCGGTTCCTTTGGAGCTCAACTATGGGATTCCTATACATACATGAAGTAGTATGATCAATGATCAATTATTGATCTACTTACTCCTTCATTGATACTTTCAATGCATACTTACTATTCCATTACTTTCTTACTTGGTTATAAAGCCATTCTTTCCTTTACTACTTCATAAACTTACTCCCTTACACATTTACTTACATTCTTACCATTATACTTCATTAATGGTGTATTACTACTTATATATGCATACCGGTGTATAGGCATATACATATACATACATATGATTACTATAGGTCATATTAAAAAAACATTTTTTTTATTTTTTGTAAGTGTTTGGGCCGTCCTACCCACCGTCCGACCCAACCCTGGGTCGGACCATTCCAGTAGGTTTTCGTCCTCTGAAATTACTTCCTTCTGTCCGACCCAGCACTATTCCGTCCGACCATCCTCTAGGTCGGACCATTCTAGAAAGTTTCGATTCTGTGACTTAGCTCCGTCCGACCCACTGTCCGACCCAGGCTCTGGGTCGGACGAAGTCAGAAACTTCGCCATTAGAAAATTTGCCCGTCCGACCCACATCCGACTCACGGCCCTGGGTCGGACCATTCCAGAAAGAATTACCGTCGTTTCTCTCAAGGCCCGTCCGACCCACGTCCGACTCACGGCTCTGGGTCGGACGGTTCCAGAAAGTTTATTTTCGTTGTTCAGGCCTTGTCCGACCCAGCGTCCGATCCAGGCTGTGGGTCGGACAGTAGCAGAACTTTGCTACAGGCCTTGTTTTCTTTTCCCAATTTCACCCATTGCTTCCCTATTCTTCCTACATGCCTCCTAACATGTTTTAGTACTATTTAGACACTCTAAATCATGCTAATTCATTCCTTATTACATTACACAATCCTATGCTTATTTATACACTCAATTTCCCCAAGTTTCAACTCCACACTCCCATTGTTTCTTCCCTTATACCTTATGCTACAGATTTTTCCCTCTACTCTTATACTCCAATACCTTCTCATCCAATGCCACTCTTAGCATCTTAAATACATTAGCTCACAACCTAGTTCCATCTCATTTACGAACCCATATTCGAATCTGTTACAAGGTACTAACATTCCTCCTAAACTCTCCAAATACTTCCTCTTCTTAAACAACTCAAGTCCTCTCCTTTCTACACAAATTTTGACATGGTCTCCCCTATAATTCTTACTTTCTCCACACATTATTTCAGCTCACAATTTCACATTCTCACAACCTGTTTATACAATACACTATATACACATTCCAACATTACTACAACAACATAAATCCTGCACATACACACATACTACCCAAGGTTTTCCCAAGCTTTTAATACCCATTTGAACTTCAAAAACTGTTACATTCTTTTCTCCAATACACTACTACTACATTACCACTACTCATTACTCAAATACATTACTTGTTTTTGATACTCAAAACTGTTACAACACACAATATAACTAACCCAAGGTAAGAGCATTACCTTGACTTGTTAGTTTCTTTCTTTCTTTCTTTTTTCCTCTTCTTCTTTTCTTCTCCTTTGTTCTCGGTTCCAGTGGGTTCACACACACAAAATGCTACAGCCCATAACACATACACAATACCATTTAGCATTCATTTTACTCTAACCCTAGAATTTAATGTTTTAGGGTTTAGACAAGGTATTACCTTTCAATGGATGAATGGAGTTCTTGACTAGCAAGAGAACAATATTCCTAGCCCACAAGAGAAGCCAAATCGGCTGGAGCAAGAAGAACAAGACATTCAAAACCGAAAAATTCTTAAAATGCCAATGAGGGCTAGAAACGATGGATTTTCGAATTTCTTTTTACCTCAAGATGATAAGGAGGTGAAGGTGCTTCTAATGGTGGACTTGAATCTTCAAATGGTGAATACCCATAAAATCGAAAATGGAGCTTTTGGATTTTTGAAAGGAGGAAAGTGTTCTCCTTTGCAAGGGGATTCCAATGGTACTAATTTTGTAATTTTTGGAGCAAGATTGATGGGTTAACAAGAGAGAGAAGGAGGGAGTTGTGTGAGTTTCTTCAAAACTCCATGAATGTCGCAAGGTAGAAGAAGAGAAATAGAGAGAATAGAGAGGGGTGCAAAAACGTGAGTGAGGGTGAGGGGAGTGAGGAGAGAGACTCCTTTTTCTTTTCTTTCTTGTCTTTATTTACTTTTTATTTGTCTTTTAGCACATAACAAAGAAATAAAGAGAGTGGGGGACAAGCTGGCCGGTTCACACCCATACACACACCAGATTTTTGCTTTATATTTTCTAAGTGGACACACTAAGTTTCTTTATTTGCATTCTTACCCCACAACTTACCGGTTGTTACAGTTTTCACTAACCGGTACCCGTTTTCCGGAATTTTCTCGTTTAATCAATTTTATTGGTTCTAAAGCTTCACTAATATTTATTAGTGACTATTTAGTTGACCAAAATTGTTACGAGTCTATTTGACCCGCTTAAAGTCACGTTTTCCCGGTTTCCTCGAAAACGCGCTTTAAGGTTCGTTTATGCTTTTAACCCATTTTAAAGGTCCGTTTTCTTCGGGATTTGTTCCCTCGTATTTATTTAAGTGTAATTAAGCCTTTAAAAATATAATTAGCCTAATTAATCACTGTTTTTATTACGGGGTATTTCAATGCTCATCACAGATTGATAAACAAATTGAGACTAAAGAGTTAGTCAACGGGTTACCACAAGGGAGGAAAAGTCATGATATTATCTGTGCTGATTGTGCTCTGAACAAACAAACAAGGATCTCCCATGCTCCAACTCATGCGGTCAGTAGTACCAAGACGTTAGAATTGATTCATATGGATTTAATGGGACCGATGAGGATACAGAGTAGGTCAGGTAAGAGGTACATACTGGTGGTTGTTGACGATTTTTCAAGGTACACATGGGTGATTCTACTTCATAGTAAGGATCAAACATTTGGTGGGATTGTGGGTCTGTTTGCTAAGATTCAGACTCAAACAGAGAATAAGGTCAAGACCATTCGAACTGATCAGGGGACGGAATTTATCAATCAGAAGATGTCTCAGTTCTGTACTGAAAATGGAATCACTCATACTTATTCTACAGCCAGAACCCCTCAGCAAAATGGAGTGGTGGAACATAAAAATAGGACACTCCAAGAAATGGCTTGTACAATGTTGAATGGTAGTGGTCTTGCACCAAGTTTCTGGGGGGAGGCTATAAACACAGCATGTTATATTCTCAATATAGCCTTGATTCGCCCAATTCTAATCAAGACTCCCTATGAACTGTACAAAGGGCGCAAGCCATCTATATCACATTTCAGGGTGTTTGGGTGTACATGTTATATCCTCAATCACGGAAAGGATCAACTAGGGAAGTTTGATAAAAGGAGTGATGAAGGTGTATTTCTCGGACATGCAATGAGCAGTAAAGCTTATCAGGTTTTTAACAAACGCACCTTGGTTGTTGAAGAATCCGCAAATGTCAAGTTTGATGAGAATAACTTTGGTGGACGAGTAGGTCATCAGGAGATAGAAGATCTCTTTCGGTATAAGATTGATGATGTAACCATGGATAATGGTTCCGGAGCCGAATCAGAAGAAGAAGTAGTGAGGACTGAAGCTCTCCCATTATCAGTTTAGAACTCAGAAGCTATACCACCAGAACACACCGATTTACCACCAGCTGTGAACCAGGAGGCCGGGGTCACATATCGTCTGACATCTCGGAATGCCTCAGGTATAGAGATTAACAATATTTTGTCAGATATAAACTCAGGAGTTCAAACCCGATCGAATGCACAAACGGTTTGTGCTTTCTTTGGTTTTGTGTCGAAAGTAGAGCCAAAGACTGTGAAGGAGGCGTTAGAACATGAAAGTTGGATAAATGCTATGCATGAGGAGTTGAATGAATTTGTAAGAAATGAGGTATGGGAACTTGTCGAGAAACCCGAAAATCAGAATGTCATAGGAACAAAGTGGGTTTTTCGTAATAAGTTGGACTCCAATGGTCAGATATCCCGGAATAAAGCTCGATTAGTTGGCAAAGGGTATAATCAACAGGAGGGATTGATTTTGATGAAACTTATGCTCCAGTAGCACGACTTGAAGCTATTCGCTTGCTTATTGCCTTTGCCACTTTACACAGGTTCACACTCTACCAGATGGACGTCAAATGTGCCTTCTTAAATGGACATCTCAAGGAAGAGGTATATGTTTTTCAACCACTGGGTTTTGAAGATCCTATCTATCCTACTCATGTCTACCGGTTAAAAAAAAGCTTTATATGGTCTTAAGCAAGCACCAAGGGTGTGGTATGAAAGATTGACTTCCTTTCTTGTTAGCCAACAGTTTGTATGGGGCCATGTTGATCGCACATTGTTTATCAAACAGTGTGGAATGGATAAGCTTCTGGTACAGATATATGTTGATGACATTGTCTTTGGGTCCACTAGTCCACAACTGACAACAGAATTTGAGTCGATGATGACAAAAGAGTTCCAAATGAGTAACATGGGTGAGTTAACATTCTTTCTTGGTTTGCAGATTTGCCAAACAGCTGATGGCACATTTGTCAGTCAAACTAAATACACCTTGGAACTTTTGACCAAGTATAAGTTCAATGAGTGTAAACCAATGTCCACACCGATGTCCACTACTCTCAGACTGGGACTGGAATCCACTGCAGAGTCTACAGATCCAACTATTTATAGGGGGATGATAGGGTCTCTTCTCTATCTTACCGCGAGTCATCCTGACATTATGCAAAGTGTGTGTTTCTGTGCTCGATTCCAATCTAATCCCAAAACACCTCATGTAAAGGCTGTCAAACGAATTTTCCGGTATCTACAAGGAACATCGTCACTTGGACTTCTATACACACTACTTCTTTACCCACTCTTGCTGGATATACTGATGCAGATTTTGGTGTTCCCTTACCGATCGGAAGAGTACAACGGGCACGGCTCAATTCTTGGGTTCTAATCTAATAGCTTGGTCTTCTAGGAAACAAGCTTCAGTTGCTCTGTCTACGACTGAAGCTGAGTATGTGGCTGCGGCGGTGTGTTGTGCCCAGATACTATGGCTTCATCAGCAGCTTGAGGATTTTGGTCTATGCTTCCTTCAAATTCCCATCTATTGTGACAATACTAGTGCAATTGAGCTAACCAAAAATCCAGTTCATCACTCACGTTCAAAACACATTGATATCCGTCATCATTTCATTCGCGATCATGTTGAACATGGCAGGGTTATTCTTATTCATTGTCCCACAGAAAAACAGTTGGCTGACATATTCACCAAGCCATTACCCAGAGAAGCCTTTGAGAAACTTCATTTTGAGATTGGCATGGTCGATACCAAGTGAGAGACGGATCAGTTTTCGTTAAAGTTTTTCTTGTTGTTCTTTGCATTTTCTTAAACAGGAATGTTTCCCAGCATTTTGTACTCATTGGTTCTGAACCGAATCATTTTTTTATGTTATTTCATTTAAAATTTCTCCAATTGCCATACATGGTTGATAGTGTCCTATACTAAGTCTCTCTATGAATCACATATTATGGAGGTTATTAAGATGAGTCTATTGTTTACTTGAGCACTTCTTCCTAATATAACTAAGTTTGGTGAATGAACTTATTATCTCCCTTCGTATAAATCTCCTTGATGTGTATCACAAGCACCATGTATGGATTTGACAAATGATATAACATTCAATTGGTTATTTAATATAATGGAATGAACAAGGCAAGAGACTCCACTGCTCACAACACAAACAACACGTATTTGGCCTCTTTCATTCGACAATTAAGTCTTATAGGATGCTTCATCATCTAACTTCCTAAGGGTAACTACTCTGGGCAAGTTGACCCAACGTCGTTACATGGATGAAGAGAAAAATCAAGGTGTTGTCTCATAAATACATAAAATGTTACCTTTATACTCCAATAAGATCTGAGTATGAGTCTGTGGTGATGAAAGGTATAATGGAATATGATTGTACTTCTCACCTCTTGTCGTTTCAAAGGAAAGTTGCGGTTATGCATAAGGTTAAATAAAACAATCCACATGTTCTGCTTGTTGTATGTTCATTTTAGGAGGTTTAACAACGAAAGGGGACTGAAGACAACGTCTACTTAGGAATATTGGTTGATATCTCTGTGGATAATAGTGCTTAACTTCCTAATTTCTTGAATGTTCTATTCTGACAGACTCAGTCTAGACCTATCAACTGTGTTTTGCAAACGGCTAAGTCTTTTCTTTTATTTTATTTTTTAAAATATAACTCAACTTTGATTCATCTTATATTTCCTCTCATATTTTTGAAATTTCCTGTTTATTCACTTGGTTACGCTTTGTCCCGAAGTTTCTCAGCAGCGTGAACTCTTCCTCTTCTCTAGCTTTGTTCTTGAATTTTCTTCAATCCCTTCTGCATTCGGCCATGGATTCTTTCGAACAGCTCATCTACGAAGATGTTGTTCCTCTTGCTACTGAAAAACCTGGAAATTACAGCCAACAAACCATAGTTCCTGATTCCATTTCCAAACCCTCACCTGATGTCAAATCACCAACTCCAAAAGAACCACCATTGTAAGCGACAAGACTCCTCTGCTGTTCCAACTGAGGACGACATTCCCCTGGCCAAATCTCGACGTAGGTTGTGCACACCTGCCAAGAAAGCCGCTCAGGGGTTGAAGATACTTCCTCGGCGAACCCAAAGCGCAAAGAGGGTGATTCTCCAGTTGTGCATCAGCGATCGTCGAAGAGGCTGAAGTCCGTGGCACGCCGTCCTTTCGCATCAAAGGCCAAGGAGTTTCATCAAGAACGGTCGCAAAACCCAGGTCGTAATTTTCCACAGAAACCTATTTTTAATCGTGCGATGCTTGAATCCGACATCATTCCTGGCAAGTTGGTAGATTGTGATTGGCTAGGAAAGAACTCATTGGAATCTTTAATGGAGATTGTGAAATTTCAAGGTTGGGAAAAATTATTTAACTCTGAAACCACCTACTACCCGGAGCTACTATTTTCGTTTGTTCTGAACTTAGAATTTGTTTCTCCATACAAGTTTAAGACTGAGGTTGCTGGAATCAAGATGATAATCTCTCTGGCATGGCTTGCTATGATTCTTGATATACCTCTTGATGGGTTAGCTGAGTTCAATGCTCAGAAAGTGGATATCGCACCGCATTCTGACGTGGTGCAACATTTTGGTTTGACCCGTGCTAGTTCTAGACTGAAGCACTATCCACAAAGGAACCTGGGTGTGTTACCGAGATTGCTATACTTGCTTGCTTATCAAACATTATTTCCACGTTCTGACATGCGTGATAAGGTTACACCCGTTGATTTAGGATCAATGTGGTGCTTAGATAAAAAGATTCATCTTTCATTGCCCAGAATAATTATCTCTCACTTGCGGTCCATTGTGAATAGCTCCAAGCCTTCCATTCCTTACCCTTTCTGGATTACAAAGGTTCTTCGTCATTTCAAGCTTGTTCAAGATGATGCTTATTTCATTGCTGCTCAACCGACTAATTATCTGGCTGTCGTGACTCTCTCCAAGATGGGCTTGGAACTGACAGCAACCGGCTGGCAATTCAAATAGGCGGGCCAACATGAGGAGAAGACTGACCATGCTACTCCTTCCATTTCCTCTATGTTGCAGTCAGTCCTAGACTCCATGGTGGCAATGGAAAAGCGAATAATGGCTAGGTTGCAGGTTCTGGAGGACAAGGTCAACTTTATGATGTCCGCGACTAATTCTTCATCTGAACAATCAGAGCAATTCTAGTTTGTAGTTGGATTGTATCCTACCCCTTCCCCACTTGATACTTACTACTCCTGCTATATCTTGTCTCTTTTTGATGTGGCAAAAGGGGGAAGTGTATTTGGAAGTCTTTGAATTTCTGGTGTTCTGGTTTTAGACAAATGGGTTTGTGCACAAACAATTGGTGCATGTTTAGACTAGTAATTCACTTATGGTTAGCGTGTGATGTTTTGGGTTTGAGCTACATTTTTATCCTGTTTGCTAATACTCTAGTTCAGGTTGGTTTATGATGCAAATTGCTTATGTAGATATTCTGGTCCATTATTTTTTTATATACTTTTACTTGCTGTCATGTCACACTTAATGCGCAAAAGATTGTGAGTTTTACACTGAGTATAGGATGAGCAGAAGGTGATGTGAGATTAAGGAGGAACAGCCGACGGTTGATTGAAACTTCATGCCAAGTTACCGTAATATAAGAATCAGGGGGAATCAATACAAAGTGTTCAAGACTTCAACAGTTTGCCGCATCAAAAGGGGGAAACTGTTGATGTTATTTTGATCGGCAAACTCAGCTTCATACTGATGAGTATAAAGAGACAATACCGGGAGTCGCGCGCCAGTTCAACACCGAGGAAATAAAGAAAGAAGATAGAATATATTAAATAGGATTTTATATATCTGTTAAAGATAAATAAAATCTATGTTTTATGAGGTGTAATCTGAAGTCTCAGAATCTATATATGAGACGATAACTCTAGGGTTAGGGTTAAGCTTTTTAGAGGGGTGAAAAATAGAAAAGGAAAAGAGGCTCTACGCCGCAAAGGTTGAGACTTAGAGATTCACATGCGTGAGGATTAGTTTTATACTGAAATGTGGTTAGTGATGCGAGTCAAATTCTGAGTGCTAAGAAAGTGGTAGGTGTTAAGAGTGGATTGTACTCTTAACATGTTGAGAGTTTAGAACTCGTGTATAGGATGTGGTGAACGCACTACGTGCCCATTGTGTGTCGAGTGCGATACGTGTTACTGAGTTATAATCTGAGTTTTTGTTTTCTTCTATTGTCGCTATATCATCTTAGTTCAAGTCTTACGCACAGTAGGTTTCTTCAAGCTTCATCTCTACATTGGTACCATCTATGTATTGAAATTCAACCTTTAACAGGTGTCTGAAAACGCATTTTTCAATATTGTCCTCATCTTTCAACTCATCCGGAACTAGTATGTCATCCCTCCAAAAGGGGTCCTACAGTTTTGCAGATTAAAGTAAATTAATATGAACATATATTTTGTACAACACAAGTATAGTAAATAAAAAAATATTACCATAATAATAGAGAAGCTCCTCTAAGTTTGTAAAGCTTGTGATACAGTTCCATAGATACAGAAGCTGATTCCTGTCTTTCATTTCGATACTGTCGAATTTTAATCTCCTCAGACTGTCATATACTGGAAGCTTCAGTGTATGGCTGTGAAGAACCACCAACTTCCCAAAAAGAATTTGAGACGTGATCCAACAAAAGGACAAAAAACGTTAAGATCTACTAATAATAAATAACTAATGCAACTGAGCAAACTGTTCTCACCTGTAAGAATTCCCCACTGAGAGTGAGATCCTCAAGTTTAGCCATTCCGACAAACAAGGCATCGATGTCACGATGCATGCCAGACCAGGGACTATGGAACCTTTCAAAATTAAGAATAGCTAGTACCTCTATATTTTCCACGCTTGTAAGATTTAACCATACGAAGGTGATTGGAAAACGAGAGAATAAAGGAGAGAATGAGAGAATCCCGATGAATTGTCTGTATTGATGACGGCTACTTTTAGCCTTTACTGTTTACAATGTATATATATGTACAAATAGGGTAACTGAATGTGTAAAGAGGTATTGGACTGAACATTTACATTTTGGCCTATTAACTATTATTTGTTTTATCCGGCCCAGTCTTCTCAATGGTACTGGACTGCTTATCATCCTCCCTCGGTCCAAGCGGGATAAGATTCAGCTTGGAGCGTAGAACAAGGAAGCGTTGACCCGACAACGGCTTTGTGAGGGCATCTGTAATCTGGTCGACACCATGGATGAAGGAGATGCGCAGTGACCGATTCTGTACACGCTCTGTGACGAAGTGGAAGTCCAAAGCGATGTGCTTTGCTCGAGCATGGAACACTGGGTTGGCGGCTAGATACGTGGCGCCAAGATTGTCACACCAAAGCGTTGGCGGCTCAGGTAAGTAAATCCCAAGTTCTCCAATCAGGTTTTGTATCCAAATTAACTCCCAAGTAGCATAAGCCATAGATCTATACTCTGCCTCAGTAGTAGATCTCGCAACAGTGGGTTGTTTACGGGATTGCCGGGAAATTAGGGTTTCGCCTAGGAAAATACAGTAGTCAGTCGTGGATTTTCGGTCCACAATGTCAGTAGCCCAATCGGCATCTGAATAGGCAGAGAGATGAGGCGTAGATCGAGCTGAGATGAATAGGATAGATTGGGTGTAGCTTTGAGGTATCGAAGGATTCGCTTCAGATAAAACCAGTGAGCGTTTGTGGGTGAGTGCATTGCTTGGCATAACTTGTTTACTGAAAAGCTAAGGTCTGGTCTTGTGAGGGAGAGATACTGAAGAGCGCCCAAAATACTACGAAAGAATGAGGGATTTTCATATGGCTGAGAGGCATCAGATTGAGTTGTTTTGTGGTGCTCATTGGTGTTGTGACTGGGCGACAATTTGACATCTTCGCTCTAGTGAGAATGTCTAGAATATATTTAGACTGATTCAAGTATAGACCTTGAGAGGTTCTGTGAACATGCATGCCCAGAAAGAAAGTGAGTGGGCCTAGGTTTTTGACGGGAATGGAAGAAGATAGCTTGTGAATAAACTAATTAATGAGAGTAGGTGAGGAACCAGTAATAAGAATGTCGTCCACATAAATGAGGATATAGAGAATGTCATGTGAGTGATGATAAATGAATAGAGAAGTATCAACCCGAGAGGGATGTAGGCACATAGATACTAGAACATCACTTAACTTAGAAAACCAGGCACGGGGAGCCTGTTTTAACCCATAAATGGACTTGTGCAAGAGGCACACATGATTGGGGTATATGGGTGGATGAAGCCAGGAGGCTGTGTAGTGTAGATCTTTCTTTGATTTCTCCATGTAAAAAGGCATTATCTATGTATATCTGATTTATTTGCCAATTTTACTTAATGCAATGGCAAGAACCAGTCTGACTACGGTTGGTTTTATTACTAGACTGAAGGTTTCCTCATAGTCCACTCCCTCTGTTTCACTGAATCCACGGGCCACTAACCTTGCTTTCCTTCTTTCAACTGTTCCATCTGGATTTTTCTTGGTCTTAAGAACCCATTTAACCCCTAGGGGTTTAATGTTGTCGGGTCTGGGAACAAGAGTTCAAGTATGTGTCTTTGTAGTGCTTTGAACTCTTTTAACATAACTGCTATCCATTCTTTGTCTTTTATGGCTTGTTTGAATGTGGGGGCCTCTGGAATGGCTTCTGTAGCATTAGTAATAGGCCATGGCATTGTGTCATTTGTTCTGAGAAGTGGTTTTCTGATGTTGTCCCTTCCTCTAGTGATCATGGGATGTGTGGTTTGGGCTTGGGGGTTTTGATATCTTGTGGGGTTAGAGAAGGAGAGGAAGGAACAGAGACTGAAGGTAGATTTTGTGATGAGGAGGGTGTGGAGGTAGGGGTGGTTGGTAGAGATGGGTTTGGTGAGGGTGAGCTTGTGTTTGTGGGAGTGTGGGGTAAAGAAGAGAGAGTAGAAGGTGTTGTATCTGATGGAGAAGGGCTATGATCTGATAACAGAGAGGCAGGTGTGATGGTAAGGTTGGGATAGTAGTGTGTTTCAGTGGGGCTGGTATGGGTGGTGAGTGTGGCTGTTTCAGAAAATGGAAAGGCCTATTCATTAAACAGAACATCTCTTGAGGTGTAGATCCTGTAGGAATCCATATCCAAACATAGATATCCTGTGGAATTAGGAGCATATCCAATAAAGGTACACCGGACTGACTTGAAGCTTAGCTTGTGAGTGTTGTAGGGGCGCATTGGGCCAACATTCACAACCAAAGACCCTTAGCTGAGAGTAATTCGAAGTTGTGCTAAACAGCTTTTCAAAGGAACTTTTGTGAGCAAGTATGGGAGTGGGTGTGCGATTCATTAAGAAAACTGCTGTGTGAAAAGCTCTTTCCCAGAAGTGTAGTGGCATAGATGCATGTGCTACAAGGGTAAGGCCTTTGTCAGCTATTTGTCTGTGTCTGTTCTCAACAGAACCATTCTGTTGGTGTGAGTAGGGGCAGGTGATTCTGAGAGCAATGCCTTTCTGTAGAAGAATGGGTTTTAGGGGTTTGAATTCTGTGCCACCATCCACCTGAATGCTCAGAACTGTAGTGCGGAAATAATTTTCCACCATATTTTAAAAGGCAGTAAAAGTTTTTGTAACCTCAGACATGAATAGCCATGTAAACTTACTGAAATCATCAACCACAGCCAGATAATATTTACTCTCATTTAAAGCCAAAATATGGGAGGGACCCCACACATCTAGATATAATAATTCAAAAGGTTTACTAGCAACAGAGAATGTGCTGGGGTGAGGGAGGGCATGCATTTTACCCATATAGCATCCTTTACAAACAGTAGGACCAAAATGTGCAACAGAATCAGGAAGTTGATATTGCTTAAGAGTGAGATTAGTAACCCTAGTGCATGGGTGTCCTAGCCTCTGGTGCCAAATCTGGGCAGTAGACTTGGTGGTGACATTAGCTTGAACCCCTTTATTTGATGAAAAAGTTTTGCCAACTGGAAAGGTGTAAAGACCATTTTCAACTCCTCCTCTGAGAAGTACCTTCCCCATTGCTCGATCCTTAATCACAAAAAAAGTGGGAAAGAATTCAATGGATATGTTATTAATCTGATGTCAACTGGCGAACTGACAACATTATTATTCAAGTAGGAACGTATAGAAGATTAGGTAAGTAGAGAGAACCAGTGGGATTAGGTAAGATGCCAGAACCCTGAGCTTTAACTGGCAGAGTGGTACCGTTTCCAAAATTTCACCTCATCAGTGATGGTGGGTGTGTGATAGTCCAAGTTGAGATTTGCCAGATCAGGAGTGAAATGATGAGTGGAGCAGCTATCAGGATACCAGGACTGCTCAGCAGCAGTGGTAGCATTGGCATTAAACTTTGATGTAGGAGCAGCCTGATAACTGTAATCAAACCTGTGGTAGCAATTCATAGCTGAATGACCATATTTACTATCTACAGACTTGACATTGAATCATTCGGATCAGGTTTGCCTGAGAGGTGATTCCTTTTGTCCATTTTTGGAATAACCTCTTCATCCACCCCTGTTTCCTCTCTGTCAGATCTACCTCCTCTGTTTGACTTACCTCTCTGATAGCCAGAAGTGTTGGTTTGAGATCCTTGAGTGTAATTTGCTGAGACTTGTGTAGAATTAAGAATGTCATTTTTTGTTGAGCCAAGTGAGACTCAAAAATCAGAAGCTGACCATAAAGAGTCTCAGAGATATAGTTTAGTTTGAGCATCAGATTTGTCTTGATAGCATCAAAGTCTAGGGGTAAACCATTAATGAGACAGCTCACAAAATCATCATCAGTCATAAGCACCACCAACAGAAAGAAGAGAATTAGCAATATTTTAGCTCGATTAAAGTAATCGGTCACTGAGTCTGCTCCTTTCTTTATGTTCATGAGTTGACTCCTTAGAGCATAACTCTAGAGGAGACTTGAGCAGAGAACATTTGTTCAACAATTTTCCAGGTTTTTTGCAGAAGAGTCTGAGGTAACAACTTGTGATAAAATAGTTTTTGTCATAGATGCATTTAGCAAAGACATAATAAGAGAATCAGTTTGTTTCCAGCTTACATACTCTTGATTCTCTGCTCCGTTGATGGTTTTAGGAGGTGCTGGTTTTGAGCCGTCTATCCAGCCATAAAGACCGTGCCCATGAGATAGGGTTCGATCTGAATCTTCCACAAAGGGAAGTTGTCCCCCTTGAGCTTGATGAAATTGGTGGATGGCGAGAGGAAGAAGTAATAATATGGTGGTACCGGTAGAGTTGGTCACGCCTCCGCCGGTGGTTTACGAGTCTGGAGTGTTCTCACCTGTCACAGACATGATGGAGACGAGAGGAGTAGAAGAGGATCTCAGGAAGAAAAGGAAGAAAGGGAACAAAGATCATGCAGGAGCCTGCTAGAGGCTCTGATACCATACGAAGGTGATTGGAAAACGAGAGAATAAGGAGAGATGAGAGAATCCCGATGATTTGAATTGTCTGTATGATGACGGCTACTTTACCGTTACTGTTTACAATGTATATATATATATGTACAAATAGGTAACTGAATGTGTAAAGAGGGTATTGGACTGAACATTACATTTGGGCCTATTAACTTTATTTGTTTATCCGGCCCAGTCTTCTCAATGGTACTGGACTGCTTATCAAACCCATTGAAATTTCCTCGGACGAACAAGTGACAGGCGCATTGATATCAAGGTGTTGACGGGGAAAATTCAAACCTTCCAGCTTAACTTTCTGAAGCTTTGGATAGCTGGACACAAAACGGGATATGGCAGCTTCTGTAGTTTGATTGTTATAGGACGAGAAGTGCAGTTCAAAACTGATCAGACTAGGAAACCCAGGGAATGAAGATGGTGGGCAACACACTCTCAATTTTTGAGAAGCAAGTGTGTCAAACAAACAACAGAAGAGATTGAGGGCAATAATGAAAATAGAGAACGGGAGATAGGGAACTTTGGGTATGAGCTTTCACACTGAGTTTCTGAACGCCGTCACATAAGAAACGATAATCATCAAATGGTAATGACGTCCGATATTGCTTCCCCGATAATCTGGTATGTACAAAGAGACTTCTCTAGTGTTTTGTGTGCGTGTTGGATAACTCTATTGATTATTTCAATATAAGCTGAATGGGATTCCCTTTTAATACTGGATATGGATTCATGGAAGTGGCGGTCAAACACCAGACACTGAACATGAGTCCATTGAAATCTCCACCTGGTAGACAAGATACTTGTTTTTACAACTTCCTTAAGAGGTAATCTTTCAAGGATATGCTCAATCAAGTGGTCGGGTAGGCTACTGATTCTATCCATACTTTCCATGATGTGTGTTTGGAAGGGAAAGGGTCTGCCCTAGATCAGCTCTTTAAAAGAAATGGAGAGGAGAGCCTTTTGTGAAGGAAAGTACATATATAACCCTAAGGAAATGAATCAGACCTGCTCACAAATGTCTTTAGGGATCTCTAATTGATTATTTAATGCTTAGAGGCTGTGCGTTTCGAGTTGATCTTTAGAAAACCATTGACGATTCTTTCAAAGCTGTCAGTGTGAATGACAATTTTCTAGGATCAATCATGACTTTGCATTGCAGCACGATAGCTGTTCTGAGGACCGATATGGCTTAGGGTCTGGACAGTTGAGGTCCCTGATTTTTTCTGGATTGAATTATAGTCCTTTAGACTAGGAGGCAAGTAATCTAATGGTTAAGATTATGTAGCTACTTTTCTGACATTTTTATTTTTTTTAAATGATAAAGCAACATCAATTAAAGCCCACCAGACCAATTTTACATCCTATGACACCTATATTATAGATTATAATAATTGCTAGACTCTTAGAATTCCATAAACAACTACCAAAATTACCAAAACCAATTTTTCTACCTTCATTCATTTTGTTGCCGCTCATCTCTTTCCCCATTCTCTCTCAATTTTTTTTGAAAGCAATCATTCCCTCTCAAATTCATTCACCAACGTACACACACTACTCATCCTTCAACTTCTACGATATTTGCATTATCGCCTTCACTAATCATTGACGTCGTAGAAGGGAAACCACCGCTTTCAAAATCTGTTCGATGACGTCAAACAACCTGGTATTTCATCTTTATTTACTAAGCTCTCTCTCATCTTGTCTGATCTTGCTCTTCCATTCATTCTCTCTACACTTTCTGAATTTTCTCTCTCAAATTTTTGCTCTTTCAAGGTTTTCTTCATTCTCACTTATTTTGCTCTCTCATCCATTCTTTCTACTCATTCGCTGGTAACTATGTCCAGTTTTCTTCACCAATAAAAACAATGGAGTTGGAACAGCACACGTTGGTAAAACCAAATCAAGAGAAAAACAAGGGTGAGTTTGTTCTCATACTAAATGAGCATATTTTTGTTTTGATAAAGTATTCCACTTTTTTTAAGTTAAGTATTCGATTTTATTTATAAATTAAGTGTTTGACTGCTTAGATATTAAGAATAGAAATTGACAGAAAAAAAGTATTCAATGGTATGTATACTACACACGAAGCAATATAAATAAGTATTCGAGTGTTTATATACGAATATATATAATGTATTCAACAGTTTTTTAAAAATTAAGTATTTGACTGTTTTGGTATCAATTAAGTATACGACTGTTTAGACATTAAGTATAAAATATGTATAATAAAGTATTCGACTGTGTAGATTTTAAGTATTCAAATATATAGAATAAATTATTCGACTGTTTAGATACTAAGTATGCAAATCTACAGAAATAAGGTATTCGACTGTTCAGATACTCAGTATGCAAATCTACAGAAATAAAGTATTCGACTGTTTAGATACTAAGTATGCAAATCTATAAAAATAAAGTATTTGACTGTTTAGATACTAAGTATAAATAAAGTATACGAATGTGATAATGTTAAGTATAAGAATATTACAAATTAAGTATACGAATGTGATAGTGTTAAGTATACGAATTCTCATAAATTAAGTATACGAATATTACATGTATTTGACTGACTATATATATATAATTAGATTGCTTTTTCTAATATACCATTGTTTTTTGTAACAGTTGGTACAAGAAAATGACCCGAAGTCGTTTATGTCAACTTATCGAGGTTCAACTGCTCGTCTCATTGACTTAATCCAGGGACTGAAGAGTGATCCAATGAGGTTGCTTAAGGAACAAGCTCTAGAAAAGGATGGGTTGGTGGTCCTACGAGAAAGTTTTACAAATTAAGTATACAAATATAAAGTGTTCGAATGTAGTTATATAAAGTGTATGATGTTGGTTCATATAGTATACTAATATTCATATTTCAAGTATATGAATATTGGTATAGAAGTATATAATTGTATACTTAAGTTTATTTTAACAAAAACTAAGGTATTAGCATTATTGTATAATAAGTATGACCGTTACAAAAAATAGTGTTTGACTGATTAGATCATTAGCATACAATTTGTGATAGTGGTAAGTATACAAAATGTTTACAAAAGTACATACGAATGTAATAGTGTGAAGTATACGAATGTAATAGTGTGAAGTATACAAATGTAATAGTGTGAAGTATACTAATGTTATAGTGGGAAGTATACGAATGTTTACAAATTAAGTATACAGATGTGATTGTGTTAAGTATACGAATTTTACAAATTAATTATACCAATATGTTGAAGCACTCACGTCTTCTATGCTCATATAACAATACGTTTAAACATTCATACATTTAACTTATAAATATAGTTATAGTTAAAGTATTGGTATACTTAATTTGTAAATATATGTATACTTAACACTTTCACATTTGCACCATTACGATATCCTTATTCATATACTTATGTACACTATTTATACAGTCGGTCACTTTTAAGTATATGTCCTTTACTCGAATACTTAACATATAGTCAGTCGTTTACTTAAGTAATCCATACAATGTAGATATGATACCAAGAATCAGGAAAAATACTATATCATGCGTAAATGGTGGTGAAGTGGAATGAGGAAGAGAAGCTAACTATTAAGTATTCTTTATTCTGTTGGTATGTGAGAACACACACACACACACACACACACACATATATATATAATATATATTATATATATATGTTTATTATTGTTTTGACTATTCATCTACCAATTCCTCAGTTCAGTTTGATGTCCAGTGGTAAATGAAGAAATACCGGCTCTATTGTTGTACATATACTATAAAAAGTCTTACTCGAATACTAATTTGTGTTAATTCATTTACTGGATACTACTTTTCGTTTCAAATACTAAGTGAGTTCTACTCAAATTACCATGTACACTTATAATCATATAACAGATATGAGAAGTATTAAATTACCCCATAATTATTACTCCACAACATTGAAAAACGTGAAAAGATAAATATATTAAAAAATTATAACAAAAATACATTTTTAGTTTTCAAAACATTTACACTCAAATACTAAATCAGTAGTATATCAAATACTTATAACAATATATTTAATTACTAACGTCTTCTACACTCATATATCAGATATCACTTGACTATTAAGCTACCACATCATTATTACTTCTCTGCGATATTGGAAATGTGAAAAAATTTAAATATAACAAATTTTTTATGTCAGAAGTGTCTTTTAGTTTTTCAAAACATATACACTAAAATACTAAATTAGTACTAGTTCAAGTACTCATAACAATACCTTTAAACACTAACATGTTCTACACTCATATACCAGATATCGGGTGACTGTTAAGCTACCACATAATGATTTCTTCTGCGATATTGGAAAACGTAAAAAAATTTTAATATAATAATTTTTTTAATGTCCTAAATAACTTTTTAGTTTCCCAAAATATAGACTGAAATACTAAATCATTAATATATCAATTACAAATAACAATATATTGAATTACTACCTTCTTTTACAATCATATACCAAATATTTTGTGACTATTAAACTACCCTATAATTATTACTTCTATACTATTGAAAACGTGGACAGATTTAAATATAGTTAAAAATTTATGACAGAAATACCTTTTTGGCTTTTCAATACACCAATCATTACCAAATAATTAAAACAACTAATCATTTATATAATAAAAAAAGGCATTCCGCCAATGAGAATACATCAAGAAAATCTGGATTGCTTGTGAACCAGTTCTTAAGCCAAGCCCTTTGTGTAGAGTTCTTCATTGCCGTGCGAATGACAATTTTCTAGGATCAATCATGACCTTGCATTGCAGCACAGATAGCTGTTCTGAAGTTTTGTAGAGTTCTTAATTGCCGTGTTTTCCCTAGAATATGTCCCGAAAAGGTGTAAGGTCGAAAGACTTGTGCTTACCAACCCAAACATTTGTCTAGACGTTATCCATCCCATCGACATTGACAAACCATTGGGAAATGTCACGATAAAAAAAAAACATTGGAAATGTAGCTAATAGGCCGGCCTGTGAAACATTAAAAGCGATGTAGGTCATCAATCATGGAACATTTTGTTCTGGGGTTGTCGATAAGTAGCATTTTTGTGGTCAAACAACACCGGGACTGCACAAATCCCTTACAACATTCGAATACTTCTTAGTGACAAGTACTTCATTACAAGTGACAGTCGTAAGGACTAAATTTTTTTTAAGACTAGTAATGATATAACTGTTACAAAAGAGATTTTTAGTAATGACATAATTTTCAATAACAAATAAACTCGTTACAATAAATAAATTGATCTTTGGTTACGACACATGTAATGAATTTTGTCATGACAATATATTGGATTAGTAACGATTTTTTGTTATTACCAAAAACCTATATTCTAATACGGTAAGCTCGTTTACACCACCAAAGGAAATAATCATAGCTAATCTAAACATACTGAGCTAAAGAGGCACCTCCTTAGATTAGGTATCATTAAGTCTAAAGATTTAAAATGAAACTTATGTCCTGAGTTCGAATCCTCTTACCACCCACTTTGGTGGGGGAAAGGAGTTTATTTTCTTATTACTCATTCCGGGGGAGTGGAGGAACGGAGTTTTCTCTCCGATTACCCACCTGGTGGAGGAATGAAGTGTTGTGAAGGACGATGGGGGGAAAGGAGTTTACTTTCCGATTACCCAGCCTGAGGAATCTCTTATTACTCATTCCGGGGGAGTGGAGGAACGGATTTTCTCTCCGATTACCCAACCTGGTGGGGGGAAAGGAGTTTACTTTCCGATTACCCAGCCTGAGGAATCTCTATTACTCATTCCGGGGGAGTGGAGGAACGGAATTTTCTCTCCGATTACCCAACCTGGTGGAGGAATGAAGTGTTGTGAAGGACGATGGGGGAAAGGAGTTTACTCTCCGATTACCCAGCCTGAGGAATGGAGTGGCGTGTGGGACGGTCCCAAGACGAGCAAGGAAAGGTTGTAAGAAGAGCTCAAGGAAGGTGCGCGCCTGGTGGTGGGGGAAAGGAGTTTACTCTCCGATTACCCAGCCTGGAAGAGGAATGGAGTGGCATGTAGGACGGTCCCAAGACGAGCATGTCCGCCATATCGTCAGAGATGCAAGGGAAATGTTGTGTAAGAAGAGGTCAAAGAAGGTCCCTAGGACAAGATCTAGGCTTTTAGTAAGATGTCATGTGTTAATGTCTGTGTAAGGTAAGACTAGAAAGGTTTACAAGGCAACCCCATAAAAGAAAACACCCATTACTTGTACGTCTATGCATTTTTCCAAAAAAAAAAAAGCATAGCCACCAAGAACCAAAACAAGAAGATGGTAACGCAAGAGCCCAATCCGGCGACCAGTAATATTATGTATCATTTCCAGGGACTGCCTTGGCTTTATGTACAGGACGGCTCTAAGCATGTCCATCCGGTGACATGAAACAGGGCCCCGAATTTAAGGGGACCCCAAATTTTTGGGGACCTATTTTTTTAAACAGTGTCAATTATCTTGTAGTTTATGTAATAAAATGACTATAAAGTTTTCTGACATATTCAATAATACAGATAAAAATCAATGGTTGAACTTAACAATATTAAGTTTTTTAGAAGACAAATAAATAAATAAATTATTGGTGAAACTGTTTGTATTCTAGTACTATTTAAAAAAAGAATACAACTATATATTAATTTCCCTTTCTTTTTCCGATGTAGTCAGTGTCAATCTCTTCAACTAGCACAGAGCCCCATGAATTACTAAGCCACCCTTGATTATGTATGTTATCAATCGGTCATGTAGGCTCAATTCGATGAACCAGATCAACAACTAAACGATCTTCTTCCTAGGCTGGACTTTCCTGCCCTTCTTGATATGATTACCACGCTAACCCTCTAAAGGGAGGTACTTCAACATCAGCACCATACTCCACTCTAGGGACACCAAAGCAGTCATCCTCTTCTCAAAAATCCCCACAAATATTAGAACTAACAACATGCAGCCAATGTCTTTTGAAAATAGCAACATGTAGCTAATTTGTCTCTTTGTACCGTGAGGACTGGACAAATAAAGAAACATAGGAAGGACATATGTATAGAATAATTCCCTACGTTGGTAGTTGCCTTTGATTTCAGTCTTCCCCAACACCATCCAAAAAGGATATAAAGTGTAGAAGCATACCAAAAAGATTACCCTATCCCTCAAACACCCTAAAAACCACTCTAGGAAAGCTAAAAACTTCGAATGCATTTTTAGGGTTTGTAGTGCAGGGTTTACGGTCCAACGACCCTAAACCACAAATCCTAAAACCTATTGAGTCAGTAACGACAATATAAAGTGTAGAACTAATACCAAAAATATTACCCTACCCTCAAACACCCTAAAACCACCCTAAAAAACTAAAAAATAAAACGTTGAAGGTATTTTTAGTGTTTGTAGTGCAGGGTTTAGGGTCGTTAAACCCTAAACCCTAAACCACAAACCCTAAAAACCTGTCAAGTCTGTAGCAACAATATAAAGTGTAGAAGTAATGCCAAAAAGATTAATCTACCCCCCCAAGCACCCTAAAAATCACCATAGGAAAGCTAAAACGTCGAAGGCATTTGCAGTCTCTTACTACGTGAAATACCCCAACCTTGATATGTGGTTTTAATATCAAATTATGGTATGTAAGGCTAAAAAGTGCCTTAGTACATCAGTGAACAATTTAAACCATATAAATGCAATAAAGCATAAAGACACAGTTTGAGCAAAACATGCTCTAAGCTATGAGTGAACTTGGTTGGGACCCCAAGAGCCTACCAAGACTTGATAACATTTAATTATGATTTAATAAGGCTAAATAAGTCCTTAAGAAACTTTGGTTGACAGTTAAACCAAATAAAACATAAGAAAATACCTTAAGTCAATATGAGCAAAAATGTGCTCTAAGCTTGGGATAAATTGTATAAGACCTAATGGTCATACCTATACCTTATAAATATGTTAATGAACATATTAAGTCAATTACCAAAAAGAAACCAAGCTTAAAAACAAGTTAAAACACAAAATGTGCTTTAAGGAGTCTTAAAGCACGTTTTTGAAAAATTGTCTTGTAAATGAGTTTTGAATGGCTAAATGTCCATCATTACTCTTTAATTAACATGTGTACTATTAGTATCACATTTGGGTGGCCTTATTAGTGGGAATCAAAAATTTCACTTCTATGTGCCTTGTATTTGTGAATAGTAATTTTTACAAGCTAGTTTGTAACATATAATGTTATAAGTAATTAAATTGGTCAACAAAGACCAAAACACCCTCCTAGGCATAATGGTGGCCGGTTTTTGTAGTGAGGAGTCACCAAGTATGTTAACTTGTTAAGTAATAAATGTGACTCATAGTTACTATTTGCTTTAAGACTTAAATATCTTCAAAAAGTAAGTTCTATCTTCATTCTTCCTTCCTTTCCTCCATTTCACACGGTTCCAACTCCTTCTTCCTCTCTTCTTTGTCTCTCTTCTCTCTCGGTAATATATCACCACCACCATGGAAGTCTACCTTGACCACATGTAAAATCTAGCTCACTTAACCAATCAAAAACAAAACACCACCATTCTCTTAGTTAGGTCAAGCTCTACACTTCTACCTTCTCAAATCTTCAAGAGCTCAATTTTGGTGCCATGGAGATCACCATTGAAGGAGCTTGAGCCCATCTTTTCACATATTCTTGTTCTCCTTTGCTTCAAGGTAAGGAAACTCAAAGAAATCCATGTTTCCTCCATGTTTTCATGTTTGTCCGAAAATTCACCTCACAATGGTGTATTTATCTTGTTTGTTTTAGCTTCATTTGAACCTTCCAAGGGCTAGGAGGAGCCCTCTCTTGATACTTATTCAAGTTCTCTTCCAATTCCAAGGTAAAACATTACCTTAATGTGTTAAAACATATGTGTAACTAGGGTTTACAATGAGGAGAAGCATAATGCTTGAATACTCATTCTATTGTTTGTATAATGTTTAGAAGTTGACAAACAACCAACACCCCACCGGTTTACAAGGAACCAAGAAAGAATTTGTGAGGAAAAAGAGGTAAACAAACTATCTCAATGTAGTTTAATTCCTTAGGAAATGAGCTTGATTTGCTTGTTAAACTACCTAAAGAGCAAATGGCAATGAGCTAGTAAAATGCTCTCAAGGAGTTTATAAAGGAATATGTATGTTGGTGTATTTGCAGGTCAAAGGCATTATTATATGTGGGAAATTCAGTGTTTAAGGTTTATGCAATTTAAGGGCTAAGAGCCATGCATTTAAGGGCCTAAGTGCCAAGCAATTTAAGTTATGCACTATATTGTGATGTAGTGCTTAATGTGTGAAGTTTGTGTATAAAGTGTGTTTGATGGATTTTAGGTGTTCTTGCATGAAATAAGGTAAAAACCTAAGTGTTTGGATGTGAGTAAATACAAGAGAAGCTATGGCCAAATTTGGAGAATGTGTGAGAAGTTCTAAGTGTTTTAAGGAAGTTTTGGTGAACTAGGAAGTGTTAAAGGTGAATGAATGTTTACTTGAGAAGAACACATGTGTTAAGGTGATTTAGAGCGATGTAAGGATTTAGGTGTTGTCTTTGAAGTTCTAGGAATTCAATGTGTGTTTTGGTGAATGTATTAAAGTCTTGGAGGAGTTGTTAAAGTTTAGGTATGATGTGAAAAAGGAGATTTAATTAGTAGAAAGAAGTTGAGGGATGATGATAAGGTGTAGAGGATACACCTTGGTATTTTGGTCATTATAGGTGAAATGCCATCTAGAAATCTTAAGGAGAAAACATTGTAAGTATTAGGAATTTTATGGAGATGTAAGTAAAGGTTTAAGGAATTAGGAAAAATAGTTTTGTGAGTGTTTAAGTATATCTTAAGGTGTGTTTGAAGTGCCAAATGATGTTAGAAGACATTAAGAGGCCTTAGGAGAAGTTTGGTGAAGATTTGACAAAGTTTGGGCAAGTTTAGGAGGCGACCGACCCAGGGGCCGACCCAGTTTGTGGGTCGGTCGAGCCTCTGTAAAATGTTAGAATGTGTTCGGTAATGGTCCGACCCAAGGGTGGGTCGGACATGGGTCGGTCGGTCAAGTTTCAAAGGAAGGAAAATGTTCGCACATGGACCGACCCAGAATGGTGGGTCGGACGTGGTCGGACGTGCATGTTTGTAAGGAAGTAAAGGGGTCTGTAATGGACCGACCCAGCTGTGGGTCGGTCGGTGGGTCGGTCGGACCAAAGATGTTGATTAAGGTTGTGAAATGATATGAGATGATGGGGATTGGTAGGTAATGATGTTATAAGGCTGTTAAGACATGTTAGGTGAGTTTTAATGACAATAAGTGGGTGAAAGGTTGTAATTAAATGTGAAAGTAAAACAAGTTAAAATGTAAAGTTATTTAACAAGTTAACGGGGAAAGTTATAAGCGTTAGACTTTAAACAAACATGTTACCCCAATGTTAATAAAAACACATGTGATGTTAACAGTGGTTCGAGAATTACTCGAGAAACATAAATGGACAGGATAAGTGGACTCCCGGTGACAGGTATGGTTTTCTTGCAACCTGTGTCCTAACGGATTACACCGGCTTGTATGCCAATGTGTTTTTCTGTATGTTTGCCACGTTATGATATAAACCATGAAACGAGTTTACAGTCATTATTGTTATTGTATGTTTACGTGCCGATACCGGTAACCTCTAATGCGCTTGAAGGGCTAGTTAACCACTATTAGGTAAACGTAAGAGAACGGTATCCGGTAATAACGTTTCCGACTTAAGGAACGTTCTAACCACGGCTATGCGTGAGCTGGTTATGTGATGTTTGTGTGTGATGTTTGTATGTGAATGTATGACTCTCTCTTCCCTTGTGTATGTCTGACAAGACTTAACCCAATGTTGTGATTGTGTGGTAAAGTTCAAAGTTGAACTTCTAATAAGTGCTAACGGGGGGAGTGAGGAGTCCGGTCTGTTCCGGCCACGCGTGTGAGTATGGGGGTCGTTGTCATAGCAGGTTCGATCCTCTCTGTATGTATTGGTTGTTTTCCAATTTGGTTCCCAACCTACCCTTTAGCTTAACCAAGGCTATTACTGACTCACGTCGGGCCACAGGGGCATACTATTGTTATGTTTGTTTCGGTGTGCTTGGATCACTATATCCGAGACACCTTGTGTTAAGTTAACCGTTCATTTAACGAGACGGTAACGAGTTATGTAACGAGCTTATCATGAGACTGGCAACAATCTCTAGGCTCACCAGTATGTTGGTGATGTTTTGGGTCGGTTCCTAAGAGAATCATTCCCGTTGTGTTATGTGTTTTTTTGTGATGCAATATTTATTGCGGTGTTATGTTGTGCACATGGAAACGTGCAAAGTGTTGTTAAGTGTTGTTACGTAGTGTATGTTAATGTTGTAAAATGTGAAGTGTGTGGATCATGGAAATGATTCCAAGTTGTGATAAGAGGCATTTGAGGATAACCCGATTTAAGGGTATGTGTCGTCTATTAAGGAAGTAGCTCCGTTGGAGGAGAACACTCTAGGCATGATGATACCATGGGTGACTTGTTAAGTAGGATGTATTATCCGATTGTTGAGCCCATTGAGGCGAAATGTTTAATGTTGTGTGTTTGTTGTTACATGTATGATTTAAATATAATCAACTGCATGCTAAGACGACAATTAGTTGTGCGTGGCCCGGTAGCATATGGGCTGCGGGATTACCATACCAGCAAAGGTGCTGAGCCCCTTGGGGCCACCCCTTTCTCTTCTTTTCCTATTTCAGGTACGAAGTGCTGGAAGCCGTGCGAGAGTAGGACGGGTAGTCATTGTACATGGGTAAACTTTTAAGTATATTATACAGTAGGTGTAGTAAGACCGATATTGTTGTCGGCACCAGTTTAAATTCTCGGTATAGTTGGTAAGGTGTATATTGTTGTTGTTGATGTTAATGGAAAGGGATACTAATGTATAGTTGCTCGGGAATTTAGCCCATCAGACCGGTACATTGTGTATGTATTAGCCTTGTTAGCCACGTGGGTGGCTAACGGCGTGTAACACCAACAAGTTAAGTAATGTGATGAGGTTGTTCTTCCGCTGCAGTTTGTTGTAAGTATGTTAACGTTGGATGGGGTGTTACACTACGGAACAGTAAACCTTCCTTTAAAGGATCTTTTCTAACTAAGTTCATCACAAATCAGACTAACCCAAAGCTTAGCCTCGTACGAATCTTTACCCAATGACAACATCGTGACAAGGGTATTCGATCGAGGTCAACTTGAGTCTAACCGACCTATGAAAGTCAGTCTCAACAACAACCAGATAGGTTTCATCGAAGCCTTCATCCCAAACTAATCATCCAAATGGAATCAGCGACAACAGCCCACCTTAGTCAGGTGGTAAGCTGAAGACACCAATGAGCCACTCACATGAAGTATCAAGAAAACTATAGAGTGGACTCTGATACCACAATTGTAATGCCCAACCTTAATCCAAAAATTTTTACACGGAAGCGCGACCCCAAGGGGCTCTTACAGATTAGGTCATGAGACTAATTAGGCATCACTAGACCCAACCAGCCTACCACTCATTGTGGAAAGACTAGCCATCACTTAGCCACAAGCAAGAGTCAAGAGTGGACTTAAACCTCTCAATGACAAGTTCCTACATTGATTCACTTTCCCATGGCCCAAACGCCACACGAATGTCAGGCCACAGCTCAGACTGAGTCAACTCTGTCCCTCCCACTGCACCCCGAGTACTTGTGCGTCCCTTAACGGGCACACTCGTCCTCGAAACCATCAGGCCTCCAACAGCCCAACAACCAAAGACCCCAACTAGTACGAGTCAGTAAGGTGTGCCGACGCGAGCCACCTCGCACCTTGTCTTCGCCCTTATCTAGGACCCAACGCTTGCCAAACCATAAGAACTCTGATGTGCAATTCCCCTTGCACCTTTCATGGCAAGAGTCGAACTATTGGGATAACCCTAGTTACTTTGTGCTAGTGGTCACACTAGCACTCGAAACCTAAGGTCAGCATTGAGCACAACGTGCTCATTGCCTCTTGGAGTTGCTACCAACCACCCCCGGTAGCATGCATGCCCGGTCCTCATCGGCATTGAGCATAACGTGCTCATTGTACCAAGTCACCTTGGTAGCGTGCATGCCCAAGGCATATCCGGTCCACACAAGGCCCAGACGGATGTCCTCCACTACACACCCGCTACTCGGCCCTCACTCGAGTCACAAGCTGACATAACTCAACTCGGCCAAGACAACCTCTAGTTGCTTTCGTGCCTGTGGTGTCACTGGCACTTGCAACCTAGGGGACAGCACTACGTGCTCGTGCTATTGGAGTCACTACCAAGCCATCCTGGCAGTGTGCATGCTCGAAGGCATGTCCGGTCCTCATTAGGCCCGGACAGATGTCCTCCACAACACCCGCTAACTCGGCCCTCGCTCAAGTCACAAGCTGGCACAACTCAGCTCGGCCAAGACCAACACATCGTGCCCTTCAATCGATGTCATCCCTTGGACCTTTGTCCTCGGGGGTCTCAATGACCGTGGAACTTAAGGGACTAGGTCAAAGTGACAATCAAATATAGGATTGACAAGCAATCTCAACACAAGTCTTAATGGGCACCAACCAAATGGCAAACTGGCATGGAACTACTTGTAATCAAGCAGCTCGCCAAAAAGGGGCATGACACCTTGTAATTATGGATCAAATTACCCTTATTTATTACCTCAAAATTTCGATAATTCGGCTAGTTGCACTTGGAATTGTATTTTCAGGAATGTATATTCTTTCTCCTTTTAAAATTGTCATGTATTGCCGAGTTAGAAAAAAATTAGAGATTGAAGTAAAATGAAAAGTAAAGTTGTAGAAAAGGGGTAGAATTAGAAAATAAACGGTACACAAATAAAAAATATCTTATGTAGAATCCTAGTTTCACAAGGTGTCAATCTCAATGTTATTTCAGACTATAGACAGAGTTAGTCTGATGATAGGAGCTCAACTATATTATGAAGATGAAGACATTGCATACTATATAGAGTCATGTTGTGTCAAAGACTCTTTCGTAAGCCCCAGAAGATAAAAGGGTGCACATTCAAAGCTAAAACATGGAGATATAACTGCCATGTTGACCAATTTCACCAAACAAGAAGGAAGCGGTTGAAACAAGTCAAAGCGAGTCAGTTATTTGGCATTTGAGTCAAAATGAGTCAAATGTGGAAATTCGTTGAACATTATCATCAAAGCATCATGGCACAATGTTGGAGTAGTTAATTTCGAGTCTTGACTAGTATTTAAACCATTAGAAGTCCCTTGTTAGTGTAACGTTTTCACTCATAATATTTGAGAAAGAGTTATATCATCTTGAAAGATCACTTTGAAGACTTAGTTCGGTTTGTACTTAAGTAGTTTCATCTTGCTTATAGAGCTAGTGCACTTAAACACTCCTTACTTAGTCTTGATCTATATTTAGAGGTTTGAGTGTAGGCGTTAGACAGAGTCATTTTGTCTAACCCCAAGTATAAGAAACTAGTTGTGTAATTTGCATTGAATTCTCAATGCAATTTTTTTATTCTTTACTTATCGTCCAAAGCTTCCACATTTATATACTTGATCCAAAGAAAATCTATCAGTGTCTAACACATTAACTATAATAGGTCAACATCCCTCGATCCCACATCTTATATGTTAAATAATGAGAAAACGAAAATGTTTACCTTCTTAAGAAAGAAATTAGATGAGTTAAAAAGAAATATAACACATAATGAGTATTTATTTTGTACAAAACGTTGTGGGTTTTGACCAATTGGCTCACTCGACTATGAAAAAATATATCAATGATTGAAAGTATCTTCTAAAGAAAGAAAATCAAATGAGTTGGAAGCCAGGGGCGTGGATCTCGAAAAGGCCTTTTAAGTGCCTTTATAAAAGGCTTCAAATCTATCCGTCAGATCTTTATGTATTTAAAAATTTTGTATCTATGGTTGAGATTAAAAGAATAAATACAAGTCACTATAAATCTCTAACCTAGTCATCCTACAGTTTTTCCTCACCAGCTCAAAACACAAAGTTTCTTCTCTCTAAAACCAAGGGCATCGACTTCCCTTGCTCTTCTTCTCTCAAAAACCATGGCCACTATCTTCCTTTTCTTGAGGTTCTTGTTGGGGAATCGGAAGAGATTGACAGGCTACGGTTGGCGAATCAGAAGAGATCGACAGAACCTGCTCTTCCTTTCTTGAGGTTCTCGCTATCGTCCACCCTTTTCCCCTTCCTCCACTGTCTCCCTCTCAGCCTCGGTTGAGTTCGGCGCCTTCCCTTCCTACACTGTCTCCCTCCGAGCCTCGGTTGAATTTGGTGCCTTCCCTTCCCACACTGCCTCTCTCTCACCATTCGTTGAATTCGTTCCACTACTCCATCACTTCAAATAACTAGTGGCTGAGTACGAAATTCTGTTACTGGTTTTTATGTTTTTAGACGATGGAAATGCAGTTTTGGAATGTTGGGGCAATGCCAAATAAGTTGGATATTGTATTTGAATGATTTTAGATTGTTTGGTGTTGCGTGTCTACATTCTCAGAGATTAGTGCAACATCAACCGACCCACATCTAACATCTGAGGAGCAGAGCATCGATAAGGTAAGGTTCAAGGCTTTTGATTTGGGAGATCATCAATTTCTCGCTGAGTTTGGAAGGATTACTACGCCAAGGTATGTGTGTAGTTGCATGTCTGTTTCTATTTAATGCCACTATTTCTATTCTTGTTTGGTTTAAGGTATCGAAGATCACCTTCGAAGATTTCCATTTTATGGTTTGCGCTTTGTTTTCTTATTGCTTGAATTTGGAAAATTTTATCACTAGTTATGTTTGAAAATTTTAGTCATTTTGAAGGTTTCTTCTGAAGTTCTGATGGCAAATCTTTCTTCTAGTTGGGCTGCTAGGAGTAAAGTATTCTCGTATGTTGTTTTTGCACTAGGCAATTTAGGCTACACAAAATGAAATACTTTAGCAAAATAGTGGTACTTCTAGCTTTCCTTTTAGAACTTTGGCAGTGTCTGGATTTCATATCAATGCTAATGATGTAGGTTCACTTACTATTATGCTTTGCTTTTTGTTTAAAATCTTTAGGTGCTTTAGAATCAATGTAGAGATACCGAGGAACTACACAAGGAATTAGAACAGTTGTATCTTTGACAAGTACATCATTCAAGAATATAAGTTTGTGTATTGAAACAGTGCCGATTCAAGATGATGATATAGTTGCGGGCTGCTAATGTGCAAGATGATGGAGAAAGGGAATGGACATAGTCTGCCAGCTTGGATAGTAGAATGGCCAAAACAAGACAACATTAAGCTACTGAGGGCTCATATTTGTGCGCAAAGAACAAGTTAAAAGGTTAGCTGGTTAAAGGTTAGCTGGTTAAAAGGTTAGCTGGTGAGTTGGAATTAAAGTCACAACATGCACATGTAAAGATTGAAGAGCTGATGGATAAAATCTTAAAGTGCAAAGATGTAATTATCAAGCTCTTCATACTGATTTTGATTGGTTCTTTGGTGAAGCCAAAAAGAATAACATAATTACTTATTCTTATACAGGCTGAGATGATTCAAGAACATTTGCAAAGTTTGGGTGTAGATCTGAATGTTAAGAAATTCAAATGGACCATTGATTTTTCTACCGAAGGCCTCACCAAACTTTAGCATTGGGCTGAATTTGTGTGTGCTGATGGAGTGTTGGCACGTAAGTGACAAAGTGACTGAGGATAATACCAGCAAGAAGTTTAGGGATTTCTACATAAAGCGTATTGTTGCACGATTGTTTTATCAAGATGAGGATCTTATCGAATTTGTAGAAAAACTGACAGATAAGGCATTATGTTACATTCAAGAAAAGGGTAGATGCAGAAGACAAAAGAGGGGCCAAAAAATGAAGAAAATGAGTAATGTTCATTGTATTTCCTAGCCTTGTATGACAAATCAGTTTCAACGTATGTTTCATTCACTTAATGTGGTGACCTTTGAATTAACAAGTCCAATTTGTGGTGTTTTGGTAATGCATTTAAAGTTGTATATGAAAGCCAACATGTAAATTTGAAAAGAAGAAATGTTTTCTATCTATCTTAAATGCTGGTAAATGGTTAACCTGTGGCTTGAAGATCGTTAACCTGTCACTTTAAAACTATTAACCTGTCGCTGGTAAATGGTTAACCTGTCACAGATTGAAATACCCATAACCTTTAAATAATTAAATAAAGGTAAATAAATATTTTCTAGGGGATTATTAAACCTTGAGAAAAGTATATAAACAGTTAGGCGTTAAAAACGCACCTAAACTCCTTAAGGTCATAAACGGGCGTTAAGCCGGACCTTAAGCTAAACAATTTATATAAGCTCTAAACCTCATATGAAGTTAATCAAGGATCATTATATGACCCTTAGAACACGGGACCACATCTAAAACTGAGTAAAAATACAAAATGCCCGGGAGTTCCCTTAAGGGCCCGAAAGACCCTAAAGTCCCGAAAATATTTTATAAGATGAAATAAAGCATTACACTTCATTCCAAATGCACCATAAACACTTTATTAAACATATATATGAAGTCCTCAAGCTAAATTCTCAGTTAAACGCAAAGCACTCGAAGGTTCTCGATGGGGGCCCCATAAACCCCCGGGAATGCCCCGGAGAAGTGCCGAGGTGGCTCGAACTCCTATATAATCCATTCTTAGAATTGCTAACATCATGATTCAACATTATAAAGAAATTCTCGAGCTACTTTCTCAAAATAAACAAAGTGCTCGGAAATTCTTAACGCTCCTATTTTGCTCGGGAGTGTCCCGGTAGCCCGAAATTGAGTTATGAATTGATATAACCCCATATAACTCAATGTAACACCTTAACATATTATTATTGACTATAAAAAAATTTTATATAAACACTTGGAACTCATAGCGACTACTTAGTTTCCAGAATATCCTTAAAGCACAAAAGCACCTTCGGGTGTCATAAAAACGCGTTCTACTACGCAATTACCTTGAAGCTTTTGAGGATCCACAAGTTGATAATATTAAAAGGGGATGAATTGAATATCTAAATCAATTAATTCCAGTGCTAAACTCATAGCAAAACAGGGCCGATTTTAGATCAAAAAGGTACCATAAATCAGCATTTTTACCTTAGAACTTTCATCTTTACCTTAGTATAAATGTACCAAATAAATGCTGGAACCTATTACATGTTATAATATGGTATTATACAATATAGTGTGACAGGAATCAAATTAAAAATCATTCCCATATGGCCTCTATTGTGTGCGCCATTTTAGGTGATTTTGGACTAGTTTTGGTTTGAAAATTTGTCTTATGGAATGGTGACTCATCCCTACATGTGCCATGTGATAATGTCAAATAATTTCAGTCAAAAGAGAACTCCATTACCGATTACCTGCAAGAAAAACAAAGAAGATTAGCTTATATAAAAGCAATGAAATAAATACACAAAAGTAGATCTAGAATTATAATATGAAAAGGTTACTAGCCTTGTGGCTGCCGATTTATGCAAGGAAAGGAGGACTTGATTGCTATACATTAGTCAAATAAGACAGCTACCTATCTATGTATATTTCCTTGTCAAATACAAACAAAAACCAATTGTCTCCTACCGCACATGGCTGTCGCATACAAGCAAGAAAAAGAGGCTTGATTGCCTTATAAAATTAAACTAGAATACCTACCTATCTAGGCATGTTCTAATGTCTTCAATTATCAAGAATCAAATGCTTACACTCAACTCACATTACCGTAACCAAACAAGAAAATAAGACAAGTTAGTATTAGTAATTAGCTTAGAAAAATCAAAAGAAAACACATACCTACCTTAGCTCTTTGTCCTCTTGTTTCATTTGTCAAACAAAGCTGTCCTCTCCTCCTTGTCTATAGCCGAAAGCAAGCAGCAATTAAGGGATTTTATGGAGCCATGGGTCAAATTAATAAACAAAGGAAAAACTATACAATTTGACAATTATTGTGTCAAAACAATTCTATCCTAGCCAAACCCTTATCTTCATACGTGAGACTCCATTCTCATTTGCCTCATTCCACCGAATTGGTAAGTCCCCATTGCTCTCTCTTTCTCTCTTCATTTGCTAGTTTATTCCTTAGAGCTTCAAAGCTCCATTAATGGTGAATTAAGTTCTAACACCATTTTATGTAATTTTCCTAGTTAATTCTACTAAGTCTTGAAGCAAGAATCATCCTAGCAACCCTTGCTATTTTCGCCAAGCATTAGTACTCCAAGGAAGTGTCTTGATTCAACAACACACACAAGGAACAACAAGATCAAGTTAAGGTATACTTTCATGTTGAAAATCCTAAGTAAATTCCTTAAGCCATGTCCGAAAATTTAGAACTTCTAAACCTATGTTCTCTTCATCATTTCATGAAGGAAACTTGGATCTACAATCATCCCAAGGTGTACCGAAAATTCCTTGAAAAATTCCTAAGGTAAACTCTTGTAAAAACTACTCCAAATCTTACTTTTAAATCTTGTTAGAAGTCTAACATTTGGATCTCCTAAACCTATGTGTGGAGGCCGAAAGTTCTTCATCAAAATAACATTGGAAGAGCTTGGAATTCAAGGAGAAATCAAGTACAAGAATTATCTTGATTTAAGGAGTAAGTTTCTATAATTAAGGTTTATTAAGTTTAAGTTTGATTTGAGCTTCAAACTTTGGTATAAAAATTATGTATAATCCTTAGTAATATTAAGCAAAATATTGGGTTATAATGTCAAGAAAATAATTTATAACATATAAGGTAAGGTTATTACCTTAAGGTATAAATTTGTGTCACAAAATTTAAATATGATACATATATAATTAAACCGAATTGTCTAAGAGTTAAATGCTCTATTTTGAGTTTATAATCATTCTAAGTCATTAGCATAATTTTTAGAAGTGTTATATGGCTTATATACATTTTATGTATTTATTATAAGTATAAATCAAGTTTTAAAACTATGTGGTAAAATATAGTTGCAGCCGAGATAAATTATGTTGTTTGGTGATTTTCGAAATATATAAGTATATTAGCTTATATTATAAATTTTGGGAGTATTAAAATAACTACAAGTATTTAAATGGCTAGTTTATAAAGTTATGTGGCTAAAATGTAAATTTTGAAAAGTTTGGTGTATTAAATAGGGTAGGAATTAATATTATGAATTTTGGTGAATTTAAATAAGTGTTAAGTATTAAATAACATTTATAAAGTTTTGGGGCTATTTTGTAATTATTGGAAAGTTTAGAAGTATAACCGAATTACAAGTGAATTTCTGGGTATATTAAAGTATTAAATATGAATTAAGTCTTGGTCAAAGTGTTGACCAAAAACTTTGTTAAAATGATTTATGACATAAAATATTAAGTTTATAAAAGTTATGGGTGAAAATGTAATTTATAAAGTTGGTGGGTAAAACCGAATTATAAATGGGGCGGAAATGTAATTTATGAAAATATAAATGTTCACTTGGTTATTTTAGAAAATTAAATATTAAAATTATAGTTTATAAGTTAATATGTAACTTATATAAAGTTTTGGGGTTAAATTGTAAATAAAGGGAAGATATATACAAATACCAAAAGTTATAAGGTCATTTGGTAATTTATAAAAGTTAATGTGTTCATTATGTAATTACCGAATTTATAAGATTGGTTTTGTAATTTAATAAAGAAAGGAATTAAAACTAAGTAATAATGTATTATGGCATATCATGGAGTATGATGTAAAGTTTATAAAATAATTGTGGATATAATAAATAACCAAATCATATTGATATATGGAATAAGTGGAAATAATTATGGATATATAAATTAATGAGATAAAGATATATCTTAAATTGGAAATTCATTATCACATGTGGTTACCACATAAAATAAAGAAACTGACGAACTACCTAGCACCACTGTTAAATAACAAGGGGAAATAAAGAACATACAAAGTTAGTATACTACGAGTATAAACTCTACAGTGACAGTACTGTAATACTTAGTGAATAGTTGTATTAATATTACCCGGTATTGCATGTAAATATAACAGCGTACGGGGAGAAACTGTTAAGACGTGAACTGTCAAGCTAGCAAGTTACACGGTGAACGGTATGTTAATTGTGTGGTCTGAATGTCCTAAGGATTTTCCTAAGGTCCAGACGTTGTGTGTTTAATTGTTAAGAGCGATATCTGTGATTTATGTATATGATATTGTTTACTGTGTTGCTCGACACCATTGCGTTTTTTTTACGTGAACGTCTTATGACTGGAAGTTTATACATCTAAACTGGAACAAGACTAACTGACCTTTAGGTATTATGAGAACCTAACTGATGGTCAACTGTATAGTCTTAACTCAAGGATTGGTTATTGTATCACTGACTAAAAAGGTTAACTTATAAAGAGAGGAATCCAGAGTGTTTCGACTTTCTGGTTGCGCATCGTGATCACTACGAGGGACTTCTATGGGGAGTCGCTCAAAGGAATCCATTGTCCACATTCGACGATGGCGGAGGGCACTACCGTTGGTGCACAGGTTCGACCGAATCGGTCAAAATAATTATCCAGGGCCATAAGGTCAGCTGGTAACGTTCCTTTGGAACCCATGGGACTACTGTCCATTATTAAGTTATTAAGGGTTGTCTTAACATGACGCCTGAGGTGAAATTTAATTAGAAAAGTTTAAGTGGTTGGTTTAAAGGATAAGGGCTAGGTGGCCAACTAACAAGTACAGTTAATTAATACGCGTATCTTGTTTGGATATTGTTATGGGTTATTGGTGTTTGATTATCTGGTTGTTGTTTACTATTATGCACTGATGTTTACATGTGAACTGCTATGTGAATGTTTAATATTTACAGTTATCACTGTTATTATTGTAAACCGGTATATCATGTAATGAATCTAATATCAAGATGGCTAAAACGACTTAAGGAACCTAGATGGCTTAGGACTTATTTAGCATACCAGCATTTCGATTGCTGAGCCCTTCAATGGGCAAAACATTTCAGGTTACTGATTGAAGATACTAGCCGGAGTGCGGGACATAGGATAGTTGTAGTGTTTTCAATAAACACTTTAGTTTTATTTATGTACTGTATTTTGGAGGTTGTTGTATTTGGTTTAGTTGCTCAGTTTGGATTTGGTTGTAATATTAAAGTGCTCAGTATCTTGTTCATCACAGTGGTGAGGAGTTGAAGTTGTTGGATGAAGTAAGGATGTCTTGTTACTCACATGGGTGAGTGACGGCGTGTAACACCAAACGTTAGATAGTTTTACTTTCCGCTGCGAATTCTATTTTATTATGCTACGACTTGTGACGTTATTACGGGTTTAGGATTAGGGGTGTTACACGGATAAATGATTAAACCTGTCACTTGAAAATTGTTAACATGTCACTTGAAAAACTGTTAACTTGTTACAATTCTGGAATGATGACTATAAAGAAGAAAATTACATCAATGCACATGATCACATCATTTAAAGAGTTGTGTCTTTAGATAAAGACAAATAGTCAGTGGGTGTGGCTTTGGGGTTTAGGCCAATAGGCTCAACTATAAATAAATGTCTCCTTATAGACCTACGCACCGTCGTGGGTATCGGTCAATTGGCCCAACTATAAGTGAATACTTATTTAGCCCAGTATATCTCTCTATTGTTTTTTAAAAAGTAGATTTCTATATATATATATATCTACGTTCGAAACGACTATATTGTGACAATAATAAAACTTAGTTGAGACTAATCAATCAAACTCAAAGTGGATCATGTAGTCCATCATTAATTTAATACTTCTTTTATTTAAGTTTTTTTATTTCCTTTAGTTAGGGAATTTTGTCGTATGAAGTATAAAGTATTGTAGGATTGGATATTAGTCGACGCGTGCAAGGGTTTTTATCACATAGAAGAGCATCATATACACGAGTATAAGCATTAGAAAAAGTATGTATATTGTATGAATGTAGTGTGTCCAACTGTAAGCACTCGTCTCATCTTTTTCTTTAAAAAATCAATGTACATGACATACGTGAATGGGACAAATGTAGTAACGTACACACGATAGACACGTACAGCGCAACCATATACATCTTTTTTTAAATCAGAAGCAGGGCAACTATATACGAACAATAATACTAGCTCAGTCATTTTAAAAAATAATACTAGCTACCAGCATAAGGGGTGTCTTTTTGTCGACAACAAGTTAATTTCAAAATTGTTGTTTGTTATGTACAAGTTATCTTTCTTTACTTTTTTCTGACCTTTTCTGAAATTTTGGAAACCCCAATAGACTCTCTGGCCTAAAAACTAAAAAGATGGTCAAAAGTGCCCTGCTTTGATAGATGGCATCAAAATACGTTATCTGGTAGTAGCTTTTAATTAAGGCCACAAATGCATGTTCTCCAATTCAAATTTTGTATAGCTTTTAACATGTGCATCTTTTGAACAACCACGAACGTATGTGTTTTGCTGTTGTTTGCTACCCAAAAAAAGAGAAACAGAGTGATGAATGTATTGCTGTATACTGCATCTGAAATATCCTAATCTAAGGGCATCCACAATGGTGAAGGGTTTCTTAGCTTTTTTTAGATGTCAGTAAAATATTTATTTTATATATAAAGGAACTTTGATCTCTATAATGGTAGAGTTCCTTAACACTCTCCCCTCTTATCCATGGTTTTTACTTTAGCAAGATATTATGATTTTTTTTTTTATTAATGACACAACGTTACGACCAATAGGATTGATTTACAGAACATTGTTTATTTAGGCACGATGAAAGAGATAAAGGTGGATTTCACTCCATTGTAGCACTATTTTTATTTTTTTACTGACATAAAATGGTGGAATCCACCCCTGTGGATGCCCTAATATCTCGAACCGCGAAGCATTGATGAAAATTAAAAATGCTTATCCTTAATAGGACAATCATAAATTGAATATATGTGTTAGAGGTCAATTTTCCGTTGAAAACAAAACAACAATATTATAGTAAAATTACAAAAATTATATTTATTCAATATTTTAAGATGTTATATTACTATACAAATTTTTAAAAACTACCTTAATACCTACCCCCCTCCGTCCCGTCAATAAAGTGTCCCGTTTGTTTTTTTGTGGCACGTTTTTCCCACTTCAATATTAAATATATAGATAAAATAATGTTTTAAAAATTAAGTTTATAATAATATGTTTTTCACTAAGGATTCCATTATAAAACATAAATTTGTAAAATATATTATCTTATGTTAAATATTGAAGTCAAACGACACATCCAAATAGTAATGTGGACGCTTTGACTGGGACGGAGGGAGTAGCATGCTATAACAGTAACATGCACCCGCTCCATGCTCCATGCACCGAGCCGAGCCTGGTAAAATAAAAATTCCCTAAACTCTGTTTTTTACTGGGCAAAAGTGGTAACGAAAAAGACACATTTGTCCTGCTTGTCGGTTGCTTCCCATACTTCCTTAGCTTTACTCGGGTCAATAATTTGCTCTCACTTTCTCCCCGCCCGTCGTTTAAAAAGGAACAAAAGACAATTGGAACAAAGGAATGACTAGAGCCCCAACAGAATAATAGTAAATCCCCACACATTCCGGGTTCCCCATCTCCATTCCCTTCATTCTCTACCAATTTTTCTTTCTCTTCTCTTACACACACCTCTCAGCTCCACTCAGTACAGTACTACTACTCTCTTCTATCTATCTAGTAACTTCGACCACACAGATCGTGCCGATAGTAGTGTTTCTGATTTCCGAAAGAACATAGGATCATTTAATGGCAACATTACAAAAATTCAAATTCCTAGCGAGACAGTGTGCGGTAGCTAATAGTCCAATTCGAAAAAGTCCAACTTCAAGCCCCGTAGTTCATCTCCGCCGTCGTAAAATCCTCCGTATGCTACTAGGCAACGGACGCAGCAGCAGCAGCAACGGACGTAGCTACAGCCGTAGATTTCTACGACGAGATGAATCAACACAACAACCGATCATCATCGAAACCAATCAGATGATAACAGAACCATCAACAGAGGAGAAAACAAAAGACAAACATCTTCAACAACAACACCAGAAAATAACCGTTCGATACAAATTAAAAGATCTATTCGTATCATCATCTCCTTCTCCTCCTCCTTCATATCCGTGTATTGGAAACAGTAATGCTAGAAAAGTTTATGAAAAAGAGGATGCGGTTAAGCAGCCGCTATTATTACCAGCCGCGACGTCGATTGAAGGACGAAGTGGAGAATTAGTGGTGACTCCGCGGCGGAATAGTGGTGGACAACTAAGACCGTTATCTGCGACGGTGAGACAGAGATTGTTAAGGAGAGTTTGGCGGCCTGTGCTTATGGCTATACCGGAGCAGCTATCGCCGGAGTGTCATGAGTAACTTTTAGGCTTTTAGCTAGTCCTCATTACTATAGATTGGAATAACAATGATATTATTGTTAGTGAATTTTGATGTTGTCGTGGTCGTGGTGGTGGACTGTTTATCATCGGATTGTGTTGCGGATTCTACTACAGATCTGAAATATGTGGTGGCGGTGGTGATGGTTCTATTGACTGTTCAGTTCTTGTTGTCTGGTGTCGTGTCAGTGGATGATTGTAATTGTTAGTGATCATTGCTTTCGCTTTTTTGTTTCACTTTTGGCTGCTTTTGAGAGTGAGGATGGAAAGTAAAAGGAGAGTGCCACTGCCATCCATCATTCCAGTCCAGTCAAATAATTATGGGGAGCAAAAGAATATACGGACAATAGTACTGTAGTAGTGGTGATGAAATCAAATGTAAGACTAGATTCTTTTAATCGAGTAAAATAGGTGAATGGACTGGACAATAATAATGTATCCCCTTGTTTTTTAAAAAATTGCATCCAAAACATAACTAAAGAGCCGCTATCTAGCTAATGTTTGTTTAGTTATATGAAAAAGTAATCCCACCAGTTGTAATTTATATATATATATCCAAAAAGAAAGAAGCGTCGGTATCAAGCTAACATGTGTTGCAAATGATGAACTCCTTAACATTTTTCGTACACGATTATAACATATTTTATTATTCAATAGTAATATTTATTAGTTATTTATAACTATATAATTACAAGCATAATTTATTGGAAATACATATTTAACTGCAAAATATGTTAACATAAATTGGAACAAAATTTTTTAAAACATAGATGAAACAATTTAATACATGAGCAAAACATAAAAAACATCGGGAAACAATATTTAAAAACATGGATAAATAATTTACGGATAAATAACATTAAAATTTTTTAAACACTAAAAAAATAGTTTAAGACCTATATTTAAAAATCCGAAAACTGAAAAAACAATCTTAAAACCTGAAAATTAACGCAGATGAAAAGTGTTTTAAAATATAAGAAAAAAAATTTCATTATAAATATGTGAAAACGCTGCATGAAAATTAATTTAGAACATAAGCTGTTCATATGAAATTCGGGAAAATATATTTGAAGTGGCTTACAACAAAAGCATAACATTTAAAAACCGGAAAAATATTTGAAAACATAGGGAAAACATTTGAAACGCAAAAGTGAAGTTATTGTTCCTCTTCAAGCCTTTGATTTGTAATTTTATCAAAACAAATAAGAAATCTAACTACTGTGTTTTGTAAGTTTGCTGAAATAGAGCGAATTGATGCAAATATATCTTTTTAATTTATTTATAATTAAAAGTTTTTAAAAAAATATACAATTTAATTGAGATGTTGACACTGATAGACTAGATTGGAGAAGAGGGTTTTATAGTGAACCGCAGCTTCGTTCATGGGTTGGTTCGCAAAGAACCCCATACTATAAGATAGATTGATTAACTCTCTATTATTGACATCCCCTGTATTTTATGATTTCTTCGTTTTTTCTCTTCAATTAAAACGTCGACGTTCATGGTCATGGTCCTTAGAATAACATTACACTTGATGTTACGTGCTAGCGCGCTCCGGGTAAACATGATTATGATAGAAGAGCACATCACCAATACTGCCAAATCAGCATTTCAGCTTTTCTTGTAAATATGGATAAAGAAGTGCAAAGAAAAATTTAAAATTTACTAATGTACTTCTATAATGCACACTATTACCACTACAGTATCCTTAATATCATGGCAATTGTCTTCAACATCTAATACTTACAGTTTCTTAATACAAGTAACAAAAATGATAGTAGTGAATTTTTATCTACCACCTTTATTAGTTTCACTTGAACTCTATATGATAGGAAAATCGAGTTATGTATTAAGGAAATTTAGTTAAAATTTTTATATACCACCTTTACTTACGCGTTTACGATAATCAATTGATGTATTGGGGAAACTTTAATCAAAAGATAAGGAGGTGTTTGTTTGGCAGCTTATAAAAACAAACTCAAAGTTTTCATAGATTATTGATTAATGTTTTTTTCTGTGTCTATTAGGTGAGATCAATTAAGCGGAAAAGAATTACTAGCTCCACAATGGTGTGGAATCCACTCTAGATTAATAAAACAAAAAGATAAAATATGACATGGAGGAGAGAAGTTGTTGTGAGAGTTTCTTAACTAAAAGAACCCCAAAAAGTGGGTGTCTTAGCAAAAGAGAGAGAGATTGTGAGGAGAAGAATAAAATATTATTATTTTGAGGGTGGATGCCCTAATAAAGCAATACTTGTTGCATCTTACTCAAAAATGCCGTACCCCATACGAATCGTTAAAAGTGGTGCAATTAAGTACCATATTAGTGACATGTCAACAACTATTGAAACACTAGTAATTTGTCATGTTAGTCCCCAATATCGCCATATCATGCAATATCATGTCATTGTCACAACAACACTTCCATGTTAGTCCTACAATTTCGCCATAATAATCCAACTTTTAAACATTTTTGGTTTTAGTGGCAAGTACTTATTAACATCTTTCAGCCGAGATCGATCCATTATTAAGTGGAAGAAATGATTTTTACATTAAATTTTGAATGTATATATGAATTTTAGAACTAAAGTTTCACTGGTGGTGGATGGTCCCAGCTACATTATTTTACATAGTTTTTTTGAAAAAGGTCCCCCAGCATCTTTTTTTGAACCTTATGCCAAATTGCATGCCCTCCGATAGCAGTACAGTCACGTAGGTGTCAATCTTGTTTATTGAAGGTTATTGTTGATGGGTCAGCTGTACCACCAGTTTCTTTTTTGTTTTTACAACAAATACCCCCAGTTTATATGGCAAGTATCGCCACGTCACCGGGTCCGTACGTGAATACAAAACAAACATGAAGAGTAGAGAAGTCGTTATCAACTATAGCATATATTGGTAAGCATTAGAAAAGGCTGATCATGAAGAGAAAGCTGCCGTGACTTATCAATGAACCAGTACATATCTAGCTTACGCACGCCCGTATAGTTATACTTATATCTAAACAACATATCGTCCCCTCTTAAAATAATTCAAAATTTTGTCCACTTAGGTGTTTGCTGTCAAACGACAACATAAATGTTATTATGTTATTTCATATATGGGTTTGACATACATGATGTTTTTTTTTAATCAATAGAAGATTGACAAGTGTCCTCCACTTTTCCATAAACGATTATGTGCCACTCGTGGTCAACGTACGGGTAATACGAATTAAATATGAGCATGCATGTCCTTGTGAAAATCGTTCCTCCTGAATCTTGATTGATGTTTTATTCACTATTTGAATATAGTTGTTTAAATTTCAATATTAACATATAAAATAAATATGTATAAATTTAAGTTTTTGTAAATAATTCATTGATAATTATATATTACAAAATTTAGTTTTATGAAATTATTTTACTTTATATACTTAAAATAATAAATGAAAAATATGACTAAACAAGATCTGAAGAAAAAAGATAAAAAAAATACTTCTATAATTAACAAAGTACTTTTTAAAGTTCACAATATGCCCCAAAATGTCAAAAAAATCACAAAAAAATTTCAAAATACTATAAAAAAATTTAAAAAATGTTATGAAAGTTTTAAAAAATAAAATATTTGAAATATCACTAAAATTGAAAAAAAGTAAATAGTTTCTAGATTTGTTTAAATTATTTAGTACCATAAAAAGAATAATAGTGTTTTAAACACACAACTTATATCAATTTTTCTACCAATTAAGTACCATAATTTATACCATACATTATCAAATGATCTTTTTTCTACAAAAATTATTGATTTTGAGGATAAATTTATGCATTATATTTTGTAGATAACAAAAATATGATGTCGTAAAGTATCTGTAAAATACAATATAAATTTTAAAAAAAAAATTTTCTAAATATTAGTTAAAAATAAAACTATTTATTTTAAATATAAATTAAATTGTGTATAAAAAATAATTTTAAAATATATAAAATAATTATGGTACTTAATTGGTATAAATTATAGTAGTTAATTGGTAGAAAAATTGGTATGAATTATGTGTTTTAAAACATTATACTTTTTATGGTACAAAATAATTTAATTTAAATTTACTTTATAAATATTTTCAATATTTTGATATATTTTTAATACATTTTTATTTTTAAATTTTATATAATTTTTTTTATTTTTTATAGTATTTAGAATGTTTTGAATTTTTAACACTTAAGGGCATATTGTGAACTTTAAAGTACCATGTTAACTATTAGGGTATCTAGTTTTCCTTCTAATTAATGGCTATTATGAAAAATTCATGGACTTTTGTAAAAGTAGTGACATTTTGTGACCTTTTTTTAGGGGATTTCATGAATTAGCCAATTTTTGTGGTGACATTTCATAAAATTTCCATTTTTTCCTTCTTCGTCTCCTTTCACTCGTTCTTCCTGATAAACGAAAATGAAGTCGACCAATTCTCCCCCTTCCTTTGCTAGTACGATTCATAGGTTTAACTTCAGGTTGATTTTCTTCTGTACATAGTGACCGCTCTCCTTCGTTCTGCCAGGTCCTTGTGACACTCCCAACAAACGTTCGAAGTGTCGTGACCTAGAGTGGTGTTATTTCGTTGCCGGTGGTCGTCCGTGACCTAAAGTGGAGGCTATCTGTCATTTCTTGGTGGTTGTCGTCGTCGACTGGTGGTATCTGCCGTAGCCTCACCCAAGCTAGGTAATTCAACTCTAAATCCCACATTCTAGTATCTTGGTTCCGTCCTCCAAACATCCGTCCTTACAGATAATCCCTATTACACAAAAAAAAACAGATTGAATGCATCGTTCAGAGTTACTGAATCTAGTTTCATTTCGCCCCAGCTCCAGTACATTTTTCAACCCATGCTACTAGTTAAGAAAAGAAGATTGCGAGTGGAAATTTTTGTGTCGACTACAGAGCCTTAAATTACATAACAGTCCCAGACAAATTTCCTCTCCCTACAATTGATGAGTTATTGGATGAGATCCATGGTGCCACTATATTTCCCAAGCTCGATTAAAATTAGGCTACCATCAAATCCGTGTTCATAGGAGGATATTACCAAGACTACGTTTCACACTCATAAAGGGAAGTACCGAATTCTTAGTAATGTCGTTTGGACTGAAAAACGTCCAGCTACTTTTTAGTCACTTATGCATTCTATCTCAAGCCGTTTTTACGGAAGTTCAATATTGATCTTCTGGACGATATTCTGGTCTACAGTTTCCACTCTAGAAGAACCTGCTCATCACTTACAGTAGCTTCTTCGGGTTTATGAGTGATTCTCAACTGAAATTTAATCTCAAGAAATGTAGTTTTGGGCAGCCCCGCCTTGAATACTTGGGCACACTTTATTTGATCAAGGCGTTGAGGTTGCCCTCCAAGATTCATTGCATTCTTGAGTGGCCTTTTTTTTCTTCAATCAAAGAGCTTCACTCTTTCCTGGTTATCGGCTACTATTGATGTTTTATGAAGAATATGGCATGGATTCTGTCTTCCGTTCATGTTTTAGTAACCCCTGACTTTAATCAACCTTTTGAGGTGGAGATTGATGCTTCCGACAAGGTATTGTGTTTGTCTTTGCGGCCAGGCAGACCAATTGCTTAATTAAGCAAGTTCTTCTCTCCCTCGTTTTGTATGAAATAAATTTATTGAAAAAGAAATTAATGGCGGTAGTTTTTACAGTACAAAAATGAAGACACTATCTGTGAGGCGCCACTTTGTGGTACGTGCAGATAAAAAAAAGTCTGAAGTTTTATGTGGGAGCAACGTTTACTAACTGAAGATCAATATAAATAGGTTATCAAACTGCAGGGTTTGATTTCAAAATCTGTTATCGGTTTGGGAAGAAAACGTTGCAGCTGATGCTTTATCTTGTGTAGAAGGACTGCCTGAATAGCATTCTTGTCTACTGTCAATTTTGATGGGTGGAAGTAGTTGGCCTTTGAGTGTAGAAAGATGAAAGCTTTAGAAAATAACTCAGCAGCTACTGTTGGATCCACATTCCTCTGATGGCTTTGAACTTCGCTCTGGTTCTTTGTTTTTCAAAGGGAAGTTTTTCATTCCTCATAATTCTCAGTTAATTTTTAGAATCTTGGAAGAATATCATTCTTCACTCGGAGGTGGTCACTCTGGATACTTGAAGACATTTAAGCGCATAGCTGGTGTGTTTTCTTGTTGGGCATGAGGATGCGCATCAAGGAGTTTGTTGCTTCTTGCGATTTATCTCAGCGTGTAAATTACAACACCTTGTCTCCAGCATAACTGTTACAGCCTCTTCATGTTCCTGATCATGTATGGGAAGACATAAGTATGGATTTCATAACAGGACTGCCCAAGGTGCAAGGTATCAATACTATTTTTGTTGTGGTTGATCGATTCTCTAAATCCGTGCATTTCTTCCCTCTTAAGCACCCTTATAATGTGAAAGATGTAGCCTAGATTTTTGCCGTTGAGGTTGTTAAACTTCATGGATTTCCAATAATTATTGTGTCTGACAGTGACCCTATCTTCATCCGTCAATCTGGAAAGAGTTGTTTCACTTGGTAGAAACTACTCTTTGTCTTGTGCCTCTTACCATCCTTAATCTGATGGTCACCAAAGTTGTCAACCGCTGTTTGGAGGACTATTTCAAGTGTTTTTTCTTTCCAGAATCCTAAGAACTGGCTTCGGATTCTTTGCTGGAGCTGAGTATTGGTTAATACATCCTTTCATCAAAGCTGGGCACTACCCCTTTTGGGCAATGTTGGGGAGAGACCTCGCTCTCTGCGTTACAGCCACTGGAATCTATATCCAGAGGTTGATGTCCTGCCGTTTCATGAGCGTCACTGTTTCTTGGATGATTGAAGCTGCATTGCTCTCTGACAACAGCGGATGAAGATCTAGGCTGACCGTCACCGCCGTTCAGTTGAGTACCAAGTGGTGCTATGGTATATCTCCGCATTCATCCTTTCAAAAGCAGCCCCCTCGCCAGTAGTCACAATGCTAAGCTCAGTCCTCAATTTTATGGTCCATTCGTATTTTGGCGCGGGTGGGCGTGTAGCTTATAAGCTCTGGCTACCAGATGATGCCCTATACATGATACGGTTCATGTTTCTCAGCTGAAACAGGAAGTTCCCTCAGCTCCCGTTTTCTCAAACTACCTGCTGGGCTATCACTTGACTTGGAGCTCATTGTCTACCCAGTTGAAGCCTTGGAGTTTAGACACAGATTTTTCCACGAGCCTGAGGTGCTAATTCATTGGCAGGATTGCCTGATTTTGATTCTTCCTGGGAGTCGATTGCGGTTATCAAGGAGCAGTTTCGGATTTTCACCTGAGGACAAGGTGGTTGTCCAAAGGGGAGTGATGATAGGAGATTTAGGATTACCTATGCTAGGATGCCTGATATCTGATCTATTCTATTGTTGTTATATGTTGTCGTTTATATTGGCTGTATGGTATTTTGGGTTTGATACACTACAGCTAGTTAGTTAGTTACGTACAGTTGGCATAAAAATAGTGTTGGCATACTTGTAAGGACCTGCTTTTTTAGGAATAAAGTCTGAGGAGGTTGCTTTGAGAGAAAATTGGCCCATACCTCTAACAATCGTCAACATGTTAATGTAGTGTACAAAACTCCAACAAAGAGTCAAATGCTTAAGCATCATTACAGTTGCTTTTTGGTAAACATTGACGCAAGGGTGGTAAAATAAATTGTTGAGACACAAAATTATTAAGATAGAAGAAAGCACACTAACCATCTGCAACAATCTAGGTTGGAGATGTGTCCCTGTAGTTGTAAACTCTACTTTTAAATGAGTACAAAACTATCTTGTTTGTCTCTTGGGGATTATGTTATAGAAATGAAATGATTGTGTTTTATTTCCGAAGTATGTGCGTTTGGATTGAGTTCAAGAAGGTGGTGTATTTCATATAGTTTATGTTTTAAACGGGTAAAATATTCAAATTCTTATTAACCTATTCATTCCGATTGAAAGGATAATTAAGTGAACCTTGTTTTTGCCTGTTTAACATCCAGAATTTTGTTCCAAAAGGAGGTGAATTGTAATGTTAACAATAAATTACCTAATTTAGCCTCAATCCCAACACACTATAAAATGATTCTAGAAAGAAATCCATAAATTAGAGAATGAATTGTTAAAAATAAGTTAATCCTGCTTTTTTTTATTCTTTCTATCTTTAATTTCTTATTTTACTTAGTCATCATTCCCTATTTTATTGCTGTAGTATAGGTCATACTGTTTGCCTATTTATTTAATTTGGCTTTATTAAGTAGTTGATTTTATTTAGCTATTTTTTCTCATTGTAACGTTACAAATCAGGCTATAAATAGTCTAGCCTCACAGTCACTCAAGGTATCAATTAAATTTTATTCATTATCCTCTCTTTCGTATACTGTCATTTTATTTTCATCATGGTATCAGAGCCATTATTGTTTGTCTGACTGCAGCGACGCTCCCATTACCAGCCTTCAGTCCCCTCTTCGTTCCCGTAGTAGTCCAGTACACTCTACACAAAAAAGAAAGTTCTGTGAGTGTGTCCCAATTCTCACCCATGTGCGGTACAAAAGGAAAAGAAGCCATCACTATTTCCGCCAAAAGCAAGCCTCTGCTACAATCTATTTTGTCCTTTCTGCACAAAAGCAGCCATCACACCACCAAAAGAAAGCCTATTCCCATTGCTATCTGATAAGTGTCCAAATGAGCAGATTTATAGGTGTATTTTATATATAATATTAGCACTTTTCTTGCTCATTTTCCACTTCGGTTAGTTTTCCTCTAGTTTATGTTTTATTGTTTATCTCACAAAATTATTGGTTTAACATGAGGAAAACCAAGCCGGGAGTGAAGTAGACGAAGAGACGAACGCATAGACGCAAACGGCTCAGAAAACGGGGTCCAAACGAAGAATCTAGAGCCAGTCGAAGTTTGAAGGAAAATAGGTCACGGTCACACTTGTGACCGCCTAAGGAACCGCCTACACAACCGCCTGAACAGGGGCGGACGTCTCACAATTGCAACCGCCTGAACAGGGGCGGACTCCAGGCGGACGGCAGGCGGACTCCAGGCGGACGGCAGGCGGTCACCAGGCGGACGTGAAGGCGGAGGACATAAGGGAACCGCCCAAACAGAGGCGGTTGTCCAGGCGGACAATTATAAAACCGCCTAGTATGGGGCGGTTGCTTAGGCGGTCGTGACTAAAAAATCAGCGCGGCGCCAGTTTTCTTCTTCGCTCGTCGACTTCGCTCGTCGACTTCGCCCGTCGACCTGTCTGCAACTTATCCATCTACTCTTCACGTGTTCTGTCCCCTGCAATAAATAAGAGCAATCAATCAAACACAATAATGATCTTCCACCGCCTCAATCAATTCCTCAACTTGTTCACGCGTCTGTCTATCTTCTCTGCTGCCTCTTCCTTTCTCTATATAAACCCACGAGCCTTCTGCTCAAAAATACAATCCACCACCCATACAATCCATCACCGTACCATTCACCACAATCACACGTTCATCTCATTTCTCTTCTCCGTCTTCTCCATTTTTATTTCACTTTCACTATTCACCTCTAGTCCTACGTATACAAAATAGCAGAACGAATACAGGAGTGACTACAGATGATTTCTACTACTCTTGTTTCTATTTATCTATTTAATATGTTAGGCTAGAATATTTATACTCTGGGAACGGTTATTATGTGTTTGTATTAATTATGCAATATTTTTACTGGTTTAATTAATAACAGTTTGTTGCGTTTTAAAGCTTATCTCTCGCATTTTTATAAATGTCATGAGTTTATTTAATTGCTTGCTAAATCTATTTTGATCAGACCAGGTGATAAATAGATAGGTTAATTAAGCCGTAAATTTGAAGAAAACTTATTATGATTTAATAAGTTAGTATTTTCAGATGCATAAATAATTTCTCATATCTAAACCGTTCGTTTACACGTATTGTGCTTGAACCTTGATTAGAACCTTGCATTTTCAGGTAAACGAGTTCTTTTGAGGTATGATTTAGTCCTTAAGATAATAAGAGGAATTTTGCCAAACAATTATATTAAACCAGTAGAGATAGCATATTAAGCAGATTATATTAACCTGACCCAGAGTCCCGTTTAATTTATCTATTAACTTAGTTTATTTTATCTTTCCTTTTTATTTATTATACAGTCAATTAATCCCCCCTTTTTGTGACACGCATAGGTACTATTATATGCACATTAGTCCCACGGTTCGACATCCGGTCGCTTACATTTTTACTATACTACCACGACCGGGATTTTGTTTGCAGCCCGACGTTTATTTTGAGTTTTAATTTCTTTCTTTTATGTTAATTACACCAATTTAACCACTCACGATATAACGTCTGCAAAATGGCGCGTTGCCGGGGACTAGATTTATTCTAGTTCCTAAACCCCGGATTATTCACTTGTTATATTAGAATATTTTGTCTATATTATTTTTGTTTGTTGTTTATATTAATTCTCTTTTATATTTTGTTTATATTATTAGTATTTTTGCTTTCTAATACGTTTGTTTCAGTAAGTACGTGAAGAAGAAAAAAAAAGAGAACTGAGGCGTGTCTGCCCCAGTCCAAGCGGACTACCACGCGGACGCCACACCCTTGCTCGTCCGCCAGCTACCGCCCAACAAGACGTGGACGCCTCGACCCTGTCCGCGCGCCTCCATGCGGACGTCTAAGCGGACACACCCCAGCTAAGCCCCGCGTTCAGTCTCTGTTCGAGCCCAAACTCAGCTCCACCTCGACCCGAACAGAAGAACAAGCTTGCGCCAAATTGCTCTAACTTCTTCATTCTTTACCGAACTACTTATATTATTATTGTGTTTGTTTATAATCATTTTATTTTCTAATCTGTTTCAGTAGTTACGTTTTTTTACAAAATCCAAAAAAAAAAATCTGTACGTGGCAAATGGAACAGGTGTTTGAAGAAGGGTTTTGCTATTCAGAGTATTTATACTGCTCCGTATGTGGGGGAGCTCATGATTATGAGGATTGTCTCATATTCCAAGAACAACTCTAGTTAGAAGATCAACCAGACTACCTGGAGAGACTCGCTCAGAAGAACAGCAACCAAAGAGCGAAATAATTCATGAGGTAGAACAACACCCCACTACGGATGTAAGTTACTATCTTCCCTCTACGGTCGCCTACCAGTTTCCAGTTTCCATCCTTCTCTATGATCTATCCAGAAGATGAGGATACTTATATCCTCGAAAATGAAGAGAAGGAATTGCCATCACCTCCCGCCAAGATATCCAAACAAAACGCCACTATCACCTTCAAAGAATTAACTTTCTCTGAAGATGATATCAATCAGCGTTCTTTTTATGAGCCTCACTTACAAAAGGATGATGTTTACATCCTCCAATTTGAGGAAGAAAAATCATCACCACCGGGTCTTCTGTTAGAACTACGTTCCCGGCAGTACCTCCTCAAACACCAGATTTTGTGGAGTATTAATTTTCTTATTTTATATGCCGAGGTAACGTTTTGTTTGATCCAGGATAACGAAGCAGGCGTCTAGCCAAAGACGTTAAAGAAGGGCAGCTTCCCGGGAGGCACCCGGATGAACTTTTATTTTATTTTGCTTTTATGCTCTTTTAATTTTCAGGTTCTCTTTAAATTTTATTTTTGCTAACTTTTAACCCTGTTTATAGTATGGTTGCTTCTAGTGTCTTATGCAGGTGCACCTTCATTTCTACACTGCAACCAAGCTACGCTACTTGAGGCTGAAGCTCAAGTGTGGGGGAACTCCTTTAACAAACAAGCAAAAATAATATCAGGGGAGTACCAGTTTCGTTAATTATGCTTTTATTTAAATAAAAAAACTGCAGAGGAGTGTTTATGTGCTTAAATGTTTATTTGTGATCTTGTGTTATCTCTATTTTGTTTAGTTACCGAAAGGTCTTCTGAAACCTTCCTTGTTTTTCTGGTGAACAATGAGGACATTGTTCAATTAAGTGTGGGGGAGTGTGCCCTTTTCGGTGACGTTTATGTGCTTAAATGTTTAATCTCTCTCCTTATCATGCGTTTGTCCAATTCAAATATTATGGACCCTTTATATGTGGGTTGTTCTCTTTAAGAATAATACTGTTATGAATTGTGGGATAAATGGTACAAATTTTAAAATTTTGATTACTTTTTAGGAGCATTTTATATGCGGTGTGACCAAATAATCTGCAAATGGTGGATTTATTGCTCAGGGTTTTTCTGTCTTCTCTCTTAGGGATTGCTAAGGGGTGCTTTTCTGTTAAAAAAAAGAAGAGAAAGAAAAATAATAATAAGGGACTTGTGAGACACCATTGGTAACCAACAAAAGAGAGTTGAGTGTTCTTAAATACAAAGGCGTGATGCCTACATTTTCATCCCTTATGCAAAAGTGAAACAAATGCATGAATCTTTTTCCTTTTGTTTTCCCCTCAATGCCCATTCTTGAGAGAAGTTGGCCATGGTAAAAGTTCTCAGAGTCACCTAAAAGAAACATTGAAGTACCTTAGATCATACCCCGAAACTCTATATTTTATTTTACCCTGAGCACACCTATGCCACCAGCAGTTAATTTTTCACACTCCTCAATTAAGTTTAAAAGATCATGTTTATCCTACCCTTCATAATAAAATTTGTTAGTATTGAGCATTCCCTACTTACTTGGGTACGTGATTTTGCTTGAGGACAAGCAAAAAGATAATTGTGGGGGGTGTGATAAGTGTCCAAATGAGCATGATTTATAGGTGTATTTTATATATAATATTAGCACTTTTCTTGCTCATTTCTCCACTTCGGTTAGTTTTCCTCTAGTTTATGTTTTATTGTTTATCTCACAAAATTATTGGTTTAACATGAGGAAAACCAAGCCGGGAGTGAAGTAGACGAAGAGACGAACGCATAGACGCAAACGGCTCAGAAACGGGGTCCAAAGAAGAATCTAGAGCCAGTCGAAGTTTGAAGGAAAATAGGTCACGGTCACACTTGTGACCGCCTAAGGAACCGCCTACACAACCGCCTGAACAGGGGCGGACGTCTCACAATTGCAACCGCCTGAACAGGGGCGGACTCCAGGCGGACGGCAGGCGGACTCCAGGCGGACGGCAGGCGGTCACCAGGCGGACGTGAAGGCGGAGGACATAAGGGAACCGCCCAAACAGAGGCGGTTGTCCAGGCGGACAATTATAAAACCGCCTAGTATGGGGCGGTTGCTTAGGCGGTCGTGACTAAAAAATCAGCGCGGCGCCAGTTTTCTTCTTCGCTCGTCGACTTCGCCGTCGACCTGTCTGCAACTATCCATATACTCTTCACACGTTCTGTCCCCTGCAATAAATAAGAGCAATCAATCAAACGCAATAAATGATCTTCCACCGCCTCAATCAATTCCTCAACTTGTTCACGCGTCTGTCTATCTTCTCTGCTGCCTCTTCCTTTCTCTATATAAACCCACGAGCCTTTGCTCAAAATATACAATCCACCACCATACAACCATCACCGTACCACTTCACCACACATCACACGTTCATCTCATTTCTCTTTCCCGTCTTCTCCATTTTTATTTCATTTCCACTATTCACCTCTAGTCCTACGTATACAAAATAGCAGAACGAATACAGAAGTGACTACAGATGATTCTACTACTCTTGTTTCTGTTTATCTATTTAATATGTTAGGCTAGAATATTTATACTCTGGGAACGGTTATTATGTGTTTGTATTAATTATGCAATATTTTACTGGTTTTAATTATATACAGTTTGTTGCGTTTTAAAGCTTATCTCTCGCCTTTTTAATAAATGTCATGAGTTTATTAAATTGCTTGCTAAATCTATTTTGATCAGACCAGGTGATAATAGATAGGTTAATTAAGCCGTAAATTTGGAGAAAGCTTATTATGATTTAATACGTTAGTATTTTCAGATGCATAAATATTTCTCATATCTAAACCGTCCGTTTACACGTATTGTGCTTGAACCTTGATTAGAACCTTGCATTTTCAGGTAAACGAGTTCTTTTGAGGCTATGATTTAGTCCTTAATAAAAGAGGAATTTTGCCAAACATTATATTAACCATAGAGATAGCATAATTAAGCATATTATATTAACCTGACCCAGAGTCCCGTTTAATTTATCTATTACTTAGTTTTTTATCTTTCCTTTTTATTTATTATACAAGTCAATTATCCCCCCTTTTTGTGACACGCTTAGGTACTATTATATGCACATTAGTCCCCGTTCGACATCCGTCGCTTACATTTTTACTATACTACCACGACCGGGATTTTGTTTGCAGCCCGATGTTTATTTTTGAGTTTTAATTTCTTTTCTTTTATGTTAATTACACCAATTTAACCACTCACGATATAACGTCTGCACTATCTCACGTGAAGAAAAAAAAGTACAAGCCATCATTACACCAAACAAAAGTACACTGCATCTTCCGTTTCTTTTCAGAGTGAGCTCTCTGTGTGAGCTAAATTAAAACTTTTTGGTGTTACCTAGTACCCACCGATTCGCATTAAAAAAAAGGAGTGTAGTCATGCTATTTTTTAAAAGATGAACGGATCCAGTTCGAGCTCAAATATATCTATTCCGGTATTAGACGAAAAAAATTATAATAGATGGTCAATCCAGATGCGGGTGATATTTGATTATCACGAGTTATTTACGGTGGTAAATGATGGTGTTCCGGAGCTTGCGACAAATGCAACAGATGTCAGAAAAGTGCCCACAAGGAGAATACAAAAAAGGATAAAAAGGCGCTCTACTTGATTCATCAAGGTGCAAATGATGAAGTGTTCGAGAAGATAGATGCAGCAAGTACGTCAAAAGAAGCTTGGATACCTTGGCAAACACCTTCAAACCTTACGTCGTCAATACGAGTTGCTGTAGATGGAGTCTTCAGAGACGGTGTCAAAATACATCAGTCGACTTCTGGCTTTGACGAACCAGATGAAGATTAATGGAGAGGCGCTGACATAACAGTCCAAGGTGGAGAAAATCCTGTGATCACTAACCCCCCAATTCGACAATGTCGTGACAGCAATTGAGGAGGCTCATGATAAAGCCAAGATGACCGTAGATGAGGTGAAGGGAATTTTGTAAGTACACAAGCAACGTATGAATGAGAGAAAGACTAAGAAGTCACTCAAGCAAGCATTGCAAGCTCAAGTTTCCCTCACCGATGAGCCAGATGATGAGCCAAAAAAGAAGCAAGGTGGTTCCGGCCGAAGAGGACATGGATCATATTAAGGTCGAGGTGGCTTAAAAAATATGGAACCGCAAGAAATCAAAATGACGGTGAAGATAAGTTGAGATCCAACTGTCAACAAAATTACAATGAAGGTCGAGGACGTGGCAAAGGTGGAGAACGAGGAAGGTATGAAAGATCCAATGTTCAATGTTATGCTTGTTAGAAGTATGGTCATTATGCCTCAGAATGTAGGAGTAAAGGCAAAAACCAAAGGGCAAACTATGTGCAAAATAGTGATGCTAGTGATGATAATGACCATACACTCTTGATGGTAAAAACGATGGAGAGAGTTTGGATAACCAAACTTGGTTCCTTGACACCGCCTGCACCAATCATATTTGTGGAAAGAATGAGTTGTTTGCTCATCTTGATAAGTCGATTCACACCACGGTAAAATTTGGAGATGAAAGTAAGAGTCCAGTTACCGACAAAGGGAAAATCCTCATAACTTTGAAGAATGGGGATCATAGGTATATTTTTGATGTCTTCTATGTGCCTAAGTTGAGAACAAATTAATTAAGCATCGGCTAACTGCATGAAAAGGGGTATTATATGAAGCTTCATGGTGGCTAACTTTCTGTTTCTGATGAAAAGGGTACATTAATTCTCACTGCTGCTATGACTAGAAACCGTATGTTTCCGGTTGATATTCTAGCGGTGCTTATTATTGTTTGTCTACTATAATCTCTGATGATTCATGGTTATGGCACTTACGATTTGGCCATATGAGCTTTCACGGTTTGAAGAAATTATCCCGAGAAAATAAGGTGAAGGGTTTACCAGAGATAAATCATCCTGAGCAGTTGTGTGAAGCTTGCACCGTCGGAAAGCATCACCGATCACCGTTTTCGGGAGATGGAAAAAGAGCAGTCATCCTCTTCAGTTGGTACACTCTGATGTATGCGGTCCAATGAATACCATGTCAAATGGTTACAATTGGTACTTTCTGACCTTTATTGATGATTTTTCTAGGAAACTATGGGTCTATATGCTGCAGAAGAAATCTGAGGTGTTTGAATACTTCAAAAAATTCAAGGCTCATGTAGAACGACAAAGTGGTTACTTCCTGAAGGTATTGCACACTGACGATGGTGGTGAATATGTCTCCAACGAATTCAAGGAGTACTATGAAGAACAAGGGATAAAGCATGAAGTGACATGTCTCTACACCCCTCAACATAATGGTGTTGCTTAGCGGAAGAACAGAACCATCATGGATACGGTGAGAAGCATGTTGAAGACCAAAGGGATGCCAAATTCTTTCTGGGCGGAAGCAGTTTCCTATTCAGCATATATACTGAACCGCTCTCTAAGGGAAGGTGTCTTAGGTCTTACTCCTGAAGAAGCTTGGACCGGTGTCAAACCAGGAGTCAAACATCTGAAGGTATTTGGCGCCATTGCCTACGCCCATGTTCCAGCGGAGACAAGAAAGAAACTGGATGATCGAGCCGAGAAAACTGTATTCATTGGATATGAACAGGGAGGATACAAGCTATTCAATCCAATGACGAAAAAGGTAATATTCACTCGTGATGTTACCTTTGCAGAAAATGAATCATGGGATTGGAATAGAAGTGGTGCCACAGATCCCAAGAGCCGTAATATCTCACTTGTTGAAGAGGCAAAAGAGTCAAATCCAGAGGGAGGAGACTCAACACCTGACCAAGTTCAGACAGATGTTGGTAGACCATATCGTCATCACCGAGAACCATTACATCTTCAAGATTATGAGGTAAACCTTGATGATGAAGATACTGATGATGAAGAGATTGTGCATTTTGCTCTATTCGCAAATCTTGAGCCAGTGACAGTGAAGGAAGCACTTCAAGATCCAAAATGGATGGCGGCCATGCGTGAGGAGATTGACGCTATTGAAAGAAATCATACATAGATCCTTACTGATATTCCACTAGGACAACAAGCCATTGATATGAAGTGGGTTTTCAAGACAAAGATGAAGCCCAATGGTGAGGTGGAAAGATACAAAGCAAGATTGGTGGCGAAAGGGTTCAAGCAGCTACCCGGTCTTGATTACCAAGAAGTCTCCTCTTCTGTTGCTCGAATGGAGACCATAAGACTAATTATTGCCTTGGCTGCTCAAAATCGGTGGAAGATTCACCAGATGGATGTGAAGTCAGCCTTCCTAAATGGCCCACTTGAAGAAGAGGTGTTTGTCAAGCAACCTCCCGACTTCGGTAAATCTGGAAGTGAAGGGAAAGTATACCAGCTGAAGAAGGCTTTGTATGGCTTAAAACAAGCACCCAGAGCTTGGAATAAGCATATAGACGCCTTTTTTAGCACGAGTGGCTTTACCAGATGCCCTTCCGAGCATGCACTGTATGTGAAGGTGGATAAGTCTGGCGATATACTAATCATATGTCTGTATGTTGATGACTTGATTATTACAGGCAACTGTCCCACGATGATTGAATCCTTCAAGAAGTCAATAATGAAGGAATTCGAGATGTCTGACCTTGGGCTGATGACATATATACTTCCTTGGCATTGAGGTGATTCAAGAAAATGATGACATCTTCATCTCCCAGAAGAAGTACGCTGCTGATCTCTTGCAAAAGTTCTAGATGTCTGATTGCAACCCGGTAAGAACTATTGTGAAGCTTGGAACCAAATTGTCAAAGAATGAAGAAGGAGTTTATGTTGATCCAACCTACTACAAGCAGATTGTTGGCAGTCCCAGATATCTTACTTGTACGAGACCGGATATCACTTTTGGTGGTGGCTTGATCAGCAGATTTATGGAGACTCCCCGATCACCACATTTGCAAGTAGCTAAGAGAATCCTACGATATGTGAAGGGAACATATGACCATGGATTATTTTATGGGTCTACTAATGATATTTCTGTTGTAGGACATTCTAACAGTGATTGGGGTGGAGATATAGATGATTGAAAGAGCACTTCGGGGTATTGCTTCAACTTTGGAACAATTGCATGCTCATGGTCATCCAAGAAACAATCCATTGTTGCCCTATCAACTTGCGAAGCAGAATATATGGCCGCAGCAACAAGTGCCTGTCAAGCTATGTGGTTGCGATACCTAATGGATCACATCAATATGCCACAATAGAATCCCACAACGATTTATGTTGATAATACATTTGCACTTAACTTAGCGAAGAATCCAGTCATACATGGCAGAAGTAAGCATATCGAGACCCGATATCACTATCTGAGAGATCAAGTTGCAAAGACCGAGATAGAAGTGAAGTACTGCAGATCTGAAGATCAAGTTGCGGACATTCTCACTAAACCTCTGAAGTATGAAGCATTCGTGAAACTAAAAGAAAGGTTGGGAATGACTTCGATGTAAATTAGACTCAAGGGAGGATGTTAAAAATAAGTTAATCCTGATTTTTTTATTCTTTCTATCTTTAATTTCCTATTTTACTTAGTCATCCTTCCCTATTTTATTGCTGTAGAATAGGTCGTATAGCCGTTTGCCTATTTATTTATTTTGGCTTTATTAAGTAGTTGATTTTATTTAGCTATTTTTTCTCATTGTAACGTTACAAATCAGGCTATGAATGGTCTAGCCTCACAGTCACTCAAGGCATCAATTAAATTTTATTCATTATCCTCTCTTTCTCATTTTATTTTCATCATGAATAACCTATGCAAAAATGACTCATTTTCTAAATTTCTTCATAAAGCAATCTGTAGCGTCAAACATTATGGAAAATCCGTATGAAGGTCTTCAAAAGATTAACTATTAAACGAAACGAATATCAATTGGGTACAAAGGACAAAAATTATATATACTTGTATTTTTTCACGTAACACTAAACAACCACTCGGGAATCAAACCAATGTTTCATATACACATACTTATATAATGACTGATCCATCATCAGTCTCCTGTATAACCTGGAATGATTTAAGCCAAAATACAAGCTTGTTTCACTTGCATGAACACCAACACGTGGAAGCTACTTGATCCTCAAACTGCAAGCTCAATCAAGTAGTCTCTCACCTCAGGAGCTTGGATCTCACCTTTGTAGCCAAGTTTCACTTTTAATAATTCTCAACCCAAAACTTTAACTGCCACGAGAGGATTTTCAATATTCCTACATGAATCTAACTGGCGATCAATTTCTTCCTTACCTTCTCCACAAACACGTTGGACACCGTGCCATCACAAGAAGTTACATTGGCATCAACCACTCAAGATTAAGAGAATCAAGAGCCTCAATCAACCTGGTAAATGCATGTGATAAGCCGCAAACTTATCATATTTTAGGTTCTAGATTTAGTATTATATTTATCTAAATTAGGTTATATGTATGTTATTTGTGCTATATTAGGTATTAAAGTGTTTATTAGTTTAGTCTTATGTTTTTATATGTTTTTCTGTGCAAGGGATGATTTCCTAGCCAAAAGATCAGTGATGCCGGACTCAATGCCGGATTAATCTTGCACGGCATGAGCATAGATCGGAAAATGAGCTTTGCCGGATACGATGCCGGGTAGATCCTATCCGGCATAAGTGAAGAGTCGCCATGGTTGACCAAACGATGGCAGTTATTGACCATTGGAGATTTGGCTATTGCCGGGTGTGATGCCGGGTATATCCTACCCGGCATATACACTGTTTCGCGCGGAATTGACGGTTTCGACCGTTAACAGTTAGGCACATTTCCCACGTGTGCCGGCTATTGATGATCCGGCACGACGCCCGGCAAAAGACATTTTGAAGCCCTATAAATAGGCCATGAGTCTACATCATTGGAACACACTTCAACATACCAAATCCACTCCATTCACTTCTATATTTCCGCCTCACTCCATTGTTGGTGTCCAAAGAAGTCTACGGGTCCATCCACGCAAGAGAAGAAGAAGACCTTGTCGGGTTAAGGCTATTAAGATCTCCTTCTCCCTCTTTGTATTCTCTTCTTGTAGTTATGTGGATGGTGATGTAGAATTCTTTGTCTTCTCTGGTTAGAAATGGTTCTCTTTGTAAACATACTATGATCACTCAATAAAAGATATAAGTTCAACTTGGAATTTTGTGTTTATTGCAATTAGGAATGAAGTTGTTTCTTCTTCCAAGTACTTCAATTCTGACCTTGGTAAGGCAGAAAGGTTGAGGAATTCCAAGTGGTCATTTGTCTTTTATAACTTAAAGGATGAAATTTAAGGCTCGGAATTCTCCCCTTTTCGGTTCGTTGGTTACCTAGATATTGTTAGTCTTCCATAATGATTAGGGAGTGCTTATTTCGGCTTCAAACTGGAAGAGTAAATTGACATTTTTGGGAAGGCCGGATGGCATGCCGGGTGCAAGACGTCCGACACATTCAAGATTCTTGTCTTTGTCGGGCGCATCTGGTCCGGCATAATATCCGGCAGTACCAAAAGTTGGTTGGTTCGGAATTTATTCTTTTCCCTTGGTGTTCATTTGTGTTTTTATGACGTTGACCTTTCGAATCTGGGGCAGATCAATATAAATACTATTTTAGATTAGGTTTTAGATATTTTCTTAATTTGTACTTATACACTTACTCTTCCCCCTTGTTATAGAATAGGCTTTTGCCCGGATTAGGACTAGTTTTCTATAAGTCCCTTGGGTACGATTCTCTCGGTCGTAATATATTTACACTATACTCCGACCGGGTTTTTATTTGCTACCCGTAGTAGAGTTGTAGGTTTAGTTTATTATTTTATTCTTTTTATATATAGTTTTATCCTACAATTTTCTTATTTAGCAAATTGGCGCCGTTGCCGGGGACTTGGAATTAGTTCAAGTCCTAAATTCGGTAAAACGCCCTATTCTTTATTCTTTATTCTTTATTCTTTGATTCTCTCATTTAAATTAATTTCCTTTTTCGGTTGAATATGCCGGGTTAGATGCCGGGTAACCGGTGCCCGGCAGATTCAACAATTCTTATTTACTTATTCTGTTATTCATTGTTTTAATTTGTTCGCTAGGTTGAGCGATGCTGTGTGCAATGTCGGGTCTCCTATGTCCGGCAACGTTGGAGGAAGTCCTATGCCGGATAAGACCCACCCGGCACACAATCCGGCATTCAATCTCAACTTTTATTTTACATTTTTCTTTCTTCAAATTTTTGATTTGTTTGTAAATATTCCTTCCCTTTACTCTTTTAAGTTCACTTTCCTCTCTCTTTCCCATTTTAATTAATTTTCTTTTTCGAGTTTGAACACGCCGGGCTATTTGCCGGGTAAATTGAACCCGACATTAATGGAAGAAGTCCATTGCCGGATATGCCACGCCCGACACTCTGTCTGGCATGTTCAATATGATTTATTTTTCTTTTCTTTTAGTTTCGTAACATTTCTATTTTATTATTCTTTATACTATACTTCGTTCAATTAATATTTTGTGTGCTACTCCTCCAAAGTAAATTAGGTGAATGCACTTCAAGCACACTCCCTACACAAATATTCAAATACAGCAGGCGATTGGCAAGAGCTCTCTTCCTCAGCAGGTGAATGTGGTTAGTGCACGACCACACACCTAGTACACCGAATTCCAAGATTTTTCAACACCTGAGGAAGTGGAAATTGCAAGAGATCTCGACCATTCACATGGAGCATAAGTCGATGCAGTTGCAAATGCAGCAGCTTTTTGCTCAACTCTGACCACTTGGTCAACTCCCGTCTCCAACACTAAATTGATCAACGGGAGTATGCGAAATCGATCTTCGTTTCTATCGAGATCTCTAATCACTTGGCCAAGTAGCCAAAAGGCTAAGTGTAGGGCAGCCCCCACGCGTCTAGTCTTCTTTCACCGCAGGGGAATCACTTCCTTTCCTTATTTCTTTATTTTTCTTTTGAACACTGGGGACAGTGTTCCTACCAAGTGTAAGGCAGGGTCCCCCCTTAAAAAATATTTTATTTTAAATTTATATATATATTATATAGAAAATAAATCACTAGTATATTTGATATAATAAGTTTAAAGTTTATCAATGTTTTACTAAGCTTTTTGCATGTTTTTGATTGAGATGAGATTAGGAATGAATAAATGCTTGTTCTCTCAAGAGGTAAGCTTTCTAATGACTCGTAGATTCCTGTTTTTAACTTCTTAATTCTTTTTATTTAAACATGAGTACATGATCTTTCTCCTAATTCTTTCCTTTATGTACTTTTGGGTACTATTTCCTTCTCTTTTCAAATTGTGAAAAGTCTTTTGGGTGAAAATCTTAAATAGGGTTTTTGTGGAAAAATAAAAAAAAACAATCTTCTTCCAAAGGAAAAGCATTATATTCCTTGAGGTTGCAACAAGTGCCTCGAATAAAAGCAAGAAACGAGAGTTTTTCCTTTTATTTTTCTCCTAAATTCCCCGTTCTTCAATGCAGAAAAAATCATGGTTGATTCAGAAACCCTTGCAAAATAGGGCTGAATATAAAAACCAATGAAGAGTGTCTTGGCCACATTCAGAAACTCTTGAAAAATAGAGCTGAATGATGGAAACCGGAAAAAGGAGAGATTACAAAATCCCTTATGCAAAATAGCCCAAAAGCTTTTGATCAGTTTTGAAAATTCCTTACTTTTATACCCATTAGTATGTTTCGGATGGAATGAGGATAATTAAGTGATACTTGTGAAATAGAGTCAAATAGTTGAGAATATTTATCTAATTGTCATTCTAGAGTTTATCTGTTTTGTGCATAAGTAATTACTCCTTTCTAATCTTGTTTTGCTCGAGGACTAGCAAAAGGTAAGTGTAGGGCCTTGATAAGCCGCAAACTTATCATATTTTAGGTGCTAGATTTAGTATTATATTTATCTAAATTAGGTTATATATATGTTATTTGTGCTATATTAGGTATTAAAGTGTTTATTAGTTTAGTCTTATGTTTTATATGTTTTTCTGTGCAAGGGATGATTTCCTAGCCAAAAGATCAGTGATGCCGGACTCAATGCCGGATTAATCCTGCACGGCATGAGCATAGATCGGAAAAGGAGCTTTGCCGGATACGATGCCGGGTAGATCCTATCCGGCATAAGTGAAGAGTCGCCACGGTTGACCAAACGATGGCAGTTATTGACCGTTGGAGATTTGGCTATTGCCGGGTGTGATGCCGGGTATATCCTACCCGGCATATACACTGTTTCGCGTGGAATTGACGGTTTCGACCGTTAACAGTTAGGCACATTTCCCACGTGTGCCGGCTATTAATGATCCGGCACGACGCCCGGCAAAAGACATTTTGAAGCCCTATAAATAGGTCGTGAGTCTACATCATTGGAACACACTTCAACATACCAAATACACTCCATTCACTTCTATATTTCCGCCTCACTCCATTGTTGGTGTCCAAAGAAGTATACGGGTCCATCCACGCAAGAGAAGAAGAAGACCTTGTCGGGTTAAGGCTATTAAGATCTCCTTCTCCCTCTTTGTATTCTCTTCTTGTAGTTGTGTGGATGGTGATGTAGAATTCTTTGTCTTCTCTGGTTAGAAATGGTTCTCTTTGTAAACATACTATGATCACTCAATAAAAGATATAAGTTCAACCTGGAATTTTGTGTTTATTGCAATTAGGAATGAAGTTGTTTCTTCTTCCAAGTACTTCAATTCTGACCTTGGTAAGGCAGAAAGGTTGAGGAATTCCAAGTGGTCTTTCTATTTGTCTTTTATAACTTAAAGGATGAAATTTAAGGCTCGGAATTCTCCCCTTTTCGGTTCGTTGATTACCTAGATATTGTTAGTCTTCGATAATGATTAGGGAGTGCTTATTTCGGCTTCAAACTGGAAGAGTAAATTAACATTTTTGGGAAGGCCGGATGGCAAGCCGGGTGCAAGACGTCCGGCACATTCAAGATTCTTGTCTTTGCCGGGCGCATCTTGTCCGGCATAATATCCGGCAGTACCAAAAGTTGGTTGGTTCGGAATTTATTCTTTTCCCTTGGTGTTCATTTGTGTTTTTATGACGTTGACCTTTCGAATCTGGGGCAGATCAATATAAATACTATTTTAGATTAGATTTTAGATATTTTCTTAATTTGTACTTATACACTTACTCTTCCCCCTTGTTATAGAATAGGCTTTTGCCCGGATTAGGACTAGTTTTCTATAAGTCCCTTGGGTACGATTCTCTCGGTCATAATATATTTACACTATACTCCGACCGGGTTTTTATTTGCTACCCGTAGTAGAGTTGTAGGTTAGTTTATTATTTTATTCTTTTTATATAGTTTTATCCTACAATTTTCTTGTTTAGCAGCATGACACTTGGACTACAATAGGATCCGTAATATAAAGTCTCTTGCAGCGAGCTGGTTCACTTCAACATGGGAAGCTGCCTACACAGAACCATTTAAAACACTTAGAAAGAAGAACTAATCACCAAGGAAATAGTGCATCGTAGAATATAAAAATTTGAGAAGCCAATAATGAACCATAAATTTCTTTTCAAAATACACATACCTTAACATGTTCATTTGTACCATCACCACTTGAGGAGCTTTGATCATAGATTCTTCAATCACTACGTGTAAGAGAGATTAGGAATCTACTTCTTCTCCCAATAATTTGAGCTCTTCCTCATACCCCTGAATAGTTTGTTTAAGTTGTTCTATGTGGTCAATTGCATCAACTAATGTTGCTGCATTGCTCAACTAAACATAAACCGTAAAAAAGGAGTTTATTCCACCTTGGATATTTTAGGAACCAGAGCACGAAGCTCATAGAGCCTACGTTTTATCCAGAGCCTCATGTCCCTCTCTGCCACAAGGTTCTTTGATCTACATTGCTTCTTGTCCTATCTTATACTCACAGTATCTAGTCTGGCATGATGATGATCATCATCAAACCTTAAACTGAATAATTCTACACATTGACGCAAGGTGGTAAAATAAATTGTTCAAAAATAATAACGATTAAGATAATAAGATAGAAGAAACCACACACTACAACCATCTACAACAATTTTGGAGCATCCAAAATATATAAAGCATCAAAACAACAAATATACTACTATATCGATGAATAAGCAAGATGATCTCGTGCTCTAGGAGTTGCATCTGGAAGCACTTGAGCTTAATGATACAAATTTATGAAATTTCAATCTTCTCAAGGACTAAAGAAATATTCATCACTAGCCTTAATAAACATACTCTCATGAGTGATCTCAACATGATGCTAAACTGAGTTTCTTCTAGGTTTGGTATAGTAGTCCAGTGGGCCTGTCATGTGTAAATAGGCCCAAATGTTATCTCTAGTCTCAGTCCATACTTACACTGTATATATACAACAGTGAATACCCTATGAATGATATGAGATATTTCATACGATATTTCATCTCTATTATGGTATCAGAGCAGCTGCAGGGTTAACACCCATTTTTTTCGATCCCACTGGCCGTCGGTGATACTCCTCCTTCTGGCGATCCCCCTGGTGGTACTCCTCCTAATGGATCTGCCGTTTCCTCCGTGGTGGTTCAACAGACTACTCCTTCTTACTCTCTTCTTGCTGCGGCATCGCACTTGATCAAGCTTCGGGAAGACAATTTCCTGACATGGCACAGCTTGATACATTCCTTTCTCCGCGGCAATGATCTCTTCAAGTATGTGGATGGAAGCTACCCTTGTCCATCTGCACAGATCGAAGAAAAACCAAATCAGGATTACACTAAATGGATCACCCAGGATCATCTGGTAATGAGCATTATACTTTCCTCTTTGTCTGAACCTATTGTGATTCAAACATCCAGATGTAAGACTTCCGCTATCATGTGGTCTACTTTGGTTGATATGTTTGCTGCACATTCAATTGCGCATATTGGTCAATACCATCTTCAACTAGCTAGTATAAAGAAGAAAGGAAGTGAATCTATTACAGATTACTTTAATCGAGCTCAAAGTCTAGTTGCTTCCTTAGCCTCTGCTGGTGATATTGTTTCTGATTGGGATTTTAAGACTTTCCTTCTCAAAGGATTACCACAGGAATATGACTCGATGGTCACCTATCGTATGACTCAATCTGTTACCCTTACCCCTCACCAGATCTATGCTCACCTTCTCAGTCAGGAGGTCAGAATTACAGATCAAAACAGCCAAGCGACTCAACCTATATCCCTCAATACCACTACAAAACAGATAAGACCAAAAACAAATCATCCTATAACCGTGGTCAAAACAACAACAATAAGCCAAAAGGGAAAGGATACAATAGTTCCTTGAATTATGGGCAAAGGAACTATAACACTCAGTACACTTCTAACTCCTCTCCCACAACCTTTGCTGGTCATGTTGATACTCGTCCACAGTGTCAGATATGTGACAAGAGAGGACATACTGCTAAGATGTGTTATCACCGCTATAACCAGTCCTACCAACAGCCCCCACCTAAGTCCTTTCAGGCGAATGTTGCTATGAGCAACGTTTCACATGGACAGGAAATTGGATAGTAGACACTGGTGCTACTCACCACTTTACTAACGATTTTCAGAGACTCAATCTTGAGGAGAACATGACTACACTGGAACAGAAACAGTAGCCTGGGTGATGGTACTCTCTATCTATTACTCATCAAGGATCTGGCACTCTCAATAGTCCTAATAGTCCTATGTTATCCAGCATTTATCGTGCTCCGGGTCTTCTTACTAATCTTATTTCAGTGAAACGGTTCACTGCTGATAATGATGTGACTGTTGAATTTCTGCCTGATTGTTTTTTGTGAAGGATCGCTCAACTGGGAGGATTCTTCTTCGAGGTTCAGTTGAGGGTGGTTGTATGCTTTTCCTCAGGGGACTCATCAACCAACAGCCTATCACACATCTATTACCCAGGTGCGTGCATCAACAAACAGGACATCTAGACTAGGCCATCTCCTTTTTACAGAAACGTTTACTATCAATAAATTTCATCTTCCTGTTGATAAATCAGTGACAAACAATTTTGTCCTCATGTTGTAAAGGAAGACACATGCTCTTCCTCATCAGTCTACTGGTGCTAGATCTATTAAACCCTTTGCTTTGCTATATATGGATCTTTGGGGGCCTGCTCAATTTGTTTCTGTTGATGGTTATCGTTACTACTTACTGATTGTTGATGATTCAACTAAGTTTATGTGGTGTTTTCCTCTCTCTCTCAAATCTGATGTGGCAACTATTTTTCCTAAGTTTGTATCTCTGGTTGAAAATCAATTTTCTACTATTATCAACTCAGTTCAAAAAGATAACGGTGGAGAATTCTTCGCTCTTCGAAAGTTTCTTGAAACAAAAGGGATTCACCACAGGTTCACCTGCCCATACTCTCATGCTCAGAATGGCATGGTTGAGTGCAGGCATTGCATTGTTATGGATCGAGCCCTAACCCTTCTTGCCCATGCCCATCTACCTTTGTCTTACTGGTCATATGTTGTGACTACTTCCACATACATATGTTCTTCAATCAACATGTCCCATACAACCCCAATTAAACATGACTCCATATCAAATATCAATGAATTACATTTTAAATTAAGCTATACCATGTGAGCAGGCTCCACAATAGGAATGCCTTTTCCGGCCCAATATTATAGACCCACGAATGCGGCAGAAACGAATTTGGTCGTCTCCTACTACATCGTCGTCGCTGTCACTTGTACTACTCTTCAGGCACAATATTATAGACCCACGAATGCTGCAGAAACAAATTTGGTTCTCTTACTACATCTTCGTCGCTGTCACTTGTACTCGGTTATCTTCTAGTACATTTTTCCGCGAGGGACTGTTAGGTAGTTGTTAAGGACTCTTTGCTAAGTGCTCAAAGACTTTTTTTTTTTTTGAAAAGTAAGTGGTCAGAGACTCGGATGTCTCTACTTCCATCCCCCTTCTCAAAACATCAAAGCGGAAGATTCCCCTGATACCTTTCTTAACAATCATGGTTATTCTGTTACTCTGATTGATAGATTATATGGTAAATGCTCTTTGTCCGGTTCATCACTCGTCGGTCAGTGGTGGAATTGCCCTGCCCTAACTTGCGTTCTTCGGTGCTTTAAAATAAAAGCTTGCTCTCTTGGTGCGAATTTCCTGTGAATCTGCTGAGTCTGCGAACTAAGTCTCCATCTCGTTCTTTCATAGAGGTTGCAATTGGTGAGACTTCTTTTCATTCTCTTGCTAGCAGGAGTGAAGATCACCTTCAGAATTTGGGGTTTCGTTTATTATTTGTTGATAAACCCGAATCCGGGGTTCTTGAATTTAAATTGCTACTTCATTCGACACTACGAAATTCATATTCTGCATTTGATTTCCTCAACTGCCTGTGGGTGCTGTATGACACCTCGGCTTGTTTACGGCGTTCTGAAATCATGATGAAGTGCCAATGTGTCATGATCACAATGAGCTGCGGCTGCGTTATCATCTTTTGTATCATTGTTAGTATCAGTACGATGGACTTTAAAAGTGTGCTTTTTCAAGACTAGGTGAAAATTTACCTTTTGTTTGAGTGTATGGTTGTTGTATCATTTTGGCTAGCAGCAGTGCCATTTATGGTGGTTGCTATTCCACGTGACGCAATAATGCCACTGCAACGCCATGGGTAGCGTTTTACAACAGTACTCAATCGTCCTGGTTGATGATTGGGATGTTTAGGCATGTATGTATCTCTCACCGCCACATTTTTTTTACAGAAATGCTGGCATGAAAGATAAGAAGACAACCTCTTTGTTCCAGAGAGTCTTACTGAATTGTGGAGCCCAGGTTGGTTTTTAAGATTTCAACATCTCCTGATATTGGTGAATTTTAGCTGGTTGGAGCATATTTTGACTCTGGATGTTCTCTTGAAGATTTTACTGTTTGATCTTTCCCGGTTTACATAGTCCATGGGATCTGAGTTTGTATTAGTTATTGCCTAATCCTGAAAATTGTCATGGACTGGAGTAGCCGGCAATCATGGCAAAAGATATTGCTAAACTGTGTCATTTTCTAGGTTTGCTATGAGCACCGAGCTGTTTTATTACATGAACTGAGATGATTAGTGTATTTGATTTATGTCGAATTGCTACACCGTAATACTCTGCAGATGTGGAATTATTATCATCCATGAGTAATTGCTGTATGTTGGTAATAGTAAGTGGTATAGGAAACTCCATATTCATCTGGAACCATGTACATCCATTTGATAATTGCTTCTTGTTGCAGACAAAAGAATATGGAAATTGCATTGCAGCTAAAGTCCCAGAAGTTAAACATGATATGTGTATGAAGGAACTTTTGGCTCTCAAGAATTGTATGCGGAACGTGGTATGGTTTCGTGTGAATGTGAAGGGTCTAGTGCATTTTTTTTTTCGAAAAATTTTCTGGGATTGTTCTTTTATATTGCGTTTCGCTGATTCGTGACATTTTTTCTTCTAGATCAAAGGAAAGGTCTAGTACTATAGTATTGCTGGGTCTTATGCGCATATATCCCATTATCGGCTCATCCAGTCTTCCAAAAGGTGAGGAGGTCTAGCAAGGAGAATGCTGGATAGTTCGTCTTTCATTAGCTAACAACTAAGGTGAATGCCTTGGTATGTCCACGATGGGTTACCAAATATTACCATCAACTTTGACTAGACAGCTTGAACAAATAGATCCTTATTGATTATCTCATCATTGCGTAACCATGAGTGATCTTTTCTGAATTTAGCTATTCATGCTCTTTTCCCTTGTCTTTATATTTCTTACTTTACTGTTTCCAGTTAGCTGCTTCCGCACATCATTGGGCTTTGTTGATGGTAGATCAATATCTGGCAGTAATAAAAGCAACATTTAAAGGAAACCTTGAAAATGGATGGTCAAACATCAAGATCCCTGGCTAGTGTTTGCTTGGACGGATCAGGGGCCCTGTCCCATGTTTGCATACAGTATCCACCTCTTAAATGTAACATACCTGGGTCTAATGGTTTCTTCTATGATGATGGGAACAAGTTATTACTTTCCTCAACATCCAATCAGGTAAAGTACCGCTGGCAAACTTAGCAAATAATGTGTGCCCTGTAGCTGAATACTGAACTATCTTTACTCTCGACTCTACTCTGTTGTGTCTATGGTGGATCTGATGCTACCTTTAGGTCTTTGCATGGAAGGTTGTACCTTTTGATCCTGATGTTGTCCCTATGACTGCCACAATAAATAATGGACCTGTGTTATCCCTGCGGTACTCCCTAGACAATAAGATGTTGGCAATTCAAAGATCTGTACATGAGATACAGTTTCAGACCAAAGAGACTGGAGAGACTTTCAGCTACATATGCAGGTCTGAGTCGGAGAGTATGCTTGGATTTTTTTGGACAGATTGCCCCACTTGTGATATAGTACTGGTCAAATCAAGGTACATGTACTTCAGTCTACTCTTTATTTCTAAACTTGCATCATGCAGCTTGACGTTATCTCGTGGATGTTTTACGAGGGAGGTGTAGTTCTATAATTGAATATATATAGGTTTCATTGGCGGCATGCTATGAAAAAAGAAAAAAAGAGAAAAAGAACATCCTCTTTGAGCTATTATCCAAGTTGCTCTTGCCTTACATTCATAGTTACACATATTGCTTTGTCGCAGCGGCCTGGACTTCCTGCTATGTAATCCCGAATTGAAGAATTTGCGATTGGTGGAATCCAAGAAGATGAGCATTAGTTGGTATGTTTACACTCATGAAAGTCGCCTGCTGCTTCTTGCTTCAGGATTGCAGTGCAAGAGCTTTGTCGGATTTCAGGTTGGTGTGTAGTTGTAGCTGTACTTGTATGTATTGGATATATTTCATTATTGATATTCATATTGTACACTGAAATGATGTTATCAAAAGTACTACTTTGTTATTGTTTATCTTTTACATTCCTGTTGGAGTAGAAGTGTGATAGTCATTTTTTAAAATATGTTGGTTGTTGGTCCTTTCTCTTGATGATTCAACTTTGAGCTTTTAGTATCACTTTCTAGGTTGTAGTGTCACCTTTGATTTTGAGCTGACATTTTTTTTTGTTTTTTCTGCTGTTTAGCTGTCATCTGCTGGAGTAGTTCGCTTGCCAAAATTTGACATGCTCACCGCAAGTGTGGATATCAACAGTACACCAGTGCTATCAGCTGAAGATATTCATATCATCACGGTGTAGGTCTTGTGCTTTTATTACATATGTTCGAGTTGATTTCAGTTCTCCTTTTGAATCATGAATCATTTTGTTTTACTGTTGTGGGTAATTGCAGGTATGGGAGGATATACTGCTTACAAGTTGATAGAGTTGCCATGGTGCTACATTTATATAGATTTTATCGTGATGCTGTTGTACAACAGGTTTTCACAGGCTACTGCTTTCCTACTTGAACGATTCTCTTAGGAAGAACCTGGTGTCAATTGAATGAGTTGAAATATTGTGATTTTTAATATCCAGATTCCAGTGATTATGGAAAGCAACACTAAAACTGTAACAAATATAAAATTCTTCCAATAGAGTTTGAAATTAGAAATCACCTAATGTGGGTACGTTCTTTTATAAATGAAGCCTTAAACGTGTGATACATTTTATCTTTTCTAATGGTAGTTTGTCTTGTTTACATTGCTGCTACACTGATTTTACCTAAGCATAAATTCTAATTTCAGGGCTCGTTGCCTATTTACTCAACCAAGATAGCTGTGAGTGTGGTTGATAATGTGCTCCTTATTCATCAAGTGGATGCGAAGGTTGTCATATTGTATGACATATATGCAGATTCAAGAGCACCAATATCTGCTCCACTTCCCTTACGCCTAAAGGCCTATTCTAGAGGTAATTTCCTCTCCGTTAGACCTGAAGGCAAAGACCATGGAGCGTTGGAGGGCAAGGACTTGACTGAGAATCAGTTAGTCCTTTATGGAGAAAAGTGGGTTTTCCTTATCCCTGATCTTGTATGTGATAGCGCTAATGGATTGCTGTGGAAAATCCAGTTGGATTTGGAGGCAAGTCTTCTTTTATTGTTTTATCTTTATGCTTTTATGTCAGGTAATGTTGCTTTTGTCATTGAATACCGTGTCTTTCCAGGCTATATCTGCCAGCAGCTCAGAAGCACCTCTTATATTGGAGTTTCTGCAAAGAAGGAAATTAGACGCTCATAAGGTCATTTTGTCCCACCCAATTTGAATGATGAGTGTACTTTTACCTTATTTCGCATTATCCAACGTAGGTTAAGTTTAGATTATTATTACCTGGTCCAGATTTCCCTTTAATGCCACCTTGTGACTTGCAGTTGATGTTGGTTGTATTTGAGCAAGTAGATTCCATACAAATGTAGCACTGTTTTCTTATTATTAAAAATCGAAGATTAGATAGAGCGGGCATGCCGCGGGAAGCTAGGAACGGCTTGCTTATGTGGCAGCTGACATGCTATTTTTGTGTGTTGGTGACTGTATATTGAGTTGGCATATTAAAAGTGATTTAAACTTTAAATAGCTATAATTTGTGAAATGTAAGTTCAAAATGAAAATTTTTGCACTACCGTTCATCTAATTTTAAACTCTTCAAAATGAAATATAAGACCTGTTATGGATGTGTTTTTGACAAGTTTAAAAGTTTTTTATTTTTTAAATGTTTATGATGATACACTAAAATGATTGTATGATTAATTGAAATTGGTATTATGATTCATTAACTACCAAGTGGTGAATCAGATATTTTTCTGACATACGAACTTCGGAATCGGTAATAGATCATTATTGTTTTGTGGTGCATTATTATTATTGTATGGTGTATTTTCAACCATATATGGTGAATCATATATTTTCCTGACATAGCAATTGTGGAACATATAATGGATCATTACTATTTTATCGTGTATTATTATTGTTTTATGATGTATTTTAAATCTTATATGGTGAATCATAAGTCTCATTGATATGTACAAATATATACTTGTAGTTAATATAAATTTTTTATAATTTGATTTTATATTTAAAAGTTACAATCATTTGAAGTTTTTTTTTTATCAAAAATTGACAATTTAATGCACAGTCAGCAGCCACTTGGATGTGCAACGAATGGCCACGCCGAGCAGTCTCCTGTCTAATTTTAAAATATGCTACCTCATGCTTTAGAGGTTTCGGCAATTTATGAACTGATTTTTCCAATTTTAATTGATTCAGGCCAAAAAACTCTGCTTGGCAATAGCTCGCACATTATTAGTAGAAAGAAGGCCAGTTCCCATTGTTGCTAGAGCAATGGATGTACTGGTAACCTCTTACTCAAATGCAATAAAATCAGGCAGTTATTTCAAGGGGCTGAAACTTGATAGAAGTCCTGCATCTGGAACTCCACGTGTTAATTTTCCAGGGGTATCATCTGAGGACTCCCAAACTGCTGATCCAAGAGGCAAATCTGTTAGAACCGAATCACATAGTATAGTTGATTCTCCTGATCAGTATTCTGAAAACTTAGCATCAGATTCTGAAGGAGAAAGAACAAGTAGAGCACAGATTACTACTGGTTCTAGTAGTGTTCCAATGGCTCATAATGTTCCTGATCAGCGAGATTTACAACTTTCTTCAGCAGCCATTACTCCAAATGAAATTTATCAGTCAGTCTTTGCTCAAGTGGACGAAGAGATGATTGGTGACCCTGCTTATCTTGTTTCTGTCGTTGTTGAGTTTTTAAAAAGGTATACTAATGTCTACTTTTTATATCAAAGCAATGAATGGAAGTAAACCTGTTGATAGAGTCTGTGTGGGATGGAGGCACTCTTGACCTCAACAATAGTACATAGTTTTTTTGGTCAGTCTATGATTCTCCTGTTATTCTAACTGAAGTTGTTTAGATCTTTGGAGTTTGCTCCTCGGTCTTAGTTTGAATGTAAACAGCCGACTTATATGTCGGGGTCTTGTCAAGGACTCATGTCGGAAGTCTATGTGTGATAGTTGAAATTGTCAGCAGTACTTAGCAAAAGAGTTAAGATTGATAATATTATTGTTCCCTTTACCTCATTTCTAAGTTGAAAATTATTTGTACTTAGGTATTGGTGAAATTCATACAATTAGGTTCTTGGTGGAGTCTTCACTTTTGGCAATAATTTAGACAAATTGTTGATTTTAGGCAAAAATGAGACAAGGGAGTCATTTTTGTCTACTTAGTTTCCAAGCTACTGTAGAGTGTTATAGTTTACGAGGGATATACCAATATTCTAGTTCATTGATCTATCAGAATCAGGTTTCATTTGGCTCTAGGATTAGTGATTTAATTTTGATTTAAACTATATCAGAATTGGCATTTTTTGTGTTTCTTGAATTGTTATAATTTCTTGCTCCTTACTTTTGGTTTTCTCTTTCCTGACGATACTTGACAACTCCTTTGTTGGCCACAGTGCTAATTCAGAAAGAATCAGAATTCATCCGAATCTCTATGTGCTGCTGATTCAACTGCTTGTACGCAGTGAGAAACATTCAGAATTGGGTCTCTTTGTCTTCAATAAGGTGCTTGTACTTTTCTGTATAGTTTGGATTGTTGATAATGGTAACTTGGGAATTACTCCGGTCTTTTGCTCAGCATTCATGGGAAAGTTTTTTTTTTGTTTTTTGCCAGATTATAGAACCTTCGAGAGAGGTTGCATATCAGCTCCTAGAATCTGGCCGCCAAGATTTCCAAACAAGAAAGCTGGGGATGGACATGCTAAGGCTGCTTTCTTTACATAATGAATACATAATGTCACTGGTCAATGCGGGATATTATCTAGAAGCTCTACGCTATGCCCGTAAACATGGTAAGATTTGGCAAGGGCAGATGTAGAAATATGCATTAATCCCAACTGGCACCAGTTAGATGGATTGTTTTTCTCATATTTAGAATTAATCACCATGTAGTAAGGAGTTCAAATTTAGTACTATGTTGAGGCGTAGAGTTTCATCTGAACTTACCTTTTAACTCACCTGTGAACCCTAATTTCCAGGTTAGCACAATTAGGCCTACAGTGTTTCTAGAAGCAGCTTATGCTTCTAATGACTCTCAACATCTAGCTTCAGTGCTTAGATTCTTGTCAGACTTCATTCCTGGGTTCAACAGCACATCAGATCATGTTGCCTACTGCCACATCCTGGGCGATATGAATTCTGCAGTTGCAGCTTAAGTGGCACATATCAATATCATCTATGCTGGCATCAACTTTGAAGCTTTTGCTGCGGAGGAAATGGATAGATTATCTGCTTTTTCTCCACTTCGAAAAGTGCTCGGCATAGCACTAAGATGAATGCGCTTTTCTCATCTCAGCTGAGCCTTTTGTGGCCAAGATCCAGGAAAGCTCCAATGTTTATGAAGTATCTGTAAGTTGGAAGTTGCATACTGCATCAATCAAAATTAGGATAGCTTTTCCCAGTTACAGTTTCTTTTTCATTCAGTCAATTTCTCCCCTTAGGAGTGTATGGCCTTTGAGCTACGGACGGGTCACTTTCTAGTTTCAGCCTAGATGGGCTGTTAATGCTGGGAAGGTGTTTTCTTTTATCCGGTCTTATATTGCTCGAGTGAGAGTGAGACATCATAATTTTGTTATCAGACTATACAGTGATGACTTCAAAAAAATAAAAATAAAAAGGAAAACTACATTTTGCTCGTTTGTTAGCTATTAGAAATTTACAGCTCTTATGTGGTAAAATGAAAAATTCTAAGTAAAAAACTGCATATTGGGTATCTAGACGCTGCAAAATGATCTGAAAATCCTAATTTTTTATCGTGCAATATTAGTGTCACGAATTGAAAGGAGTCGCGTAAACTAGTTGCGTATCTTTGTTATAATTGAATCTTTTGGGGTGGTGTGAATTCAGGGGTTTTTCAATTTTGTATTGTCTAACTTCTTTCTTACAATACTTCTTATTTTAGATATTTTTACGGGAAAATTATATGTACACCCATGATGTTTGATGAAATTACACACTCCACTTATAAGGTTTCAAAAAATTATTTTCTTTATACATGTGGTTTCTCCCGATTTACATCCATCAATTTTTTTAATTTAAGTTCAATTTAAAAGATGTTTAAACATTGTCTGAAATTGATGAAATTTTACATGGACGATACTAAAGTGTTATATTTTGGTTTAGTGACTAATCTAATGTTTTTTAAGCTCAAATGTGACCTGTAAGACCCAATAAAAATGCGCTCACATGTTTCATTGGGTCCCATGTATCACATGTGAGTTTAAAAATTCGGATTTGACATAAAATCAAAATAGAGAAAATTACATGCCCCACCCATGACGTTTGGCGAAATTTCACATTCCACCCACGTGGTTTCAAAAATTACTTTCCCCACCCATGTGGTTTCCCCGTTTTACATCCAGCAACTTTTTTAATTTTGGTTCAATTCAAAAGATGCTTAAACGTTGTCCAAAATTGATGAAACTTTACATGGATGATGCTAAAGTGATATACTTTGATCTTATGTCACAATCCGAAGTTTTTTAAGCTAAAATGTGTCCCGTGGGACCCAATGAAATATGTGACATGTTCATTGGGTCCCACATGTCACATTTAAGCTTAAAAAATTTAGATTTCTCACTAAACCAAAATATAACACTTTAGCATCGTCTATGTAAAATTTCATCAATTTCGGACAACGTTTAAGCATCTTTTGAATTGAACAAAAATTAAAAAAGTTGCTGGATGTAAAACGGGGGGAAACCACATGGGGAAAGTAATTTTTGAAACCACGTGGGTGGATTGTGAAATTTCGCCAAACGTCATGGGTGGGGTATGTAATTTTCCCATCAAAATATAACATTTAGCATCATTCGTATAAAGTTTCATCAATTTTGGACAACGTTTAAGCAATCTTTTAAATTGAATAAAAATTGGAAAAGTGTGGATGTAAAACGGAGGAAACCACATGGGTGGGGAAAGTAATTTTGAAACTTCTTCGGTGTGTGTATAATTTCGCCAAACGTCATCGATGGGGCATGTAATTTTCTCTATTTTAAAGCTCATGTGTAATATAAATTTCTAAGATCATAAGAATAGGGTGATACAATTTTTATTAATTTTGTTGTTTTTATTATATGGATATTTTTGTCGTGATAAATTTAGGATAGTTCTTTTGCATCTTTGTTTAAGGTTATTTTTTTGGTTATTTAAGTGTACCTTTTTTTGCTAAGTATATAGGTAATAAGTAATTTAAAGCAAATGGGTGCCGTGTAAATTCGAATTCTCAATATTTAATTAGGTAGGTAGTATAATTTAGAAATAAAACATGAAAGAATGGAGACAATTGGTGATGCAAGGAGATCAGTTTGTTTCACGATAAAAGATGCGATCTGAGTCACGTTCTGTAATTAATTGCATAGTATCCGGAGCTTAGTTTATCCGCCTATGCACTAACTGAACCATGTAATTAAATTTAGAGAAACATGTGTGAAATAGAATGATAAGTTCATACACGGATCGATATTAGTCTCCCAATAGACAACTAGATCGAAAAAGATAATACTATCTTCTATTGTAAATGTTAGTCGTTTTGGAGATGGATCTAGACTGAAAAATAATCCAAATTTATTTTAAAACGATTAGGCTTTACTTTGATCTGATCAACTTAACTGGTTACAACTCAAAATATTTATACTCTAGATTAAGCCATGACGTTCCCTTCCAATTCCCGTAGATTAGCCTTATTCAACAACCTACAGCCATAAATCCAAACGAACACAAAAGAGACTGCATATATCAGTTAAACTGTGTAAATCATCGTTTGACCATGTATACATTTTGTTTGGAACACTTTTAACAAGATATGACATCATTAGAACATTCAACTTATCTTACTCCTCAAGTCAAATTCCACAATTGTTTATCATATATCACACCAAATATCAATACAACACAATTTTCTATGATAAGGGATAAAGCTCAATTCAACAATGCTTAATCGTCACCCATAAGGGACCATAGCAACATCTCTTTTCAATGCTTATATCTTACGTTCCCATAAGGACCATAGCAACATCCTTCTTAAATGTTTACCGGTCACCTAATAGGGACCATAGCAACGTCTATACTCCCTCGCCTATCCTTAAGTGTGCACACCCCTTAGAGGTACTTTTGACCCAAAGGAGGACATCATAGTGGCTTCACAAGCAATTCATTGGTAGCGATGCAATTTTTGTGTAATATTTGTCCAAGTTTCCAAAGATAACTTTCTCTTATCAAGCGCATAAGAAACCTATCCAAAGACCAACGAATTCCATTTAATCACAACAAATTACAAACACCATCTCCACAATCGTACAAAACACTAACACTTCCAAAACAAAGTATAGCAATTCACCCAAGTTTTCGAGAACAATTCCAATAATCCACACCATACTATCGTAGTACCAGTACAGAAATCATGCACAAGGCATGCATAAAAGCATGAATACATCAATACATCAATTTTGGTGAAACACAAGCGACTTACCTTGAATATTTAACCACCAGCTACAGAGTAGCTTCCCACTTGTAACTAAACTCGCACGTATGAAATACCCCGAACTTAAATATAGGGATTAAAATTAATCTAATACGTATTAAGGGCCTAATGGTACCTAATTATACTGGTAAGGAAAAATAAATCCAAAGAATAAATAAACTTTAAAAAGCGGAAAACGCTAAATAAGCGTTAAATAACCATAGGAGGTATGAGACCTCGGTTAGAGTATTATATGGATCCCAAAGGTTTAATAAGACCTAAATAATATATGGGAACGACTCCCGAAGAAAACGGATCCTTAAAACGGATTAAAATCACTAACGAACTTAAAGCGCGTTTTTCGAGGTAACCAGGAAAACGTGACTTTAAGCGGGTCAAATAGACTCGTAACAATTTTGGTCAACTAATAATCATTAATAAATATTAGTGAAGCTTTAGAACCAATAAAATCAATAAAACAAGAAATTGTAAAAACTGTCAAAACGGGAAGTTGTGGGGTAGAAACATAAATAGACCAAACTTATGTGTCCACTTTTAAAATAAAAAGTGAAGTTGTGTGTGTGTGTGGTGGCCACCGCCCCCCCCCCCCCCCTATCCCCTCTCTCACACACTCACTAACTCCCTCTTAGTTACAAAAAAACAAAAACATAAAGTAAACTCTCACCTTACTTTATTACCCCACACTCTCACATTCTCTCTCTCTCTCTATCTCATTTCTCTCCTCACGTACACAGCCTCCCTCACTTCTCTATTCTCTTCTCCCTTCTTCCATGCGACATCCATGGTGAATAAACAAAACCACACAAACCTCTCTTCTCTCCTCTGTAACCCCCTTTAACTTCTTCCAAAAATTATAAAAACTACATCATTGGAATCCTCTCAGCAAGAGCACATTCCTATCTTTTCAAAAATCAAAAAGGAGAACTTTCGTTTTTATGTATGTCCCATTTGGAGCTTCAAGACCACCATTAGAACCACCTTGACTTTCTTCTCCTTGTTTCCATTGAGGTAAAAATCTTCTTGAAAACTCCATCTTTTTCTTGCCTTTAAGGGAAAAACAAAAAATCTAGCTAAACCCTTGTTTGGTTCTCTTGTTCTATAGCCGATTTTGGCATTTTGAAGGGGTTGAAAGATTGTTCTTGAACCATTCCAAGTATTACCTACACTCTTGCAAGGTAATGGAAATTCTAAACCCTAAAACCTACATTAAACTTTAAAGAATGGTTAGGGTTAGATGGCATATTGAAATGTGTATGTATATGGGCTGTAGTGTAAGATTGTTGAAGTGCTATAACCGGTGGAGAAAGAGAGGAAGAAGAAGAAAGAAGGAGAAAGAAAACTAGAAGGAGAAAGAAAACTAGAAGGAGAAAACAAGGTAATTAAACTCATTTGTGTAGCCTTGTATTATGTATAATGTAACAGATTTTTGGGAATGAAAATATGTATTGTAAATGGTCGTGTAGTAGTAGGGTAATGTGCAGGAGAATATAAGTATTTTGAACCTTTAAAAGACAATTAAAACTTGTTGAAACATGGATGGGAATTAATGTTGAGTGCAGGAATTTAATGTTGTTAGTGTGGTATTTTGTGTATGAGAGAGGGGTATATTGATATGATTATAACAGGTGGTGTGGATCATTTATGCGAGTAAAACAATGTGGTGAGAGTGTAAAATTATAGGGGAGACCATGTCAAAATTGGTCTAGGAATCTGGGGACTTAGTTGTGTAAGAAGAGGAAACAACCTAGGTAGTAACAAGGTGTACTTGGAGAGCTTAAAGTGTGTAGTTAACCACTCTGTAACAGATTTGAAAAGGAGTTGAGTGGGGAGAAGAGCTAAGATGTAAAGTAATATGCATTTTGAATGCTAGGAGTAGCATTAGTTGAAGGAACGTTGGAGGATAGAAATTAAGGTGAAAATCTGTAGCAAGAAGTATTGGATTTCATTGGAGGAATAGGAAGAATGAGAGTACAAGACTTAGTAATGAATGTTGGACTTGGGTATAGATGTTGTAATCGCTTGGAAATGTATTTGGGATGCTAGTATGGTATGGGTAATAGGAGTATTGAGTGTTAGAGGTTGGAACAAAAATCTGTAGCATTGAAGGATGAAAAACTGTTGTATATGGAAAGGAAGTGAGGAAATTGTGTAAGTTGTTTGATGGATTTAGTAATGGATTTGGTGGATGAATTAAGGTGATTTAGAATGTTTAAATAGTACTACTATGTTAGGATGTATGTGAAGATTGGGGAAGCAATGGGTGAAATTAGGAAAGAAAATAAGGGCCGTAGCAAGGTCTGCTACCGTCCGACCCAGAGCCTGGGTCACCGTGGGTCGGACAGGCCTTGAGTAACGACGGTAAACCTTTCTGGAATGGTCCGACCCAGGGCCGTGGATCGGACGTGGGTCAGACAGGCAAAAAAAATTCAAGGTCGAAGCTCCTGACTTCGTCCGACCCAGAGTCTGGGTCGGACAGTGGGTCGGACGGAGCTTGGACACGGGACCGAAACCTTCTGGAACGGTCCCCCAGAGGGTATGGGTCGGATGGGGAGAATTTCAGAGAACGGTAATCTACTGGAATGGTCCGACCCAGGGCTTGGGTCGGACGCTGGGTCGGACGACCCATAACTTACAAAAAAAAACTGCAAGCTATAGCTAGTATATATATATATATGTATATATGTATACCCACCTATACATATGTACATATATATGTAAGCGAACCATTATTAAGTAATTAAAAGTAAGTAAGTAAAATGTAAGTAAAGGAACGTGAAGACTTAGTTAGTATGGGTTAGGAAACGTAAGAGTAATCGAATTAAATTAATGATAGTTAGATTAATTATTCGATTGCATGAATATCATTGGATTTGATTTGTGAACACCGGAGGAACGTTGGGATACAAGTACAACGGTGAAAGGTATGATTTCTTCATGCCCTGTATCCTAATCTGGTTACCCCGATTTGTGTGCTTATTTGATCACCTAAATAAGATAAATGCATGAATCGGACTATATTGCACTTACTTGTGCTTGTTTATATTGTTCTTGATGTTTATTTTGAACAATAGTTTGTATAATTCATGAAACATATGAATGACGATGAATTGTATTCTAATCTTGTATTGTACATAAGCATTGTATTGTATTTCGTATAAATGTGTATTAAGCATTGTAATTGTGTATGTGGCCTGTATGAATGACTTCTGCTAATTCCTAACTACCTAACTTCTAACTTAAGTGAGTAAACTGGAATGAGTAGAAATCCGATATAGCTTCGGCCACGCGTGAGGATGAGGAGACACAAGAGGTTGGATCCGATTCCTGACTCTTAAACTGGTCCGCGGCCCAAATCCCTTAAATGGGTAGCATCCCGGATTGGTGAGTCAAGTAAATCCCGGAGGTGGGACGGAGTAGTCCCCAGGGCCGGAGGTCCCGACGACTTAACATAAGTAAGAGTAAGAGTAAGTAAGTATGTATGAGTATGAGTATGAGTATGAGTATGTATGTGTATGTATGAAGTAACGAGTAAAAGAGTAATCTCCACCCGATTAACCCGGGTGGACCAATGAAGCTAACAAGTATTGTATACTGTGTATGTAATGAGTAGGTGCGTTCGGAAGAAGGTAAGTATGTATTGGATGGTTATATTGTATTCCTTGTATGTAATGAAGTGTATGTATGTATGTCTTGCGTAAGTATTATCGTATTGTGTGTAAGAGCATGTATGCATGTATGTTTGTATGAAAATGAACTGCATGTATTCGACCAAGTGGTCGGCGTACCCTCACTAGTACGCGGGGTATGCGGTTATCATGCGCAGCGAAAGTTGACCCCCTAGGGGGAACGTTTTTAGTGTGTAGGTACCCGAAGCGGATGTGGTCAAGGTAAGAGACCGGCGGCACAACCTTGTACTTAGAAAGTAAGTAGTTGTGAGGAATGGGTAGATGTAGACTCTTAGTGAGTATGTATGAACTTGGAAGAGATATTATAATTGTATAAGGATCCTAGTAGACTCGGTTAAGTATATTATATTGTATGGATTATAGAGGAGTAAGTATTGAATGGAGCATTGTGTATTTGATTGATGAATGGGGGTATGTATTATAGATGTGTAGTACTCGGGATTCGGCCATCAGACCGATGCTGTATGTAGAAGAAGTAGCCTTGTTAGTCACGTGGGTGACTAACGGCATTGTATCACCCACTGTATGTAAGTATGTATCCGCTGCGTGTATCTGATGTGTAAGGAGATTGGACGGTAAGCATTGTATTAATGGTAGGGGTGTTACAAAAAGTGGTATCAGAGCGAAGTATCGCTCTGATGACTGGAAATACCGAGCTTAGGAAACACCGAGTTAGGAATTAGAAGCTTAGGGCTAAGGGATGAGTGTTAGCATTAGAAAGATGCTAGTTAGGAACTACCGGTGAGTACCGGATACCTACAACGCCAGACCCGCCCTCCACAAGCCCATTGTGTAATTTGGGAAAGGACGCCAGGGAGAAGAAAAGCCTTCTCATACGGGGAAAACCCGATCTGGCAGTTGTGAAGCAATCACACGGTAAACAAGAACCGACACGTAGTAGATTCCAAGGACTGGAAGTCCCGGAGATGGATCCCGGTTGAACCACGACACCCGCACTTAATAGCGGTAAGACGAACACTCCAACCATAAGGTGGCTACAACTTACAACAGCATGGGGCGACATGCTTAGCAGTCGTGAAACCTGGCAAGACAACCGGCAGCAGGAAAAGAAGCACTAACCGTGCAACAAAATGGAAAAGGAACAGTAATGGAACCCGAGACACAATCTGCGGGCCAGTAATAACTAAATAATACCACCAACGGTAGGCTAGCTGACTAAGGACATAGTCAGGAGTGGTTAACTCCTAAACTACAACGCCAAAAGGTTACAATACCTGGCCGACATAGCTTACACAGCCAAGGATATCCACGGGATATAACCCGATAGGACTACAAGAGTAGCGCCTAAACAAGGAAGGCTCAGTAACCACCACAGATGTGTGGGAACGAGCCACAAGGAACGACACTAAACCAAATAGTGTGGGAACCTCCAAGGATTGGAGAAGTACCCAGATCTACGACAGCCACGTCTAGACCACCAAGAAGCTACCTAAGGGATCGAGTATACCAATTATAGATCGATAAGATCGAGGGAAGAGTCCGCAAGACTAACAAATACGAGTGGAAACCATACCAAGACCGGTATAAGTTTAACCAAAAACCAACAGTACCACGCACTTGCCACGGCAAGTGCAGTAAGGACAGGAGCATGTAGAGGAACACTAATACACCACAAGCACATAGTAATGTACTGAGACCGCAAAGAAGCGACTAACGGATCACGTATCCTAAAAACAGGAAGAATGGAACCTTGGAAAGGCCTAACGGCCTGACCCTTGTATTAAGGACGTACCGGTCAGCAAGAAGCTGGACTTGGTCAAGACCTCAACATGGCTATGCCATGAAGAACATCTTTTAACACCGAACCATTATTTTTAAACCAAGTTTTCTTTCAAAACCACAAACCTTCTTTTAAAACCTTGGATTTTAAAACCAAACCAACAGCATTACGGTGAGTATCATGAAATGATACAAGAGGAGTTGACAATAGAACGCCTCACCTAGGCGTGTGACGAACACTACGAGTGTACCCAATTACGGGATGTGGGACAACCGCACTCCGAAGGAGCTTGCGGGCCTGACATATAGTTGGGTAAGTGGTAACGTATCAACATGGTACCCCACGTATGTATACATGTAGTGTACGACACACGGGAAGTAGTCAACTCCGTTCTACGGACCATGAGTAAATTTTAACCAGAACAACTGGACACCACAGACAATCAAGGAGAAGGAAACTCAGTTAAGGAACAAGTGTAAGGAACTCGGAGAATCCATCGGAAGATAAGGAATAAGAACTAGAAGGTGCAAAGAGCACATACTAGTAAGTATAGACATTGGATAAGTCACAAATAATTCAAGCGATCACCTGACAGCTGGGAAGGATACCCAGACTGAGCACAGTAAGGCAAAGGCCTAATGTGAACACAAAAATGCTCAACAGACGGGACAGAGTTCCCAAGAGCAATCACAAGATTACCATAAAGTAAAATCCATCACTGAAGGGAATATTAAACCTAGTCTCAAACGCAAAGAACAAGTATAAACGGTCTACCCAACGACGGGAGACGTTATAAACCTAAAGGGAATAGCTTAATACAATACCATAAGACGGTATAGAGGACAACACATGTTATAAACATTAGCCGGATGTAACGGCATGACTACCAACACCCAGGAGCGATCCTTGAAGGGTGTCTGAGTTAACAACAGTTGAACAAGTGTAATGATATGAGCACGGAAGCTAAACGAACACTCGGTTAGGACACCGAAGGGATTTCACTTAACAGGGAATACCCTAAGGTACTGAGAGGCACCTATTAATACCATTTTGCCTAAAAGGCCTCCTATGGACGGAAGCGTGATGTCACGACTTACCACGGAGCCCAATAATATCTCCAACCTATGACAGTATACATGGAGTGGAAACATGTATAAGCAGCTTGCAAGAGCATAGCTTGCAGCAATACGGCTCAGAAGCCGTAAACCAAATACGTTATACAAACTTAAATGGTTGCAAAACCTGTACCAAATGATAACAAGACTTGAAAGAGATATTGTCTCATATGACAAGAAATCAATAACTGGACCATCAGTTCAAACCCAACATCCTGAGTGGCTTGGAGTAATAGCCACCTCAGTGTCACTGTCACTAGAGCACCAGTCTAGTATACAGTTGACGGAGTTTAATTACCCCTCATGCCTTCGGTAGAATAATAATACAGAGGCATAAGAATCAGGATAATGCCAACATTGGCCTAGTCCACATTTGGACACTACGAGAAACCCAAGGGAAGGTACCCCTCGTTAACCGAAGACCACCGATGTGGTGAAGATGCGAACCCTTAGAAAGGCTTCCATCTATTATAACAAAAAAGCCTACGCATATAGATATTGCCAAGGGGCGATGGAATAAGGAAAGGAGATTTCCAAACCAGCACGACTTAAGGAGCAAGCATACTCTGTATGCACCCAAGCATGTGGTGAACCGTTGTATAAACACCAACATGATAAACCTCGTCATGAGATCTATGAGTGGAGACAACCCCTCAACAAGAACTTTCACCTACCAGTGATGAAATACTCTTCAATTAGAGAACGGGACCAGGAAACCCCTAGAGTTCTTGGGATGTCCCGGTGATATGCATACAAGTGGAACTACACAGCTAGAGCCTGTAACTAATGCTCAGCTTTGAGAGGATAGTAATTGTCAAAACAATCAATGTGAATACACGTTGAACACCACATATGACTAACGCTCGAGAGAGCTTATAACCCGATGAATTACCTCATCCTCGGTCAACCGAGTTATTTGGCAAACTATATCATGAATGAGGAAGTAATGTGAGGAAGCTAACCTACACATGAAACCTAAATTGAAATCGAACATCCCCACAATGGGAAGATAATATTATTGCGGTATACTACGACACCGTCATATACGACTAGGAAACCCTCAGCGTATCACACCTAAGAAATGGTGCAATAGATAGTAACATGAGTAAGAACTACCACAGTAACAGAGTCAGTAAAAACAATGTTGTACAATGAGTAGAATACGTGCGCAACAAGCGATCGCTATGAGGAAGTAGTTAGGCAATGACACGGAGTATAAGTATGAGATGACACACAAAAATATTCTTTCCTATCACATAATGACTTACTGTCAGCGTTTACGCCTCTGCACTCTGTATGACTGAGTGTTTTGGCATTGCACTTGTTCAGCTAATGATCTAATGATGGCTAAGGATATGGAGAATGTAACCGTAGTAAATCGTTCCTTTCCCACACAACATGGCATAAGCCAGTCAAGCAAGCTTAGCAACATACAGTGCGGCCTAAGGCCAAAGAAGCACGAAGAGTGTACAACACACTAGTAATCAGAAAATGTGAATTCATTGGAATATAAGGTGAAAGGAGATACAAGAAAGTCACTAGGACCGACGCATAGAAAATGCAAGGTCATACAAGTAAAGAACACTTGTACTGAACCAGGAACTGGTATAATTCAGAAGCTATTGACAACAGAGGAAGTACTACAACTAAGTAGTGACTTAACCTCGCCCACAATAAGTCGGAGGAGCTTAGCGAATGATCGTGGAGGTACAAATAGTGTGTATATTAGATTGCCAGAGAGCTGGTTATAAACCTACAACTCATTGAGTTCAAACACGGTAAAAGAATACCGCATTTGTTTAGTAAACCTTATCCCCAGACGGATAAAAGGTGATGCATAGCACATTAAGGATAACACAAGGGTAAGTAACCCGAGTTATCAGGGTCGCGCAGCAGAAGCTAGTGGGCCCTAGCTAGGAGACATATCCTAGTAAGTATGTAGAATGGCTAGTAATGCCTTGAAGCCTAATAGGCTGGAACCGAATTAAATATGAGTTAAATAAACTCATATAGGAATCCTTGGTGCAAAGACTAAACCATTGTTATGATTAAGACCCTTTGACAAGGGTATATTATTAATAAACCGAAAAGAAGCTAACACTTCAGAGTGGCCAAATAAATAACCAATGTTCAATAATAACATATGGTAGATTACGTGGGCGTAATCCCTTTTAAGGGGGGTAGAGCGAAAACCGCTTAATGTAAGTTTTGTGGAAAACACATAAACCATAATGTGCATAGCACAAACGAAACCAAATTGATGATTGATACTATGTTAAATAAACATAAGTACTCATTCATATTGTAATTATGGTAACTAGGCATTAGACATGCAAATACCATAGGAGGAATATACCCATCTTGTAACACCAATGTAAGAGTATTAGTAAAAGAAAAGTAATGAGTAGTGGACGGAGCTCCACAAGTATTGTAGCCTTTGAAGAAGTAGTACGAAATGAATGAGATAGTAGATGAATGAAGTTTATGAGTAGTGGAATCGTAAGTAAATTATTTGAAGCAATTGAAGTCAACAAATCTCATAAGTATAGTATTCCTTAGTTAGAATATTGGAGACGATGGTGAGTAATGGATGGAAGTAGTGAAGGTTGATGAAATGAGCATTAGGTATTGAACCATGGAGTAAAGCATTCGGGAAGTAGAGTGAGGATGATCGATGGAGTGATTCCATCCTTTGGAGATGTATGAATTCGTATCACTACGACTAGAAAGAGTAAAAAGATAGAAAATGAAAACAACTAATTAATTGCTTGCTTGAAATGATGTGGGAAGTCGAACTTGATCCTGATCAGATCAAGGGAAACCAAACACAAATTGGGGTGGAAAGATAGTTCAACACTGGTGCTGATCACACCAGGGTCGAACGATTCTTGAAGCTCCCCTCAAGTGGTCACAAGAATCACGCATAGGATAGAAGTAATGAATGTAACTTGGAAATTGGAGTTGGATGCTTTAGAAAGATTTCTAATTAGCTGTTGGGAAGGATTTCCCTTAGACCGAGAGTAAGGATTTGGCTAGAAGCTTATACCGGAGAATAGTAGTGTAGCAGGTTGTATTATTCCAAGGGCAGCGGGACATAGAGGAGTCCTGTGTCTAGATGACCTGAGTGCCTGCGGGATTGTAATGTGTATTGCATTGCTTTGGGAATAGCTTTGCACTGTATGTATGTATAAATGTTGTAATAAGGAACCGGATGGTGGGTAGTAATGCGGATTGGAGTGATTAGTACATTGGTATGGTATGGTATGTAGAGACCCTGAGTAATGGATTTGGGAATTGTAAGAGGAAGAAGGTATGGCTTTGGTATTGGACATGTAAGAATGAGTAAGCATTGTAAACCTATAACCTCGAACAACTTTGAGGACAAAGTTCTTAAGGGGGGTAGATTGAAATACCCCGAACTTAAATATAGGGATTAAATTAATCTAATACGTATTTAAGGGCCTAATGGTACCTAATTAATACTGGTAAGGAAAAATAAATCCAAAAGAATAAATAAACGCTTAAAAAGCGGAAAACGCTAAATAAGCGTTAAATAACCATAGGAGGTATGAGACCTCGGTTAGAGTATTATATGGATCCCAAAGGTTTAATAAGACCTAAATAATATATGGGAACGACTCCCGAAGAAAACGGATCCTTAAAACGGATTAAAATCACTAACGAACCTTAAAGCGCGTTTTTCGAGGTAACCAGGAAAACGTGACTTTAAGCGGGTAAAATAGACTCGTAACAATTTTGGTCAACTAAATAATCATTAATAAATATTAGTGAAGCTTTAGAACCAATAAAATCAATAAAACGAGAAATTAGTAAAAACTGTCAAAAACGGGAAGTTGTGGGGTAGAAACATAAATAGACCAAACTTATGTGTCCACTTTTAAAATAAAAAGTGAAGTTGTGTGTGTGTGTGTGTGGTGCCAGCCGGCCCCCCCTATCCCCCTCTCTCACACACTCACTAACTCCCTCTTAGTTACAAAAAAACAAAAACAATAAAGTAAACTCTCACCTTACTTTATTACCCCACACTCTCACATTCTCTCTCTCCTATCTCTCATTTCTCTCCTCACGTACACAGCCTCCCTCACTCACTCTCTATTCTCTTCTCCTTCTTCCATGCGACATCCATGGTGAAATAAACAAAACCACACAAAACCTCTCTTCTCTCCTCTTGTAACCCCCTTTAACCTCTTCCAAAAATTATAAAACTACATCATTGGAATCCTCTCAGCAAGAGCAACATTCCTATCTTTTCAAAAATCAAAAAGGAGAACTTTCGTTTTTATGGGTATGTCCCATTTGGAGCTTCAAGACCACCATTAGAACCACCTTCTTCTCCTTGTTCCATTGAGGTAAAAATCTTCTTGAAACTCCATCTTTTTCTTGCCTTTAAGGGCAAAACAAAAATCTAGCTAAACCCTTGTTTGGTTCTCTTGTTCTATAGCCGATTTTGGCATTTTGAAGGGGTTGAAAGATTGTTCTTGAACCATTCCAAGTATTACCTACACTCTTGCAAGGTAATGGAAATTCTAAACCCTAAAACCTACATTAAACTTTAAAGAATGGTTAGGGTTAGATGGCATATTGAAATGTGTATGTATATGGGCTGTAGTGTAAGATTGTTGAAGTGCTATAACCGGTGGAGAAAGAGAGGAAGGAAGAAGAAAGAAGGAGAAAGAAAACTAGAAGGAGAAAACAAGGTAATTAAACTCATTTGTGTAGCCTTGTATATATGTATAATGTAACAGATTTTTGGGAATGAAAATATGTATTGTAAATGGTCGTGTAGTAGTAGGGTAATGTGCAGGAGAATATAAGTATTTTGAACCTTTAAAAGACAATTAAAACTTGTTGAAACATGGATGGGAATTAATGTTGAGTGCAGGAATTTAATGTTGTTAGTGTGGTATTTTGTGTATGAGAGAGGGGTATATTGATATTGATTATAACAGGTGGTGTGGATCATTTATGCGAGTAAAACAATGTGGTGAGAGTGTAAAATTATAGGGGAGACCATGTCAAAATTGGTCTAGGAATCTGGGGACTTAGTTGTGTAAGAAGAGGAAACAACCTAGGTAGTAACAAGGTGTACTTGGAGAGCTTAAAGTGTGTAGTTAACCACTCTGTAACAGATTTGAAAAGGAGTTGAGTGGGGAGAAGAGCTAAGATGTAAAGTAATGCATTTTGAATGCTAGGAGTAGCATTAGTTGAAGGAACGTTGGAGGATAGAAATTAAGGTGAAAATCTGTAGCAAGAAGTATTGGATTTCATTGGAGGAATTAGGAAGAATGAGAGTACAAGACTTAGTAAATGAATGTTGGACTTGGGTATAGATGTTGTAATCGCTTGGAAATGTATTTGGGATGCTAGTAATGGTATGGGTAATAGGAGTATTGAGTGTTAGAGGTTGGAACAAAAATCTGTAGCATTGAAGGATGAAAAACTGTTGTAAGTATGGAAAGGAAGTGAGGAAATTGTGTAAGTTGTTTGATGGATTTAGTAATGGATTTGGTGGATGAATTAAGGTGATTTAGAATGTTTAAATAGTACTAAAATATGTTAGGATGTATGTAGGAAGATTGGGGAAGCAATGGGTGAAATTAGAAAAGAAAATAAGGGCCGTAGCAAGGTTCTGCTACCGTCCGACCCAGAGCCTGGGTCGGACCGTGGGTCGGACAGGCCTTGAGTAACGACGGTAAACCTTTCTGGAATGGTCCGACCCAGGGCCGTGGATCGGACGTGGGTCGGACAGGCAAAAAAAATTCAAGGTCGAAGCTCCTGACTTCGTCCGACCCAGAGTCTGGGTCGGACAGTGGGTCGGACGGAGCTTGGACACGGGACCGAAACCTTCTGGAACGGTCCGACCCAGAGGGTATGGGTCGGAGGGGAGAATTTCAGAGAACGGTAATCTACTGGAATGGTCCGACCCAGGGCTTGGGTCGGACGCTGGGTCGGACGACCCATAACTTACAAAAAAAAAACTGCAAGCTATAGCTAGTATATATATATATGTATATATGTATACCCACCTATACATATGTACATATATATGTAAGCGAACCATTATTAAGTAATTAAAAGTAAGTAAGTAAAATGTAAGTAAAGGAACGTGAAGACTTAGAAGTATGGGTTAGGAAACGTAAGAGTAATCGAATTAAATTAATGATAGTTAGATTAATTATTCGATTGCATGAATATCATAGGATTTGATTTGTGAACACCGGAGGAACGTTGGGATACAAGTACAACGGTGAAAGGTATGATTTCTTCATGCCCTGTATCCTAATCTGGTTACCCCGATTTGTGTGCTTATTTGATCACCTAAATAAGATAAATGCATGAATCGGACTATATTGCACTTACTTGTGCTTGTTTATATTGTTCTTGATGTTTATTTTGAACAATAGTTTGTATAATTCATGAAACATATGAATGACGATGAATTGTATTCTAATCTTGTATTGTACTTAAGCATTGTATTGTATTTCGTATAAATGTGTATTAAGCATTGTAATTGTGTATGTGGCCTGTATGAATGACTTCTGCTAATTCCTAACTACCTAACTTCTAACTTAAGTGAGTAAACTGGAATGAGTAGAAATCCGATATAGCTTCGGCCACGCGTGAGGATGAGGAGACACAAGAGGTTGGATCCGATTCCTGACTCTTAAACTGGTCCGCGGCCCAAATCCCTTAAATGGGTAGCATCCCGGATTGGTGAGTCAAGTAAATCCCGGAGGTGGGACGGAGTAGTCCCCAGGGCCGGAGGTCCCGACGACTTAACATAAGTAAGAGTAAGAGTAAGTAAGTATGTATGAGTAGAGTATGAGTATGAGTATGAGTATGTATGTGTATGTATGAAGTAACGAGTAAAAGAGTAATCTCCACCCGATTAACCCGGGTGGACCAATGAAGCTAACAAGTATTGTATACTGTGTATGTAATGAGTAGGTGCGTTCGGAAGAAGGTAAGTATGTATTGGATGGTTATATTGTATTCCTTGTATGTAATGAAGTGTATGTATGTATGTCTTGCGTAAGTATTATCGTATTGTGTGTAAGAGCATGTATGCATGTATGTTTGTATGAAAATGAACTGCATGTATTCGACCAAGTGGTCGGCGTACCCTCACTAGTACGCGGGGTATGCGGTTATCATGCGCAGCGAAAGTTGACCCCCTAGGGGGAACGTTTTTAGTGTGTAGGTACCCGAAGCGGATGTGGTCAAGGTAAGAGACCGGCGGCACAACCTTGTACTTAGAAAGTAAGTAGTTGTGAGGAATGGGTAGATGTAGACTCTTAGTGAGTATGTATGAACTTGGAAGAGATATTATAATTGTATAAGGATCCTAGTAGACTCGGTTAAGTATAGTATTGTATGGATTATAGAGGAGTAAGTATTGAATGGAGCATTGTTGTATTTGATTGATGAATGGGGTATGTATATAGATGTGTAGTACTCGGGATTCCGGTCCATCAGACCGATGCTGTATGTAGAAGAAGTAGCCTTGTTAGTCACGTGGGTGACTAACGGCATTGTATCACCCACTGTATGTAAGTATGTATCCGCTGCGTGTATCTGATGTGTAAGGAGATTGGACGGTAAGCATTGTATTAATGGTAGGGGTGTTACAAAAAGTGGTATCAGAGCGAAGTATCGCTCTGATGACTGGAAATACCGAGCTTAGGAAACACCGAGTTAGGAATTAGAAGCTTAGGGCTAAGGGATGAGTGTTAGCATTAGAAAGATGCTAGTTAGGAACTACCGGTGAGTACCGGATACCTACAACGCCAGACCCGCCCTCCACAAGCCCATTGTGTAATTTGGGAAAGGACGCCAGGGAGAAGAAAAGCCTTCTCATACTCGGGGAAAACCCGATCTGGCAGTTGTGAAGCAATCACACGGTAAACAAGAACCGACACGTAGTAGATTCCAAGGACTGGAAGTCCCGGAGATGGATCCCGGTTGAACCACGACACCCGCACTTAATAGCGGTAAGACGAACACTCCAACCATAAGGTGGCTACAACTTACAACAGCATGGGGCGACATGCTTAGCAGTCGTGAAACCTGGCAAGACAACCGGCAGCAGGAAAAGAAGCACTAACCGTGCAACAAAATGGAAAAGGAACAGTAATGGAACCCGAGACACAAGTCTGCGGGCCAGTAATAACTAAATAATACCACCAACGGTAGGCTAGCTGACTAAGGACATAGTCAGGAGTGGTTAACTCCTAAACTACAACGCCAAAAGGTTACAATACCTGGCCGACATAGCTTACACAGCCAAGGATATCCACGGGATATAACCCGATAGGACTACAAGAGTAGCGCCTAAACAAGGAAGGCTCAGTAACCACCACAGATGTGTGGGAACGAGCCACAAGGAACGACACTAAACCAAATAGTGTGGGAACCTCCAAGGATTGGAGAAGTACCCAGATCTACGACAGCCACGTCTAGACCACCAAGAAGCTACCTAAGGGATCGAGTATACCAATTATAGATCGATAAGATCGAGGGAAGAGTCCGCAAGACTAACAAATACGAGTGGAAACCATACCAAGACCGGTATAAGTTTAACCAAAAACCAACAGTACCACGCACTTGCCACGGCAAGTGCAGTAAGGACAGGAGCATGTAGAGGAACACTAATACACCACAAGCACATAGTAATGTACTGAGACCGCAAAGAAGCGACTAACGGATCACGTATCCTAAAAACAGGAAGAATGGAACCTTGGAAAGGCCTAACGGCCTGACCCTTGTATTAAGGACGTACCGGTCAGCAAGAAGCTGGACTTGGTCAAGACCTCAACATGGCTATGCCATGAAGAACATCTTTTAACACCGAACCATTATTTTTAAACCAAGTTTTCTTTCAAAACCACAAACCTTCTTTTAAAACCTTGGATTTTAAAACCAAACCAACAGCATTACGGTGAGTATCATGAAATGATACAAGAGGAGTTGACAATAGAACGCCTCACCTAGGCGTGTGACGAACACTACGAGTGTACCCAATTACGGGATGTGGGACAACCGCACTCCGAAGGAGCTTGCGGGCCTGACATATAGTTGGGTAAGTGGTAACGTATCAACATGGTACCCCACGTATGTATACATGTAGTGTACGACACACGGGAAGTAGTCAACTCCGTTCTACGGACCATGAGTAAATTTTAACCAGAACAACTGGACACCACAGACAATCAAGGAGAAGGAAACTCAGTTAAGGAACAAGTGTAAGGAACTCGGAGAATCCATCGGAAGATAAGGAATAAGAACTAGAAGGTGCAAAGAGCACATACTAGTAAGTATAGACATTGGATAAGTCACAAATAATTCAAGCGATCACCTGACAGCTGGGAAGGATACCCAGACTGAGCACAGTAAGGCAAAGGCCTAATGTGAACACAAAAATGCTCAACAGACGGGACAGAGTTCCCAAGAGCAATCACAAGATTACCATAAAGTAAAATCCATCACTGAAGGGAATATTAAACCTAGTCTCAAACGCAAAGAACAAGTATAAACGGTCTACCCAACGACGGGAGACGTTATAAACCTAAAGGGAATAGCTTAATACAATACCATAAGACGGTATAGAGGACAACACATGTTATAAACATTAGCCGGATGTAACGGCATGACTACCAACACCCAGGAGCGATCCTTGAAGGGTGTCTGAGTTAACAACAGTTGAACAAGTGTAATGATATGAGCACGGAAGCTAAACGAACACTCGGTTAGGACACCGAAGGGATTTCACTTAACAGGGAATACCCTAAGGTACTGAGAGGCACCTATTAATACCATTTTGCCTAAAAGGCCTCCTATGGACGGAAGCGTGATGTCACGACTTACCACGGAGCCCAATAATATCTCCAACCTATGACAGTATACATGGAGTGGAAACATGTATAAGCAGCTTGCAAGAGCATAGCTTGCAGCAATACGGCTCAGAAGCCGTAAACCAAATACGTTATACAAACTTAAATGGTTGCAAAACCTGTACCAAATGATAACAAGACTTGAAAGAGATATTGTCTCATATGACAAGAAATCAATAACTGGACCATCAGTTCAAACCCAACATCCTGAGTGGCTTGGAGTAATAGCCACCTCAGTGTCACTGTCACTAGAGCACCAGTCTAGTATACAGTTGACGGAGTTTAATTACCCCTCATGCCTTCGGTAGAAATAATAATACAGAGGCATAAGAATCAGGATAATGCCAACATTGGCCTAGTCCACATTTGGACACTACGAGAAACCCAAGGGAAGGTACCCCTCGTTAACCGAAGACCACCGATGTGGTGAAGATGCGAACCCTTAGAAAGGCTTCCATCTATTATAACAAAAAAGCCTACGCATATAGATATTGCCAAGGGGCGATGGAATAAGGAAAGGAGATTTCCAAACCAGCACGACTTAAGGAGCAAGCATACTCTGTATGCACCCAAGCATGTGGTGAACCGTTGTATAAACACCAACATGATAAACCTCGTCATGAGATCTATGAGTGGAGACAACCCCTCAACAAGAACTTTCACCTACCAGTGATGAAATACTCTTCAATTAGAGAACGGGACCAGGAAACCCCTAGAGTTCTTGGGATGTCCCGGTGATATGCATACAAGTGGAACTACACAGCTAGAGCCTGTAACTAATGCTCAGCTTTGAGAGGATAGTAATTGTCAAAACAATCAATGTGAATACACGTTGAACACCACATATGACTAACGCTCGAGAGAGCTTATAACCCGATGAATTACCTCATCCTCGGTCAACCGAGTTATTTGGCAAACTATATCATGAATGAGGAAGTAATGTGAGGTAAGCTAACCTACACATGAAACCTAAATTGAAATAGAACATCCCCACAATGGGAAGATAATATTATTGCGGTATACTACGACAACCGTCATATATACGAACTAGGAAACCCTCAGCGTATACACACCATAAGAAATGGTGCCAATGATAGTAACAGTGAGTAAAGAGAAACTACCACAGTAACAGAGTCAGTAAAAACAATGTTGTACAATGAGTAAGAATACGGTGCGCAACAAGCGATCGCTATGAGGAAGTAGTTAGGCAATGACACGGAGTATAAGTATGAGATGACACACAAAAATATTCTTTCCTATCACATAAGTGACTTACTGTCAAGCGTTTACGCCTCTGCACTCTGTATGACTGAGTGTTTTGGCATTGCACTTGTTCAGCTAATGATCTAATGAGATGGCTAAGGATATGGAGAATGTAAACCGTAGTAAATCGTTCCTTTCACCACAAACATGGCATAAGCCAGTCAAGCAAGCTTAGCAACATACAGTGCGGCCTAAGGCCAAAGAAGCACGAAGAGTGTACAACACACTAGTAATCAGAAAATGTGAATTCATTGGAATATAAGGTGAAAGGAGATACAAGAAAGTCACTAGGACCGACGCATAGAAAATGCAAGGTCATACAAGTAAAGAACACTTGTACTGAACCAGGAGAACTGGTATAATTCAGAAGCTATTGACAACAGAGGAAGTACTACAACTAAGTAGTGACTTAACCTCGCCCGACAATAAGTCGGAGGAGCTTAGCGAATGATCGTGGAGGTACAAATAGTGTGTATATTAGATTGCCAGAGAGCTGGTTATAAACCTACAACTCATTGAGTTCAAACACGGTAAAAGAATACCGCATTTGTTTAGTAAACCTTATCCCCATAATAGACGGATAAAAGGTGATGCATAGCACATTAAGGATAACACGAAGGGTAAGTAACCCGAGTTATCAGGGTCGCGCAGCAGAAGCTAGTGGGCCCTAGCTAGGAGACAATATACCTAGTAAGTATAGTAGAATGGCTAGTAATGCCTTGAAGCCTAATAGGCTGGAACTGAATTAAATATGAGTTAAATAAACTCATATAGGAATCCTTGGTGCAAAGACTAAACCATTGTTATGATTAAGACCCTTTGACAAGGGTATATTATGTAATAAACCGAAAAGAAGCTAAAACACTTCAGAGTGGCCAAAATAAATAACCAATGTTCAATAATAACATATGGTAGATTACGTGGGCGTAATCCCTTTTAAGGGGGGTAGAGCGAAAACCGCTTAATGTAAGTTTTGTGGATAAAACACATAAACCATAATGTGCATAGCACAAACGAGAACCAAATTGATGATTGATACTATGTTAAATAAACATAAGTACTCATTCATATTGTAATTATGGTAACTAGGCATTAGACATGCAAATACCATAGGAGGAATATACCCATCTTGTAACACCAATGTAAGAGTATTAGTAAAAGAAAAGTAATGAGTAGTGGACGGAGCTCCACAAGTATTGTAGCCTTTGAAGAAGTAGTACGAAATGAATGAGGATAGTAGATGAATGAAGTTTATGAGTAGTGGAATCGTAAGTAAATTATTTGAAGCAATTGAAGTCAACAAAATCTCATAAGTATAGTATTCCTTAGTTAGAATATTGGAGACGATGGTGAGTAATGGATGGAAGTAGTGAAGGTTGATGAAATGAGCATTAGGTATTGAACCATGGAGTAAAGCATTCGGGAAGTAGAGTGAGGATGATCGATGGAGTGATTCCATCCTTTGGAGATGTATGAATTCGTATCACGACTAGAAAGAGTAAAAAGATAGAAAATGAAAACAACTAATTAATTGCTTGCTTGAAATTGATGTGGGAAGTCGAACTTGATCCTGATCAGATCAAGGGAAACCAAACACAAATTGGGGTGGAAAGATAGTTCAACACTGGTGCTGATCACACCAGGGTCGAACGATTCTTGAAGCTCCCCTCAAGTGGTCACAAGAATCACGCATAGGATAGAAGTAATGAATGTAACTTGGAAATTGGAGTTGGATGCTTTAGAAAGATTTCTAATTAGCTGTTGGGAAGGATTTCCCTTAGACCGAGAGTAAGGATTTGGCTAGAAGCTTATACCGGAGAAGATAGTAGTGTAGCAGGTTGTATTATTCCAAGGGCAGCGGGACATAGAGGAGTCCTGTGTCTAGATGACCTGAGTGCCTGCGGGATTGTAATGTGTATTGCATTGCTTTGGGAATAGCTTTGCACTGTATGTATGTATAAATGTTGTAATAAGGAACCGGATGGTGGGTAGTAATGCGGATTGGAGTGATTATAGTACATTGGTATGGTATGGTGGTATGTAGAGACCCTGAGTAATGGATTTGGGAATTGTAAGAAGGAAGAAGGTATGGCTTTGGTATTGGACATGTAAGAATGAGTAAGCATTGTAAACCTATAACCTCGAACAACTTTGAGGACAAAGTTCTTAAGGGGGGTAGATTGAAATACCCCGAACTTAAATATAGGGACTAAAATTAATCTAATACGTATTTAAGGGCCTAATGGTACCTAATTAATACTGGTAAGGAAAAATAAATCCAAAAGAATAAATAAACGCTTAAAAAGCGGAAAACGCTAAATAAGCGTTAAATAACCATAGGAGGTATGAGACCTCGGTTAGAGTATTATATGGATCCCAAAGGTTTAATAAGACCTAAATAATATATGGGAATGACTCCCGAAGAAAACGGATCCTTAAAACGGATTAAAATCACTAACGAACCTTAAAGCGCGTTTTTCGAGGTAACCAGGAAAACGTGACTTTAAGCGGGTAAAATAGACTCGTAACAATTTTGGTCAACTAAATAATCATTAATAAATATTAGTGAAGCTTTAGAACCAATAAAATCAATAAAACGAGAAATTAGTAAAAACTGTCAAAAACGGGAAGTTGTGGGGTACAAACATAAATAGACCAAACTTATGTGTCCACTTTTAAAATAAAAAGTGAAGTTGTGTGTGTGTGTGGTGCCAGCCGGCCCCCCCTATCCCCCTCTCTCACACACTCACTAACTCCCTCTTAGTTACAAAAAAACAAAAACAATAAAGTAAACTCTCACCTTACTTTATTACCCCACACTCTCACATTCTCTCTCTCCTATCTCTCATTTCTCTCCTCACGTACACAGCCTCCCTCACTCACTCTCTATTCTCTTCTCCTTCTTCCATGCGACATCCATGGTGAAATAAACAAAACCACACAAAACCTCTCTTCTCTCCTCTTGTAACCCCCTTTAACCTCTTCCAAAAATTATAAAAACTACATCATTGGAATCCTCTCAGCAAGAGCAACATTCCTATCTTTTCAAAAATCAAAAAGGAGAACTTTCGTTTTTATGGGTATGTCCCATTTGGAGCTTCAAGACCACCATTAGAACCGCCTTCTTCTCCTTGTTCCATTGAGGTAAAAATCTTCTTGAAACTCCATCTTTTTCTTGCCTTTAAGGGCAAAACAAAAATCTAGCTAAACCCTTGTTTGGTTCTCTTGTTCTATAGCCGATTTTGGCATTTTGAAGGGGTTGAAAGATTGTTCTTGAACCATTCCAAGTATTACCTACACTCTTGCAAGGTAATGGAAATTCTAAACCCTAAAACCTACATTAAACTTTAAAGAATGGTTAGGGTTAGATGGCATATTGAAATGTGTATGTATATGGGCTGTAGTGTAAGATTGTTGAAGTGCTATAACCGGTGGAGAAAGAGAGGAAGGAAGAAGAAGAAGGAGAAAGAAAACTAGAAGGAGAAAACAAGGTAATTAAACTCATTTGTGTAGCCTTGTATATATGTATAATGTAACAGATTTTTGGGAATGAAAATGTATTGTAAATGGTCGTGTAGTAGTAGGGTAATGTGCAGGAGAATATAAGTATTTTGAACCTTTAAAAGACAATTAAAACTTGTTGAAACATGGATGGGAATTAATGTTGAGTGCAGGAATTTAATGTTGTTAGTGTGGTATTTTGTGTATGAGAGAGGGGTATATTGATATTGATTATAACAGGTGGTGTGGATCATTTATGCGAATAAAACAATGTGGTGAGAGTGTAAAATTATAGGGGAGACCATGTCAAAATTGGTCTAGGAATCTGGGGACTTAGTTGCGTAAGAAGAGGAAACAACCTAGGTAGTAACAAGGTGTACTTGGAGAGCTTAAAGTGTGTAGTTAACCACTCTGTAACAGATTTGAAAAGGAGTTGAGTGGGGAGAAGAGATAAGATGTAAAGTAATGCATTTTGAATGCTAGGAGTAGCATTAGTTGAAGGAACGTTGGAGGATAGAAATTAAGGTGAAAATCTGTAGCAAGAAGTATTGGATTTCATTGGAGGAATTAGGAAGAATGGGAGTACAAGACTTAGTAAATGAATGTTGGACTTGGGTATAGATGTTGTAATCGCTTGGAAATGTATTTGGGATGCTAGTAATGGTATGGGTAATAGGAGTTTTGAGTGTTAGAGGTTGGAACAAAAATCTGTAGCATTGAAGGATGAAAAACTATTGTAAGTATGGAAAGGAAGTGAGGAAATTGTGTAAGTTGTTTGATGGATTTAGTAATGGATTTGGTGGATGAATTAAGGTGATTTAGAATGTTTAAATAGTACTAAAACATGTTAGGATGTATGTAGGAAGATTGGGGAAGCAATGGGTGAAATTGGGAAAAGAAAATAAGGGCCGTAGCAAGGTTCTGCTACCGTCCGACCCAGAGCCTGGGTCGGACCGTGGGTCGGACAGGCCTTGAGTAACGACGGTAAACCTTTCTGGAATGGTCCAACCCAGGGCCGTGGATCGGACGTGGGTCGGACAGGCAAAAAAAATTCAAGGTCGAAGCTCCTGACTTCGTCCGACCCAGAGTCTGGGTCGGACAGTGGGTCGGACGGAGCTTGGACACGGGACCGAAACCTTCTGGAACGGTCCGACCCAGAGGGTATGGGTCGGACGGGGAGAATTTCAGAGAACGGTAATCTACTGGAATGGTCCGACCCAGGGCTTGGGTCGGACGCGAGGTCGGACGACCCATAACTTACAAAAAAAAAACTGCAAGCAATAGCTAGTATATATATATATATATATGTATGTATGTATACCCACCTATACATATGTACATATATATGTAAGCGAACCATTATTAAGTAATTAAAAGTAAGTAAGTAAAATGTAAGTAAAGGAACGTGAAGACTTAGTAAGTATGGGTTAGGAAACGTAAGAGTAATCGAATTAAATTAATGATAGTTAGATTAATTATTCGATTGCATGAATATCATAGGATTTGATTTGTGAACACCGGAGGAACGTTAGGATACAAGTACAACGGTGAAAGGTATGATTTCTTCATGCCCTGTATCCTAATCTGGTTACCCCGATTTGTGTGCTTATTTGATCACCTAAATAAGATAAATGCATGAATCGGAATATATTGCACTTACTTGTGCTTGTTTATATTGTTCTTGATGTTTGTTTTGAACAATAGTTTGTATAATTCATGAAACATATGAATGACGATGAATTGTATTCTAATCTTGTATTGTACTTAAGCATTGTATTGTATTTCGTATAAATGTGTATTAAGCATTGTAATTGTGTATGTGGCCTGTATGAATGACTTCTGCTAATTCCTAACTACCTAACTCCTAACTTAAGTGAGTAAACTGGAATGAGTAGAAGTCCGATATAGCTTCGGCCACGCGTGAGGATGAGGAGACACAAGAGGTTGGATCCGATTCCTGACTCTTAAACTGGTCCGCGGCCCAAATCCCTTAAATGGGTAGCATCCCGGATTGGTGAGTCAAGTAAATCCCGGAGGTGGGACGGAGTAGTCCCCAGGGCCGGAGGTCCCGACGACTTAACATGAGTAAGAGTAAGAGTAAGTAAGTATGTATGAGTATGAGTATGTATGCGTATGTATGAAGTAACGAGTAAAAGAGTAATCTCCACCCGATTAACCCGGGTGGACCAATGAAGCTAACAAGTATTGTATACTGTGTATGTAATGAGTAGGTGCGTTCGGAAGAAGGTAAGTATGTATTGGATGGTTATATTGTATTCCTTGTATGTAATGAAGTGTATGTATGTATGTCTTGCGTAAGTATTATCGTATTGTGTGTAAGAGCATGTATGCATGTATGTTTGTATGAAAATGAACTGCATGTATTCGACCAAGTGGTCGGCGTACCCTCACTAGTACGCGGGGTATGCGGTTATCATGCGCAGCGAAAGCTGACCCCCTAGGGGGAACGTTTTTAGTGTGCAGGTACCCGAAGCGGATGTGGTCAAGGTAAGAGACCGGCGGCACAACCTTGTACTTAGAAAGTAAGTAGTTGTGAGGAATGGGTAGATGTAGACTCTTAGTGAGTATGTATGAACTTGGAAGAGATATTATAATTGTATAAGGATCCTAGTAGACTCGGTTAAGTATATTGTATTGTATGGATTATAGAGGAGTAAGTATTGAATGGAGCATTGTTGTATTTGATTGATGAATGGGGTATGTATTATAGATGTGTAGTACTCGGGATTCCGGTCCATCAGACCGATGCTGTATGTAGAAGAAGTAGCCTTGTTAGTCACGTGGGTGACTAACGGCATTGTATCACCCACTGTATGTAAGTATGTATCCGCTGCGTGTATCTGATGTGTAAGGAGATTGGACGGTAAGCATTGTATTAATGGTAGGGGTGTTACACGTTACCACATAATACTTCCTACACCATCTTTGCCTTCCTTCTCTGATCGCTAGCTAGCTCTTGGTTCAAGTTTCCTTAGCTTCTAAGTGAGTTACGATAGCTATGTGATAAATACGAATAGGTAACAGGGGGTTTATATAGAGACTTAAGTTTCAATATGACGGTAACGCATGTGGTAAACAAAAGGTTACTTCAACTATGGGTAATAGAAGTAATCATCAACTTAGATAAGCGATACATATTGGTAGGCTAATATTGAGGTAAACAATAAAGCTGGCTACGGTTCTGGTTCTGGCCGGTTTTGGGGCAGTGTCAGTTCTGAAGGCAGTATTCGCTTCGGAATCGCTCAAAAAACCAGTTCGGCTGGTTCCTTATTGGTTACAGGTCCAGAATCGGTTCTGGTTGCGGTTCCATATTCGGTTCCAAATTTGAATCTTTCTGAATTTTTCAAAAAAAATTGAATTTTTTCAATGCTTTTTGATTTTTTTTAATTTTCATAAGGGGATGCACGAATTAATGGTTATTTTGACCGATTCCAGGGCGGTTCTACCGGTTCCAGTTCTTCGTATTTATCCTTACACCAAATATACCGGTACCAAGAACTTTATCGAGGACGGCAAATACTTCAACTAGGGTTGGCCCGAGGGTCGGGCCTAGGGGCGTGATGCCGACAGCACGCGACCCTTGTTGTGCGCAGCCGATGCCGCCCGCGCCTTGTAGTGTGCCTTGTGGGCACAACAGTGTGGTGTCGTAGGCTCCCAGACCTTGTCTGGGGCACCCTCTACCTTATGCTGCTGGGTGATGGTTCCTAGGCACTGCCGCAAGCACCTAGTGTTCATCTGGACACTGCCCGCAGGCACCCTGCTGCAGCCGATGTGAAGTTGGCTCAAAACGTGTGGCACCTTGATAACTTCGCTGGGCACTTAAGAAGGCCAAATGTTACCCTTGATTAATAAGGGATCTTGGCAAAGTTTCATGACAATTGGAGCTTGCATCTGATTTTAGTGAATTTTTTTAAGTGTCCCAAGACTATGCCGGGTTTTGGCTGCAAAGGGGCATGTCTGGGTTCAGTATGGCCTGAAAGGTACATTAACCTCTTTAGGGGGCTGGTTAGTTTCTGTGTGACCTATCCCCCGGCAGCCTACACGGCTGTAAGAGCTGGCAACACAAGTGCCCGAGGGCCTCTATGGCTACATTATACCCACGAATGGGGATGTCGGGATGCTTGGACTCCTTGGCGGTGTTGGGCCATGCAGCCCACACCGTCGGCTAGGTGAACTAGTCGTGAGTCACCCTGGCTGCCTGGAGAGCACCCGGATAGACACGAGAGTGCCTAGAACATGTCTTATGACATGTCCCACTGTCTATAGCTGGGGGTAGTAGGCTCCAACGGCTATGGGGCCTTGCCCATATGCCGGTGTCCCTGATATTGAGTTAGCCCAGCATGCGCTTGTTGTATGACTGGTTCCGCAATTGGGCAAGTGTGGGAGTGTGAGGAGTGACGCACTAAGTAGGGACTTGTGTCCGGCATAGCCGAGAAGGTCCAAGTGGTGGTGAGTGCACTGCATGGCCCACGCTAGTGCATCCTTACTGAAGGTGCCTTGGCACTGGGGTTGCTCTACTAGGGAAGACGTTCATTCAGTGGAGAGCCCCGCATATCCATGCCTTTGGGCTAAACCGTGAGGTGGTTCAAGACCACCCTTAGTCATGCTTGTGACACAAGGGTTGATTCGGTTAGGTTGGTGTCGATCATGAGTGTTGCTTGTTTGGCCTAGATTTTGTCCCGTGATGTTTAATGCGTGTGCTCGCGTGTTATATATGTGCTATGCATACCGCTGGACTTGGCTTCCAGGCGAAAATTTTTATTTTGTAATTATTCTCATGACAAAAGTGGTATCAAAGATTAACTTTTTTTAAAACAAATCATTCACTTTTAATCAATGAAAAGTTTACAATAAAACTAAAAACATATATCCACACAAAAAATATAAAAACTTAAATCTATCAAAACATATTAATACTGGATCTTATTTTGAAGAGTCTAATTTATGATGAACATCAGTATAAAATTTATATTATTTGGACTTATATTTAATAAACTATAACACTTTAAAATTTTACAAAAGAACAAAGATTCAAAAAAAAGACAAAAAAATGTGCCACTAAAGCCACCGCTCGAATTCGCGCTCTTTATATACAACATTACAATCTAAAAACAATCTGCAGAGACCTTGAACCTGAACCATTAACAAGTATTCCAATAAGCTACTCAGACGACGCAAGGGGGGATGGAGGAACTAATCTAATGCTCTCCTCAGCAGTCTTCTCACAGAAAGCTGTACGAGTACCAAATACCACAATCATCAGAAGTTTAGATCATCGTATATGCGGAATGAGTCAGACTATGTAGTACTACTACATATCAAGATTCTCTACCATCATCAGTTTCATCCATTCTCCTGATCAACTCAGCCTGCAGAAGACATCAAATACATATACCATCAAATTCCTGGCAATATCTTTATGTCCATCCATTATGCTTTCACAATGAGTCTTTGAAATCAACAAAAGCGCATGTACGCCAATCGTGACAGACAAGATACTACTATAATAATGAGCCAAAAGTAGACGCCTCAAAAAATCTCAAGATTAAAGATAACCCAGAATGCTGAACTCAAGAATTTACCAGTTCAAGTTTAAGATCCGAGATTGCTTTCTCCCTCTGGTAGGCGAAGAACTTGAGTGACTGACACAAGAAACAAATGACAACTAGTCAAAACTGAAACATCAACATAACATTTTAAATGCAAAAGATACTGGACAGCAAGAGTTCCCTCCCTAAAACTTTATTAATGTACTACTACTTACACCAACTCTCTGCAGCTCAACAGATCTCTGCAGTGCTTTCCTCTTACTGAGGAGATTGCTACCAACCATAATAGGCCGTTTATAATTCTTCCCCCGGTACACAATTATGGCATGGCCTTCTCTCACCTTGTCAACTGATACTAATGTGCCACCACTTTCTCGCTCTAGCTGTCTAGCGGTGAGAATTACCTGAGAATATGATCTCTGTCTTGTAATAACCTTAACTATCTCCCTGTGCTTCCAGTGTTGATGGATGCCTTCTACCACACCATCAAATACCCCTCTCCTTCCTGTGGATGTTATCAGAAGTGAAACCAAATTAATCCATAATGCATACAAACACAAAGCTTCAATAAAAAAGCAGGATCCTCTGTCTACTGATAAAAGATAAGGTTCTGCTATCTGTACAGAGATAAAGATAACAAACAAAAAAAAGCCTCACCCAGAACAAGAACTCGGTGATTACTCAGAGCTATCTTCTTTAGGCATTCCCTCTCCTCTTCAGTCATCAACTCCCGATCAAGCTCCTCTTGAGAAGAATTCCATCCGGACTCCAGTTTTGATAGTTCCTTAAAGGACTTTGCAATTTTTGTCCTTAACTGCAACATTGAACCAGTGGTATTAATCATGCACCTCTAGAAACCAATTTCAATGGCAATCTTGTCTACAACTATCAAAACATCGTTTTTTTTTTCACAACCCCAAGAACTTTAAACAAGAATCTTACAACTGAAAGCTTGTGCTCCTGTATTCTTATTTCTTTCTCCAACCTCTGTTTCTCAGCAAGAAATTGAACTTCAGCCATATTCTCTCGTTCTATAGACACCCCACTTGTTTCTTGAATGTACTCATGTTCTGACAAAGTCCCAACAACACTTCTATTAGCTGATACGTCACTTGTCATCTTCAGATTTTCTATAGCTCTCAACCTCATCTCTTCTTCATAAAGCTGCCATTGTCTCAGCTCCATTTCTCTCTCTGATACTAAACTTGCTATATTGCCAGGAAGAAAATCTTTTCCTCTGTATAAGATTATGTAGAACTTGTTACAGAGTATAAGAACTCCACCTGTAAGACGCTGCATTCAGCAAAGGAGAAACATTCAGGCAAATACACTTACCAATCTCGTCACAACAAAACATCAAAGATGCACAGTTTGTCTTATTAACTAGCACTGGTCAGTTGCCTTAACCACGTTAATCAAACATCCCACTCTCAGATTCTTTGAGAGTGTGGTAAAGGATCCATCAATGTTGCCCTCGGCAAAAATCCCATAAATCTTTAAGCTTATGTTGTATTAGGTGCTGATAGTAATGTATGGTTAATCTACGCTCCAGATTTCGATAAACTTGCCTTTAGCTCCGCTGCCATAAGCTTATGGTTGGTGTTAAGGGCTCCCCACTTTATAGCTATCTTTGCAATTTTACTTTTCTCCCACAATTTCACAATGGAAACAGCCAGCCCCTGAAGACGACTATTCCTCCCTTCAGAAGAAACACACAACGAGCAAGAAATAGTTAAGTTTACAGCTAAATCTATCTATTCCTATTTAGACAATGAAACTTCGCAGCTACACCAAGATGACAAGCAATGATTACAAATGAATCATATCATTGGTTTTGCATATTCAGGGAGATTATTTGGAAAAGGAACAACCATGGCATGTTGAGAAAAACATAGAGAAAAGCATTATTACCAAGGACAAAATGAGTCGGCAAACGAAGAGCATGCTTCCTCAGATAGGTAAGTTCATTATCATGCAATTTGGCTCCAATCTTTGGGGGAGCAAGCCTAAAGGGAGGCGTATATCCAGGAACAGTTTCAGCGAGTAGATCACCATCAACTGGAAGGGGCTTAGGATACCACCAATCAACAAAACGAGGCCCCAAACCATCCAATAATCTATCACCTTCTCTCTCATAAAGAGACTTGTCATAGGAGCCTTCTTCTTGGCTCATAGCTTCCACACTTGCTTCACTATCGCAGGAATCATAACCTTTCTCTGAGTTCTGACTATATCTAGCTAGATCATGGGCTTGCTCATTTGTACAAAGCTCGGAGGAAGTTCTCTGCAGACATCTATTCCTAAAATAGTCACATCCTCTGTATGCAACGAGGGTATCTTTCTTGCTCCAAACAACCAATCCTCCTGTCTTGAGCTGCATGATAACATTCATCGACGCTTTCAGATTTCATGATGGTTAAGAACTTGCCACGCAGGCATGTTATACCAGCACAGCACATAGTAAATTCCAAATACTCTAAATTCCTCTTCCATTGATAATTCCCATCAATAGCCCAAATTTCGCACTCATTAAAAGGATAAAAAAAAATAGAAAAAATTCGCAAGTTAGCTGAGTTGCTCACCTCAACAATATCCATTGCTCTGTCCATATTTTGACATAGTGGCAGACGAAACTTAAGCATCACTAGCTCATTGTTGCTCCAAACTGAATGCACCTCGTCAACAACAGCTTCAGTAACGCCAGCTTTATTCACCTTCACCCAATTTTTGATCGATCTCGCTTCCTCTCTTAACCTGCCCAACGAGTCCGCATCAAGCTTCAACTCCGCCGCGGTGGGCACTTTCTCCTTTTTCATGCGGCTAAACACAACCGGCCTATCGTCTTGTACCCACGGCAATCTCCTTTCTCCCTGCTTAACATTAGCCGCTTTTTCCAACTGTTCGACTACAAGCCCATTTCCCAACTGATACGAACCATGCGGTTCCGATTTAGAACCGTCGATTCCTCGAAGCCTTTCAATGCGCTGAACGATTGTTTTCATTGCTTTCTCCCCCATCCGCCCGGGGACTCTGTCGGTCAATGGGTGGCCAGGATTTTGGGACCGGTTGGTCTTGGTCGACTTCTTCTTTTTCCGGTTAGGGTGTGAAAGGTTTACGACTTCGCTGGGAGGGAGGAGAAGGGGACCCTTCATCCATGGAGCAGTGGGCACTCTCACTCGTGGTTCGGGGGTTTCCGGCTCATCGTGCTGGTCGACTGTGGTGATGTTCTCAGCAGTTTCGGAGCTGAGAGACGAGTTGTGGAGAAAGGAGGCATTTGAAGAGAAAGAAATGCAGCAGCAGGGTTTTGGATTTTTCAGAATTGTTGGAGCGAGAGGAAAATGGACAGGGGAAGATTGATGAGAAAAGCAATTGGAATTGGCGGCAAGATGAAGAGAAGAGAATGAAAGAGATGAAATCATGGAGTTCAGCAGACACATGAGAGATTGCAGTTAGAGGAGAACTCTGTGTTGCCCACATGGAGAGAGAGGAGTGATGATATCTCGTCCTGGCTATTTCAGTACGTATTTATGTTTGTAACTGCTTTATTTCCTTACTTATTTTTTCCATTAAAAAAATGATGTGTTAAAATTTATTTAAATAATTTATCCTCTTTGAAACGAAATTCTTAAATAATAACAATATGAGTTTAATATACATGTATATAAAAGATGATTAAAATTTTCCGAAATTTCTACAAAAAGTCATCCGCTACAACATTTGTCAATCTACAAAAATATCACCGTTTTTAAAAGGGAAAATTCACAAAATATCATGATTTGAGTTTACAATTCACAATATATCACTTTTTAGAAAATTGTTCACAAAATGTCATGATTTTAGTTTCAAATTCACAAAATGTCACTATTTGGTAATTGACGTTAGTTCTGCCGTTAACTCCCTCTAGTAAATAACCAAAATACCCCTGACGGAAAACTTTTTTTTAAAAAAAAAATTGAATTGCGCTTAGTCGACTGTGCAACGGCTATTTTTAATTTTTTTTTGAAGTTCATAAAATACCACGATTTGAGTTTATAGCTCATAAGATGCCACTATATGGGTTTTTATGTTTATAATATGTCACTATTTGAGTTTCGATGTTCATAAAATATCCCTGTTTTTGCTGTAACGGGTAGTTAAGCCCAACAACTCTTTTTTTTCTTTATAAGGACCTTCTTACCATGTAAACAAAGCACAAACATCATACTAAAACCAGGACATGTTTACAACTACAATCAATGAAAAATTTCAAACAATTCATTGTAAATGTGGAGCCCCATCAAACCTTACCCTCTCCCGCAAAGAAACTTCAGTTGAAAGGGCTTACTAGAACTGTTGGGCATGTGATTTTTTCAAGTGGTGGGCACCGGTGATGCAAGATCGATACTCTCCTCATCCTAGGTAAAGACATGCTGGCTACACCAAATCGTACTCAACTATGATAGCCTCTACTTCTAGTGCTGCATCTGCTCGTCCTGAAGCTCCACATCAAGAGAGCATGGCAGCTGATGCGATTCTTATCAGTAGCATTAGGGAGGAGATAAAGAAAGAACTTAAAGAAGAGATGAGGCAAAGCATGAAGAACATGTTTCGTTGGGGTGTAGTTATATTTGCAACTATAATCTGTATCCGCAAAATATGAAGTACTTTCATATGTATTAATGCTAAAAAAATCTGTATCCACATTTGCAATGAATTGTTTGAAATTTTTCATTGATTGTAGTTGTAAACATGGTCATGGCTTTAGTATGGTGTTTGTGCTTTGTTTACATGGTGGGAAGGTCCTTATAAAGGCAAAAAAAGAGCTGTTGGGCTCAAACTACCCGCTACAGCAAAAACATGGGCATTTTGTTAACATTGAAACTCAAATAGTGGCATATTATGAACATAAAAAACGCATATAATGGCATCTTGTGAACTATAAACTCAAATCGTGGTATTTTGTGAACTTTAAAAAAAATTTAAAAAAATAGCCGTTACACAGTCGACTAAGCGCAGTTCAATTTTTTTTAAAAAAAAAACAGTTTTTCGTCAGGGGTATTTTGGTCATTTACTAAAGGGAGTTAACGGCAGAACTAACGTCAGTTACCAAATAGTGGCATTTTGTGAATTTGAAACTCAAATCGTGGCATTTTGTGAACAACTTTCCAAAAAATGGTATATTGTGAATTATAAACTCAAATCGTGGTATTTTGTAAATTTTTCCAAAAACTAATTTTAATTCATCAGATATCACTAATTAATAAACATAAATGTTAGAATACCACAATACCGTTGCTTTTTAATAAATATAGTTCACATTATACCACTTAAATATTTTAATTCCCATTATACCACAAAATTATAATAAAATCTCAAAAATATGAAAAATTATTAAAAAGACAATATATTAGAGAATCCACCAATTAGACTAAAATCATAAAGGGAATGATAATTTATTATTTTTTATAATATTACTTTATATAAATGTTATTCATAATAATATTATTATTTTTCAATATTACAAATATTTAGAGTAAAAATATTATAAAACATCAAATTTACATTCTCTTAACTATGTTTTTAGTCAATTTTTTATAATATTACTTTATAGACTAAAATCAGATTTTTTAGAAAATTCATAATTATAAAATATATAATTATTTTGTTTACTAATTACTTTAGAAATATATGAATTAAATAAATAAAGTGATATTATGTAAAAAAATATCTTATCGTACTCGTTACTATTTTTTTACATTTGGTCAAATTTTTAGCTTATAAATACTAATTTTTTTACTTTTTGCAGAATTTATAACTCTATATATGGTACATATAATATTATACAATTTTAAAAAATATATTGATAATCCTAAATTTTTATTATTTTTAATTTTTTAATATATTTTATTAATTTTTGTGGTATCTTATCAATTAAAAATATAGATGTGGTATGATGTGAAAATAAGCAGGGGTATTTTGATCTTTAAAAGTTTAGGTTTAGTAATTAATGCTATCTAGTGAATTAAATAATTTTATAGTATTAGAAAACTTTAAAAAACTGAGACATTTTGTGAGTTAACAAACTTTTCAGTGATATTCAGTGAATTTTCTTATTTTTTTATTATCAATTTCATGATTATGATCGAGCGATTCCTTATTAATTGAAAAATTCATTCTCAACAAGTTTATAAAAAAGCAAATGTATTATCATATATTAATATGGAAATTCGCTTGATTTCTATAGAATTTTGAAATTAATAAGAACTACTGTCTTAATAAATTTATTAAGGTCCATACAATTTTTATGAATGTTAATATTATGATCTAATCATTTTCTATAGATGAGCATGTGGATATTCATAAGTATATTAATTATGTTATCTGATTGAAAATTTATTTATTTTAAAAATTACAGGAGAAAAAGATTGATAAATGTGAGAAATAGGGTATATTTTTATAAACCCGAATTCGAACCAGGCTCTTATGCCAGGTTCTATTATGGAGATGGCCATTTTGGTCTTTTGCTCTTATTTTACCTTTTTATGCTTTATATTTTTGTAAAACCTTAAAATGTTGTATTTTATTATATATAAGTTCAAATAACATAAATTGTATACCATTGTTCACATAATCCGAGTTCTTCAAAATAAGACCTAACATGAGTCGTTTTGATAAAATTTTTATTTTTTAATTTTTTGTATGTACATATGTTTTAAGATTCATTGTGACTCTTAAGTTTAAGAAAAGTCAATCAAAGGTTGTTAAAAAGTGAATCAGATAGTTGCTTAAAAGTGAATCAGAGGCTAAAAAAACGAATCTCATAAACAGAGATTGTTTAACTAAAGTGATTCTGATTGTTTGACTAGTGTGAATCAAAGGTTTTACAAAAGTGAATCAAAGGTTGTTAAAAAGTGAATCACAAGTTGTTACGAGTGAATCAGATTAATAAGAAAAGTGAATCTCGTAAGCATAGATTGTTTACCTGAAGTGATTAAGAGGTTTAAGAAATGTAAATTAGAGGTTTTTATAAAGTGAATTATGGGTTTAAGGAAAGTGAATCAGAAGGTTTAAGAAAACTGATTCTCGTAAATAGATATTGTTTAACTAAAGTGAATAAGAGGTTTAAGAAAAGTGAATAGAGGTGTAAGATAAGTGAATCAAAGGTGTTTTAAAGGCGAATCAAAGGTTTTAGAAAAGTAAATATTTTGTTTAATACTAGTAAAAGTTAATCCTACCACAAACTTATGCGAGAAGAGTATGAACCTTTCATTTATTGAAAGTGAATCATTCTTTTAAAAAAAGTGAATCTTATGTTTAAGAAAAGCGAATATTTCATATAAAACAATGTGACTCCTTTGTGTTTTTTAAAATTGAACCTTAACCCTGCACTATAAACCCTATAAATGTCTTCGACGTTTTTAGCATTCATAGGGTGGTTTTTTGGGTGTTTGGAGGGTAGAGTAATCTATTTGGCATTGGTTCTACACTTTATGTCGTCGTTACAAACTCGACAGGTTTTTAGGGTTTGTGGTTTAGGGTTTAGGGTGCACTACAAACCATAAAAATGCCTTCGACGTTTTTAACTTTCCTAGGGTGGGTTTTAGGGTGTTTGGGGGTTGGATAATCTATTTGGAATTGGCTCTACACTTTATATCGTCGTTACAGACTTGACATGCTTTTAGGGTTTGTGGTTTAGGGTTTAGGGTCGTTAGACCTAAACCCTGCATCACAAACCATAAAAATGCCTTCGACGTTTTTAGCTTTCCTAGGGTGAGTTTTAGGGTGTTTGGGGGGGGGGGTAGGGTAATCTTTTTGGTATTAGTCTACACTTTATATTGTCATTACTCACTCGACAGGTTTTTAGAGTTTGTGGTTTAGGGTTTAGGGTTGTTACAATCCATAAAAAATGTCTTCTACGTTTTTAACTTTCCTATGGTGAATTTTAGAGTGTTTGGGGTAAGATTCATTTTGTTAATGAATAAGGTTCATTATTGTTAAAGAAGATTTATTTTGTTAATGAATAAGATTCACTTTAAAAATAAGTAATATATACTCCTTATAAAACATAAATTTTAAGTTTACCAAAACATATTCATAATGCATCTTGTTTTGAAGAGCATGAAAAATGATGAACAACTAAAATTTTGAAAAAATATATTTTTCTCTCTCCTACTCACATACTCACTCTGGTACGCGCATGACTATTCCCTCTTATTCTCTTATTCTTGTTTTCCCTTTATTTCATCTCCAATAGAGTGTTGACATGTGACAGAAGCCACACTAGACCCTCGCACCAGCGCCAGGGTCTCCTAACAATGTTTAACTAAACCAAAAGATTACATTTGGTATTAGATGTACTGTCTATATTAGAGAAGTATTGCAAACATGGTTTTCCTTTTTTTTTTTGCATAAATGAATCACAAAGCTAGTGCATGTTGTACTTAGGCATTAACTATGACATACTGTAATATATATTTTAAATTATATGGTTATATGTTAGTGTGTTCAACATCCTTAACTGCTTTAACAACAAATTTAAAATTCCTACAATACCATTCAAAACCTGGTTACCATCAAGAAAACCCATTGTTTGAAAATGGACTAATACACAGCAAAAATATTACAAAAACAACCCAAATTCTACACCCAGAGATATGATTTTCCCTTCATATTAAGACAAAAGTGAAAAGAAAAAATATGTATATATGACTGAAAAAAGGAGGGGATGTACATGAAAATAAAGGGGAGAAGTGTCATGAACCCTCCCTAACATGTGCAGTTGGACTTGCCTCAACTTGTGCACCAAGCTTTGTATTCTTCCTTTCTTCTTTCTTAATGAAATCTCATCAATCTGATCTGCTTCCCTCTTGAGGTGTATGAAATAATATGTTGATAATCTTGGATCATATGGTTAACTTAACAAGTTGTGAATATGAGCAAAATATGCATGCATGCACATTAAAAGGCGGTTGTTATTATTTACTCATTTGAGATATACATCTATTTTTGTTCGTTGATGTTATGTATATCAGTTACACAAGCAGATCATGCATGAAGCTGATAGTAAATTAGTCAATGTTTTGAAAAGTGATGAAAAAAGGACAATCAGGAATGAAGAAACACCAAGTATTATGATACCGTATTGCGAGAAAGGTTCATTTAGAAGCTCGGCATCGCACATATAATGAACTTTCAGTAATTTATAAAAAAACAATAAGTTTTATGATGGACAACTCATAATGTAAATAATCGGTCTATTCTAAACCTCCTCTGTATTTACTATTGGGTAGAGCTCATACAATAACTACCCTAATTCCACCTTTATCTTTTTGTTCATTTGGCAAAATCAAGTGGTAATATTGTAGAACTCTTCCACCCTAATCTCCCGGTAAAGGCTCGGACACAATCTTGCGGTGCAAATTTAGCATTCCATATTGTACCTTTTATTTGGTGGTTATCTTAGTGGAAAAGGTTTCGACAAAACGGGTTAATAAGGAATCAACGTTTTATTTTTGTCCGGACTAAGGAACAAACATTTCTTTTGTCCGGATTGAGGCACAAATGTTTTAAATTTAGAGATAATAAGGAAACCACTAACTAACTGTTAACTTTTCTGTTAAAGTTATCTTTAATAAGGAAACCCACCAACTAATTACTAACTTAGAAAAAAAAGTATAAAAGTTAAGCAGCAACTGTGCGTACTGCTGCTTTTGTACAAAACAAAAAAAAAATTTGAATTCTAGGTGAGCTCAACACGGCGAAAACAAAAATGAAGATTTGCTTGCTTATACAAAATTGTTCATTTTCTGAACGAAGAGGATTTCCTCAGGTTGCTCCATCATATTGCCCTTTTCTTTATACAGCCGTATATGAACTTCTCTAAAGAAAATAGAACCTGCAGTGTACTATTTTTTTACCCACTGCTTGCAAAAAACTCTCTGTAATAAGACTACTCATTCATATTGATCATCACTTACTTAAATACCCAAAAAAATGGTTACAACCTTTGCACAGAAAATCCATCAACATGACTAGCGGTAACATTAGAGCTAGCTTGGCTTGCATCCAAATGAATAGAAATCTGGCTGGAAAATATATTTGTGCCCCCCGCTTCAATAGATGTTTGTCCTCTTCCTCGACCCCCGTGTCTTCCACCGGTACTTCTACCACTTGATTCCTAATATAATCAATTACACAACGTCATTTGTAAGACAAAAGATTAAATAAAATTACAAAACAACATTAAAACATACCCTTTCCTTCATTGTTGGTGATGAATCCACATTAGAGCACTTCAATCTGTTGTGTCCAGAAATTCCACATCTTCTACAAACTTGTAGTTGTCCTTTTCTAGATACCTTTGAATTCTTAACAGGTTCACCCAGCTCTCTTCTTCTCTTTCTTTTTGGCCTCCCTTGCCAAATTTTTAACGGTGGACACTCAACTTGTGGTTTCCCTTGTCTGGGCCATTCATTTGGTCCATTGAGCATCTCAATGCATTGACTATATGCCCTCATGTATGCCTCTTTCTTATACCAGTCACTGACATAGTTTTCTGGTTTGTCCCTCACTTCCCAAATTGCACAAATTGCATGTACACAAGGAATCTCACTCAATTGCCAAGATCTACAACTGCATGTTCTAGACTCTATGCTTACAATATATTTATCATGTAACGGGTTTGAACTACATTTCACCTCATACCCATCCCTTCCAGTGTATAAACATGACCACTTTGCAGCCTCTTCTTCTTTCGTAGCAAGCAACTTCAAGATCCTAGGACAAACATTTATATCCTTTTCATCAAAGAGTTTCCTTCTAGCATTCATTCTCTTAATTGGGGTTTCTCTAAGTTGCTCCAACAAACCTAAAATTGGCAATCTTCTAGCCTCAATTATTGACCCGTTCCACACTTCAGTGATGTTGTTCGTAACACTATCACAACAACTATTGACACTAAACCATGCCTTAGACCATTGAGTTGGATCTCTACTCTCCAAATCATCCGCAGCTCTAGGGTCAAACTCTCTCAATTTTTTCAACCTATCAGCATACATGTTAGGAGTGGTTGCATTGGCCATTGACCAAAAATAAGATCTATACTGCAAGCCCCCAAATTTCCTCCTAAAATTAGCATAGACATGTCGAGCACAACATCTATGCTCAGCATCAGGTAATTTGTTTGAAATTGCATTTATTAAACCCTGAACAAGTAAGTTAATGAATATTTTTAGTTTCACATTATATACTCAAGGAAGTGTATAAAAAAAAGCAAATACTAAACAACTTAGTTACCTTTTGCTTATCACTTAGCACAGTCAGACCTTGACCTTCCCTTAACTCCAAATCTGTAATGACATGTTGTAGAAACCATGTCCATGTATCTTCTGTTTCTCTCGGCACCACAGCCCATGCAACTGGATACATTTGGTTGTTACCATCTATACCCACGGCTGAAAGGATTTGCCCTTCTAAAAATCCCTGTAACATTCAAGAAAAATCATATGTGATCAAATAACATTTACAACAAAAATTAGATGAGAAAGCGAGTTTTACAAATTGTGTTTCATCCTTGCGTCACCTTTAGAAAGCAGCCGTCAAAACCTATGACTGGTCTACAACCATGCTTCCATCCTTGCTTCAAGGCATGAAAGCAAATGTAGATGCTTTGAAATACATTACTTCCTTCTTTCAATACGAGATAAACTGGGTTATTATCATTCTCTCTCTTGATCTCCGCGGCATAATCCCAAAGCGGTTTGAAATGATCTCTAAAATCCCCCTCTAACTTGTACTTGCATGCTCTTAATGCATTGTTGCAAGTATCGAGTGAAACATTTAACCTCAGCTCAGCCCATATAGTCTTTCTAAACTCTCTCACACGCCAACTTGGAGTCAATTTGACTCTTTCCTCATAGTGCTTTGCAAGCCACTTAGCACTTAGCCTTTGATTCTTATGCATGGCACGTTTACATATATGCTCCGGCCCTAAGCTAATGATTTGGAAGTTATTTTTCCTTTGCATCCATGAAGCTGAAATAAACCATTGACATGGTCTATTTTCTGCACTCATTCCGTCACACACTAGCTTACAATATTTGAAAGAATTTTTGGTATACATCATAACCATTCGTGATAGCATAATCATCAATTGCACTCTTAAATTCATGATTGTCCTTAAACTGCATACCAATCTCTACTTGAATTTGATCTGCTCTAGCCTTGTTGTTGAAAACTGGAAAGGCTGGTTCAACAATGACTAATCTTCCCTCTATGTCAGTAACAAGTTCTTCTTCTGAGTTGTATTGAGGTGGGCTAGGTGGGTACTCTTCATTCCAGTACTCGTCTTCTGAATCTACGACATCATGTCCTTCATATCCACTAGCTTTGCTTTCCAATATCCGAACTCTTCTAACATTTTGTCTTACTTCTTGAAGCTCTTCATCATCGGTGCTAAAACCGTCATCACTCGAAATTTCATTATCTCCCTCCTTGAATAAAATATTATTTTCCATTCCATCGATTTGTGGACCACTATAAATAAAACATAACAACCGTAGCAATCACAAAATAAGATATTATCAATTTCTTAATCATATCAGCGTACATTAACTTCAACAATAACAATGGCCTATTATGTGATGCAAGAATATAAAAGCAAGAGAAATACCAATTATTAGCTGGTGTAGAAATAGCATCATATATATTTGCATCATTTTGTGACCTAGAAATAGTTATTTCTTCTTCCTGCAATCCATTCAGCCATGAAGTAACTAACTGTTCATCTTCATCCATAAAGCTGGTAACTTGTGTTCTCTGTTGGCACATAAAGATCAAATTTACAGATTAAAATTTTCTCATCAGTGGTGACTTGTCCGGTGTCTATAACCACCAGATGTGGAAACGACATATATCAAAATATATGGAAACATGAAAACGGCAAGAACATATAAATATTCTTTTTAAGAAAAGCTAGTTTTTTTGTAAATTGTACTATGAAAATTAGTTATTATTTTAGTAAATTGAATCATGAAGATGTAATTACTAGATTAAATACCTTTACTGTAAAGAAAAAAACGTACAAGGAAGAGTAAATACCTGCAAGTTGTAATTACTGGATTGACACCTTGGTTCCTCGTCTGCTCAATTTCACCGATTTTTTGAAACTACAGAGGAGACAAGGAAACAAATTGATAACCAGAATCATATCAGAAAGCAATTTGAAAACACATCTAGAAAGCAATTTGAAAACACATCTAGGAGGACGGTATCTGCCAATATCTATGGGTAGGAGAGCATCCAAGAGATTTCTGGATTTCACAACCTGGACAAATGCAGAAGAAAAGAAATGGAGAGTAGCATACTGAAAGCGTTTCGCCGTTTTGATTCACCCACAAGAAGAAAAGAAATGGAGAGTAGCTACTGAAAGTGTTTCGCCGTTTTGATTCACCCACAATTCCCCATTCTACGAATGTTCTTTTTGTTATGTAGTACATTTGAACAGTAAGTAGTTTGCGCAACTTTCTACTTCCATTTTTATTTTTTTTATTTTTTTTATTTTTTTCTAAGTTACTAATTAGTGAATATTGATAATTAAACATAGCTTTGACAGAAAAGCTAACGGTCAGTTTGTGGTTTCCTTATTATCTCTAAACTTAAAACATTTATGCCTCAATCCGGACAAAAGAAACGTTTGTTCCTTAGTCTGGACAAAAATAAAACGTTGATTCCTTATTAACCTGTTTTGTCGAAACACCAAGGAAGAATGATTAAGAATCATTAAGATGAAGCTGCATGTTTTTCAGATGTGCTTTTGCGATCTAATCAAGCCTCGAGACTCATTTTTGTATGACCTTTTTCTGCCAAGGTAATTAGGACAGTTTGTAATAGGTCGTTGAGGTTCCATGTGCCGAGTGGCTTGTTTACTTGTATGAACATTTTACGCTGTCAGAAAGCATAATTTGGTGTTCATGAGATCATGGGAAACTCGGTATGTCTTTAGGAATGAGAAGATGTCAGCAAATGAGTCCACTAGTGGAGTTACCTAAAAAAATGCGCTGGTCAAAGTTCAAACTGAAGAATACACAAGTTACTCGTTTATCTTACGTTCAAACATATATGTCAAAGATTAAACAACGAAATCAGAAATTGTCGTCTACACAAATAATTGTAAATTTTACATTTGAAAGGTGGAAAAAAAAGCAGACATGAAACTACCCAGAAGAGCAAGCCAATCCTAACTGATGAAAAATCAAAGGGCTATAAATACAATGAAGAGGCAAAAGAACAACGGTAACCCATAAGGCAACCACACAAGTGATATACGATGCTCTCCAAGTGCAACTTAAAGATCAATTGATCAAAGAAACCACATCTCTGCTCACAAACGCACTCGTGAGAAACATCCAATTCTTCCATTAGGGAGATATCAGGTTGACTTCTTGAGATCCTTGTCATCATCATCAACCAATGGATCTTGCAATGTGCCAAACATCCAGTCCATCCATATCGTGTAGTGGCCATAGTTATGGCGGTAAGTGGTGTGGTGAATTGTATGGTAGCCAGCTCCCATAACAGGCCATACCTTGCCATGAATGCAGTCATGGATGTTAGCTGTCCATACAGCTTCCATGAACAAGAGAGCTATGTGGGTGGTGAGATGGGTAGGCACAACAAACAGTGCTATTACGTGGGGTACTGCTTGAAGTATCCCATCTACTGGATGAAATGCCAAACCTGCATTAAACGCAAATGGATCCTAGCTTGTTATTATAACAGTAGAGCAAACCTGCATTAAACGCAAATGGATCCTAACTTGTTATTATAACAGTAGTTGCTCTATTTTCATCCACATTCAGGCTCATAACCGAGCCAATTTCAGCAAGAATCACCAGTAACGAGTACAATGTTTATCCTTAGCAGAAAAAGACAGATATACAGTGAAGTTCTGATATACTCATGATATAAGATGAAGCTCTTATTTGGATAGAAATGAGATGGAACAAATACACAGTTCTGCACATTAGACCTCTGCAGTAACTCAGAGTAAACCATAAGCATACAATAGAAGAAACAATAAAGATGTTGCAAAAACATACCAGCAAAAGGCGAAAGAGTGTTCTGCTTGTTGTAGATATGATGAGTGGCGTGAAGATACTTATATAGAGGTTTGATGTCATGCAGCTCTCTGTGCATCCAATAAATACCAAACTCCACAAAAACCAAGTAGATTGCAAAATACCCAAGGTAGGCAGGCAGACCATAGTCACTAATTAGAGGATAACACCTTGTCCATCCACTTTCAATCATGTATTCTGAAACAGTGGGTAGAAGGGTGTACCATGGCATTGCTTTCATTGCCACTTTTATTTGCAATAACATAGCCTTTCTTGTTGGGATGCAATCTGCAGAAAGGGTGGGGGTTTTTTAGCTACAAATAACTACTTTAACTCTAGACAATAAACGTTGACCAAATTCAGATGCTCTATTGTTCAGCAACTATCTTACTGGCAAATCTGATGTAACAATCTGACCAGGTAACATCTCATATTGAGTAAAAGGATCAGGTTAACTACAAATGGAAAATATGATGACTACGAAGTTTTACACACTGCATTAATGAACTGTTTAACTTCTACACAGATGATCTATCCTTCAGTGCTTCATCTATCTTTAACAGTTAGGCTTTGGGTGCAAAGCATAAGTGTGCAGTCCAATTAGTTTGGACACAGTAAAAGAAAACCGATGGACAGAGGACCTTTGTACGGAAAAGAAAAAACCATCATTAGAGACAAACGCTACATTCTCCAAACTATGGGTGAAAACAGATGATACACGGACACGGCTAAATTAAGAGTGTGAAACACACAGGAACCCTTGCAGTTGAAACAAAATACTTTCCAAACGCAGAAATTATATGAGTAATTATAAAAAGGTAGATTTTTCATATTTCTTTTCTTCGGCAAACAACAAAAGAAGGAACCAGGGCACTGCAGCAGCACAGCAACTTCAAACCCCAACTAGAAGCTAAGATTGTATTGACCACTCCAGTTTTATAGAAATCATCCTCACCATACATTCACATGGAACAAAAACAATATATTCACATGGGAATCCCAACAGTGTTCAACATCTGGTCCTTCTATGCAAATAAAAGCTGCATCATAGAGAAAAGTGATCCGTTGAAAAATAAAGAACACTACCAATATAGCTGTGAAATAGCCCAGAAAAGGAAAAATGTCAACGTCCAAAAGGAGAAAATTAACAAATCTAAAATATATACCACACTCAGCCAATCTAATCACTAATTCAACGATGGTGATTCCAATGATCACTTTTATAGTAAGAAATCGTTAAATCTCGTCACTAATTTAACGATGGTGATTCTAACGATCACTTTTCTCCACTCCACACACAGCCAATCTAATCACTAAAACCACACACACACACAGAGAATATAAAATTCTCCAGAAAGTCAAAGCATCGGTATCTTTTTTTTCCATCAGCAAAATCCAAAACGAATGTAAACGGGGAAACCCCTAAACAAGATAGGGGAAAATGGTGAAGAAATCAACGATTGGTGAAGACGGGGGAATAAAAGAAATAACCTTTAGGGATGTAAACGTTGCGTTTCAGGTAGTAGATGTAGAGGCACCAAAGAATGCCGGAGAGGAGGTAGAGAATAGTCCCACCCACGTAGTTACGCAGCCACGTCTGGAAGAAATGCGGGAGTTCCTCCCACACCTTAGCAGGGAGGGTAGATCTCAGAACTAACCCGTTGAAGAAGCTCGTTTCCTCCAGGAATAGTTGCCGGTAGTGATCCGTGCCGGCCATTGCCACCGTATCCTTTGTCAACGGCGCCGACGAACGGATCGCTGGAAATGAAAGTATGGGCTGACAGTAGTATGAGAGATAGACTGACAGGGGTCAAAGTGGGAAGCCTTTAACGTCTGCGCCGTTCAGCTTCAGCACCAATGACAAGTGGAGATGTAAATCGATACAGAAGGAAAGCGACCGCCGTTGGAACAGACAGAAATGCGGGGGCCTGCGATAGAGATGACAATAGATAGAGCGGAGATGCACGAGTTTTGTACTGCAACAGCTACAATAATCATAAGTAATTTTGCGTTTTATAAAAATATTTTTGGACTACCATAAAATTCAAATACCACGACGTTAAATCGTCAGTTAATTGAGAGAAATCTGACGCTTCTCCCCTTAACTAAGTTATTTGACTGTGTGAAAATGTTTGGTGATTAGGTGAAGATAAATCGAGCATGTGGATAGACTGGCAATTTTGACTCAACCCGAAACCCAAACCGAATCCAACCCATACTTTTGCGGGTTAGGGTCTTGATTATTGACCCATCTATTTTTTGGGTTGGGTTAGGGTAAGAAGCTAATTTTGTGGGTTGGGTTAGGGTAGAGATCTTGACCCATGACCCAACCCGAAACCCGAAAATATATTTGTTAATAATAAAAAAATAAAAATCTTAATTCACACACCACACGCACACATACACACACACATATATATATTATTTTCAGATCAAACTATGCCTTAGCCTTAAGCCTAGGTGTAGTTGGACTATCCCACCTTTAATAATATCACATAATCATAACTAAACAAACGGCTCAACCAGCTGCATATCAAACAAAGGGCACAACCATACTGTAACATAATGTTGAAAACCCAAATGCTCTCATCTTGCATATTCACGTCCATTTTTCTTCTCTATGTTGTTGTTCATGTCTATGTCGCTCTTCATCTCTGCCCAAGGTTTGTTTTTTTATTCTCACTACCATAGTTGTTCTTGAGAACATATGTATGTTTAGATTATCTAGAAGAGTGAACAAAAGTAGGTGATATGTATTTTTTGTAAGTAGGATCTTGATTATAGACCTCTTAGTGAATTCTGAAGCCAACAATGCGGATAGTGTGCTGCATAAAAGTTCCTCAACTGTTGGTAACGATTAAGTGATTGTGATTGTACTTTTCTCAGGCATGAGCACTCAATTTAAACAGGTGTAATTATTTTAAAACTACCAGTCATAGTTTGAGGCTTTGAGCTCTCAGTTTATAAATTATTTCTAACTTTAGAAGATCTGTCTTTAGTATATTTCTCTAATGCATAATGAAGATTTTCATTTTCGTTCCTCTTTTTATTAAGGGTACTAGGATCATGTGCATATCTAGATAGAATTTCACCCCAACAGCGGTAGAGCTTTAGGCTCAGATTGATAAATGTAAACTTATGGAAAAAGTACGTGTTATTCTATTCATGGGAAATTGGTGCAGTAGTTTTACATTCTTTACATAACATGGAATTTGTTTAAAGTTAGGTCAATCAAATAAGATTATTTCTCTTCCTTTTGTTTCATCCTAATTAGTGTGCCAACTAGCATTGAATGTTTTTGAATTTTTTTTACTAATTTCTACTCCTAATCCATCTAAATTATTGTATGCTTAAAAAATGGGTTGGGTGGGTTGGGTTAGGGTTGAAGGATTTTGAAGGGGTTGGGATAGGGTCATGATTTTCGGACCCATCGATTTTTGGGTTGGGTTGGGTTGATGGTATTTTAAATGGGTTGGGTTAGGGTTGATATCAACCCGACCCAGCGACCCAAATTGCCAGGTCTACATGTGGAGGTCAAGACCGCGGCTATTGTGGTTAGACCCGACAATTTTCACCCAACTCAAACCCAACCCAAACCCAACTCATACTTTTACGGGTTAGGGTCTTGATTATTGATCCATCTATTTTTTGGGTTAGGTTAGGGTAATAGGCTAATTTTGTGGGTTGGGTTAGGGTACAACTCTTAACCCATGACCCAACCCGAAACCCGAAAATATATTTGTTAATAATAAAAAATAAAACTATTAATTCACACACACACACATATATATATATATACCTTAGACTTAAGCCCAAGTGCAGTTGACTATCCCACCTTTCATAGTATCACATAATCTTAACTAAACAAATGGCTCAACCAGCTGCATATCAAACAAAGGGCCCAACCAGACCTTAACATAATGTTGAAAACCCAAATGCTCTCGTCTTGCAGACTCTAGGGGTGTGCAAACGGTTAAAACAGATATCCGTTAACCGAAGTTTAAAATAAAGTACGGTGTTTGGTTATTTATTAACCGAATTTAATACAAATATCCGTTTTCACCGTTAACCGTTTTAACCGATAACCATTTTTTATGTTACACTAATAACCATTAACCGCTCGATAAACGAAGTTCCTAAAATAACTGAAATAACCGAACTTTCTAAAATAACCGAAATAACTGAAAAACTAAACTTTCTGAATTAACCGAAATAATCAAAACCTAAACCTAATTGAGTGAGTAGTAAAATATTAGATAAAATCAAATTCTGTAAAAAAAAATATATTTTTATAAAAGTTCGGTTATTATGGATAACTGAAGTTTGAATTTCAATATCCGTTAACCGAACCTTACTTTATTATGGATAACCGTTTTAACCGAAATAACCGAACTTTTGTAAAACGGTTAAAAAATACGGTGATCGAATTTGAAAAAAAGAACGATTATCCGAAATAACCGCCCCGTTTGCTCACCCCTAGCAGACTCACATCCATTTTTCTTCTCTACTTCATTGTTCATGTCTATGTCGCTCTTCATCTCTGCCCAAGGTTTGTTTTTCTTATTCTCACTACCATAGTTGTTCTTGAGAAGATATATATGCTTACATTATCTAGAAGGGTGAACAAAAGTAGGTGATATGTATTTTTTGTAAGTAAGATCTTGATTATAGACCTCTTAGTGAATTCTGAAGCCAACAATGCGGATAGCGTGCTGCATAAAAGTTCCTTAACTGTTGATAACGATTAAGTGATTGTGATTGTACTTTTTTCGGGCATGAGCACTCAATTTAAACAGGTGTAATTATTTTAAAACTATCAGTCATATTTTGAGGCTTTGAGCTCTAGTTTATAAATTATTTCTAACTTTAGAAGATTTGTCTTTAGTATATTTCTCTAATGCATAATGAAGATTTTCATTTTCGTTCCCCTTTTTATTAAGGGCACTAAAATTATGTGCATATTTAGACAGGATTCTTCCCCAGTAGTGGTAGAGCTTTAGGCACAGATTGATAAATATAAAGTTATGGAAAAAGTACGTGTTATTCTATTCATGGGAAATTGGTGTAGTAGTTTTACATTCTTTGCATAACATGAATTCGTTTAAAGTTGGGTCAATCAAGCAAGATTACTTCTAATCTTTTTGTTTCATCATAATTAGTGTGCCAGCTAGCACTGAATGTTTTTGGATTTTTTTAATTAATTTATACTCTAATCCATATAATTTATTGTATGCTTAAAAATGGGTTGGGTGGGTTGGGTTAGGGTTGAAGGATTTTAAACGGGTTGGGTTAGGGTCATGATTTTCTAACCCATCAATTTTTGGGTTGGGTTGGGTTGATGATATTTTAAATGGGATGGGTTAGGGTTGATATCAACCCGACCCAGCGACCTAAATTGCCAGGTCTAATTGTGGTGTGATAACTGGTTTGTGGAGTAAAGACCAGGGGTGGTAATTTTTATCCAACCCGATAATCCGATCCAAACCTAACCCGTAAATAACGGGTATGGGTTAAGATTATTGACCCATTTAATTTTTGGGTTAGGTATGGGTTACCTATTAAATATATGGGTTGGGTATGGGGTAAAGGTCATAACCCAAATTCAACCCAATCCGTTTACTTAATTTAATTATAAGTAAATAAATAAATAAATATGAATATATTTTACTTGGATATGTATTAATTCTATAACCATTAATATAATAGCAATCAAAAATACTATCGCTTCTTTAGTTCCATACAAATAACTATTATATAAATCCAAATACGTTCTCTAGGCCATCTATATCCACCATTTACTTTTGTTTGAAAACCTAAATACAATGTCAATCATTAGTTGCACAAACTCCACCGTTCACACTATTTCATCCGCACATATAACGGCTATGAGTTAAGATTTATTCTACAGAAAAATTAGAGTATTTATATTTAAATGGGTTAAACGGGTCGGGTTTGGATTCAATGATTTTATATGGGTTGGATATGAGTTCAAAGTTTGTAACCCGATTATTTTTGGATTGGGTATGGGTCAATACAATTTTAATTGGGTTGGGTATGAGTGAGCTTCAACCCGACCCATCAACCCGAATTGCCACCCCTAGTAAAGATGTTGGTTGTACACTTATACTTTATATAGATTACTTTATTGTGTGCTATAGCATGTTAAAACGTTTCTAAATAAAATGAATTGTACAGGGTGAAACAATGATTTACCTAGTTTCACTGATTTGTGCAACCTTTTTCTGTGTTTGTTTATAATTTATGGTTGCAAGTTGATGACTAATGCATGTGGGACTTCTGGGAAAGGGCACAACGACGTAGTGGGTTAGTTAAGCAGTTATGGATATGTATTTTTTTGATGTAAAACTTGAAATATTTGTTCATAAGGATCCCACCACTCCAAATAAGGGGATAGAACAATTCTCCTTCATTAGAGTGGAAAAAAGTTTGATGAGGAGGATGCGAACATGCTCCCTCCACTTTGAACAACAACCACAAACTTCCAGAATCTACATAAAACTAGTCATAAGGTAAAATACATAAAAATATAAAAGGAGTCAACAAGACTACTCCTAAACTTAAGACTATGAAGGCTACTACTTTCCATCACCGTAGCTCTTTCTTTTGTGTATGTCATCACCACCTAGAGTCGGCATGACCAACTCAAATGCTAGTTCATAACAAATGATATGGCTACCCACTTGAAAGGCAAGCTCCAAAGCAATTGAACATGATATGATACTAGCTAAAAGCACTTCGATAGTGCAGAGTATGAGATTGTTGTAAAATATCCAAGCAAAGTTCTGCGTGTCGAAGGAGCCAACAATAGAGTAGCACTCCTCCCAAAAGTCCAGGACCATATAATGCTGGCACCCCATTCTACTTAGCCATCCACGTTTTTAACCCCCTTCTCCTATACACATATACACTACTTTAGTTACAAAAGTACAAAAAGCATAAAGTAAAACAAAAAGCACTTTAATTTCTTATTCTCTCATTTCTCTACTCTCTCTCCTTCATTTCCTTACCTCCCTCACGTGAAACCCCCTCTCTTCCTCTCTTTCCTGGTTCTTCTTCTACCTTGCGACAGCACAAGGTCCTCCCATGGCTCCCTCTCTTTCCTTGCTTGCCCAAGCTCCATTTGAGCTCCAAATCAAAAATAAAATACATATTCTTCCTCTCCTCCTTAAGCTCTACACTTCTCTCTTTTCAAAATTCGAAAATGAAGAACTTCATCTCCATGGGTTTTCCCCATTTGAAGAGAAAATGGCACCAATGGGTAGCTTGGAGTCTCCTCTCTCTCCTAAGGTAAAAATCTCCAAGAAAAACATATTTTCTTTCTCCTCCTTTGGTGACCGATTTTTACCACCTCTTATACCTTGTTTTCTTCTTGACTTTGAGCTTCAATTCAACCCTCCAATGGTGGAATAATCCCCTTCTTGATTCAAGGGTGGGAACCCCTCTTAAAAAGCTCCAAAAGGTAAACCCTAACTATGGTGCTCTAAACCTTGCATTGAATTTGTGTTATCTTAAGAGTTAGAATTTCAATTGTGTGTTTTTGTGTGATTTGGATGTTGGGATGGAGTTTGGTAACTCCATTCCCTCTTGACCGATTTTGAGGAGATGAGGAGCAAGAGGAGAATTAATGTGAGACTTGTGGATTTAAGGTAAGAAAACTACCTTAATAACTATCCTGGTTATTGTAGAACTTGGGATGGGGAAGTTTTGGAAGAAAATCCAAAATAAATAACTCACCTTAAGCTTATATGGTGTTTTAAGGAAATTTTGTTGTTTTGGTGCAATTATAAATGTTGAGTGTAGTGCAGGTGTTGCTATTATTATGAGGAAATTCAGTGTTTAAATTTAATGTTGGTTTGAATTGAGGGCCTTAGAGCCAAATAATTTGAGTTTGTGGTTATATTGTGGTTCATTAAGTTTTGGAGCTATATTGTGATATTGTTGAATTTTGGATTGATATGGTGTGCTGGTAGGACCCTTCAAGGGTGTGGCTAGTTTAGGAATGGAAATTGACGAGGATGGTGAATTTGGATATGCTAGGGTTATGGGGAGGTTATGGCGAAATTTTGGTAGAAAATGAGTGTGTTGATGATGGCTTGGTGAATGGGAGAACCTTGGTGTTATAGTGTTGAGTAGAGTGGATTAATGGCCTTATAATGGTAGATGGAGAGTGGAGATAAGAGAGTGCAAAATCTATAGCATAGTGATGCTTGGTAACTTGGAATTTCAAGAAGAAGAGTTTGTGTTTGTAACTTGTGAAACAAGGAGTGAATGTGGGTTTCTAGAGATGCATTGTCTAGGAATGAATTAGTATGGCCATTGAGTGATTTGGTAAGTTTGATGAGAGGTAGAAACAACCAAGAAGAAGTAAGAAATGCAAATAGTGTAAAGAATGCAAAATGTGAGAGTTTGATTTGTTAAAAATTGAGCAAGAATTGGAGTAAGGATTTAACCAATGATTTGGAGAGGTTTAATGCATGTTTTAAGGTGTTTAAACATGTAGGAAACATGTGGAAAGATTGTGGAATAAGTGGAAAAAAATTGGGGTGAATTTGGAGTTCAGAATGTGTAGAAAAACGGTTTTTAAAATGGATTCTGTTCTGGACCGCCCCTAGGGACCGCCCCTGTGGGGAGGTCCAGTGCAGAGAAGAGCAGAAAATGAAAAAACGGGTAGCTTTTGTTTTAAGCCTTCTAATGATGGGGGATTGAATGGTAATGGTTTTAGATGATGTTTAGGCCTTGTTTGGTGACATGTAAAGGTCTTAGAAAGTGTAAACAAGTGTTAGCTTGATGTGAGAAAGATGTGAGTTTAAGTACACAAAGTTAAACCGAAATAACGGGATAACGGGGTGAGTACGGGAGTGATAGAAGTTTACATACCGTAAGATCTTGTTGTTAATAAAACGTTTTAATACTAAATACTAGTTGTTTCGGAAACTACCCGGGGAGCGTGAGGTGATGCGTTGGAGTAAATCCTCGGGAACAAGGTAGATAACCCATGGTGTAAGGTATGGTTTTCTTGCAACCTGTGTCCTACCTGGTTACACCGGCTTGTATGCCAACTTGTTTTTCTGTGTGTTTGCCACCTTGCAAGATAAAGCATGAAATGAGTTTATGGTAATTCATTAATGTGGCGTAAATAATTCCGATACCGTTTAACCTTATTTATGTGTTAAACCGTAGCTAACCAACCCTAGGAATCACATAAGAGTTCAGTATCCGGATTGAACGTCCCAACCCACGGGAACGTACTAACTACGGCTATCCGTGCTTTAGTTGTATATTGTGGTTATGTGTGTTGTGTGTTGCCTTTGTTTAATGTATCGTTGTTTAACGAATGTTGTTGTCCATGTTTGTCGAATGGGATGTTACCTCCCTTGTGTGTGATTAACCGAACTTGTAACACCAAATGGTGCATGTATGTGATAAGTTCCATAAAGGAACCTCTAACTAATATGTATATAATATGGGGGGTGAGGAATCCGGTCGTTCCGGTCGCGCGCGTTGTTTGGGAGTTGATGTATATATGTGAATTAACTCCCACTCTATTATGTTATGGTTGTTTTTCCTTCTTGGATCACAACCACCCACAAGCTTAACCAAGGCTTACCTACCTCATTATTCGGGGCTAGGGGGACTACTGTTATGTTCAGGTTGCTTTCCTTCCTTGGATTGCAACCGCCCACAAGCTTAACCAAGGCTTACCTATCTCATCACTATTGGAGCTAGGGGGAAATTGTGTATGGTGTGGTCGGGTCTATAATACCGACACATCTATGTAATGTTATGTATTGGTGTGCTCGGGCCTATATTAATACCGACACATCTATGTAATGTTATGTGTGTTGGTGTGCGGACTTATATTTAGTCCGACACACCTTGAGTAAAGTGTACGTTCTCTAAGAAGAACGGTGGTGTGTTGTGTACGTGTTGTTACAGGATATGTGCGGTGATGTTGTGTAAGTTGATAACCGAAATCAACCCAAATTCAGTGAAAGAAATAGTTGTAGCCCGATCAATTCGGTGAGTGTTGCTTAGTAAGAATTAAGTCCCGTTATGGTAGAGCCCTCAAGGGACAAGGAATAAAATAAGGTGATCTAACCAACGTGATGTGCGAATGTTATGTTTGTATCTTTTTATTGGATATGTGTGCTTATAAGTAGGTTATGTGTTTATAATTTTTCTTGTGTGCTTAAAATAAAATAACCTGCATGCTCACTCGATAATTAGTTGTGCGTGGCCCGGTAGCATGCGGGCTGCGGGATTACCATACCAGCAAAGGTGCTGACCCCCTTTGGGGGCCCCCATTATTTTTCAGTACAATGAAGCTGGTAGCCGTTCGAGAGTAGGACGGGGTAACTGTTTATGTATGGGTGGTTATTTAGTTTAGCGTGATATCGATGATGGAATGTATTAGACTCGGTACAGTTGTAATGTAAATGTATGTATTTCATTTTGGAAACGGTTGGTAATGTAAAGTGTAGCGCTCGGTAATCTTGTCCATCAGACCGGTACACTATGTATGTATTAGCTTTGTTAGCCACGTGGGTGGATAACGGCGTGTAACACCCATGGATTAAGTTAAGTGTTGAGTTGTAATTCCGCTGCTAAATGTTGTTAAGTATGGTGTTTGTAGTTGGGGTGTTACAAAAAGTGGTATCAGAGTGAAGTATCGCTCTGATGACTGAAATACCGAGCTTAGGAAGTACCGAGTTAGGATTTTAGTACTTTGGGTTAAGGGTTAGTGATAGCGTGAGATACGCTAATTAGGAATTACCAGTGTGTACTAGAAACCTACAATATCCATCCCGCCCTCCACAATCCCTGTTTTATAGCTTGGGAAAGAACGCCAGAGAGATGGAAGTCCTCTCTTACTCGGGAGAGCCCGATCTGGCTGTTATTAAACATCGCTGTAAGTAAGGAGAACCCGTCATACGGTAGATTCCAAAAGCTGGGAATTCCGGAGACGGTTCCCATCTGAACATCGTTAACCGCATTTAATAGCGAAGAATGAAGAATCCTATCTATAGGAGAATGGAATTTCTGGCAGCATGGGTCGACATGCTTGGCAGTCGAGAGAACCATGATTAACCATCGAGATGGAACACACTAACCGTACAGTGAAGCAGAATGTCTACGAGACCACAACTGTTGAACAATACCGACAATGGTGACAATGGTATAGTAACCGACTAAGGACTAGTCAAGGTTGGATGATTCCAAACGTACAGTGCCAAGGAGGCTGTAATACCCAATTGTCATAGTTTAGACCACTATGGGAGTATTAGTGAAACATACTTCAATAGGACTACGAAGTAGTACCTAAACAAGAATCAAGTCTCGGTAACCACGGCAAATGCGTGGAGACGAACATTAAGAAAGAACACGTAGTTAAGTGATTGGAGAGTCATTAACGACTACCATGTCAAGACCGATGAGAGTCGCTCAGGAGATCTATTATCAGGACTATAAGGTCAAAGAAAGACCCAACAAGGGTACTGAATACGGTAGTGATAAAATTAGTATCGCAACCTGCACATGTTGAACCGATAGCCAGCCAGCATGGCGCACTTGCAATTGCAAGTGCTGCTATAACTGGGGGCTATTCGGAAAAATTTTAATGACTATAAAGTACCTAGTAAGGTACCGTATTGTTGAACGAAGTAGTTATAAAATCACAAATCCAAAAAGTTGGAGAGTGAAACCTGGAAGGGCTTAGTGGCCTGACCAATGTATGTGAAGATATACCAGTCAGCGAGAAGCTAGACATGGTCAAAGCGTGAAAACATTTTAAATGCCAGGAAGAATTTTCTATTAAACCCAGTTTTTCTTCTAAACCCAGATTTATTTCAAACCGTTTTCACACCCAAATTTTCTTCCAACTCATATTCATCTCAAACCTTCTTTTAAGCCCAAATTTTCTCACCAACTTCAGATTCTCTTTAAAATGAAACCAGAAGACCTACACCGGCCTCAGCGCCACACAATAGGTAAGTTATATGCAGTTATACACAGACGGGAATCGGATAACCCAAGGGAATGGATTGAGTTCATACTAAATACAACAGTGGGTAGAATTCCCTTGATTAAGTTCGGGAAGCACGGAATGCATGTTATCATAGGTCGATATGAGGGAGTTGACAACAGAATACTTCACCTAGGCGTGTAACGGACACTACGAGTGTACTAACTGAAATGTGGGACGACTGCACTCCGATAGGAGCTTGTGGGCCTGACAGACCTTCTTATGGGTTAGTCGGGTAAGTAGCAATGTATCAGTACGGTACCCCACATATGTATACGGGTGGAGTCAGGAGCACGGGAAGTAGTCGACTCCATACTACGGTCAGCAGTAAAAGTTAAACGAGAGCAACGAATTTCCAAGAATGGTTGATGTAAAGGAACCCAGTTAAGTTAACGACACTAAAAGAATTAGTGAATACATTTCAAGGAAATGTTTATGAGTCAAGAAGTGTGGAGCGCACTGACTAGTGAGTAAATACATTACATATGTCTCAAAAATCCTGAGGAATAAAACATGATAGCTGGGACAAATACCCAGTCTATACATAGTAAGGCCAATGCCTATATGGACACGTTAATGTATAACGAATGGGACGAAACTCCCGGAATGATCACCCAAACTACCAGGGTAGATCTTCATAGAAGAGGATAGTAAACCCAGTAAAGAACACAAAGCGATGTACTTAACTAAACGTGTACGAGCCAGATGCAATGGCATAACCTAGTAACACCCAGGAGCTGTCCTGAAGGGTGTTTGGGTCAACAATTGTTGAACGAAATGTCGTGATAGAAATACAAGAGTTGAAGCTAATACCCGGTTTAAACATAAGTCGTCAGGAGGTAAACAGACATTCTTAAGGGGCATCCCATAAAAGGAAGCGTGATGCAACGACCTTGTCAGGGAGCCCAATACAACCTCCAAACCATGTGATGGTGTACAGAGAAGTAAAATTTGTGTGAACAGCCTATAACTAGTAGAGCTCGAGGCAATGAGACTTATAAGCCACAGACCAAATGTGTTATGAAAACTTAATTGATTACGAAAGTTTATGTTGTACAAGTAAATAGAGCGGAGAGCGAACCACTACTTTAAAAGTGGGGATACCTCTCGATATTGAGAAACCGCGAGAGCGGTAGTTATGTGAACCAAGTTCAATAAATATGTTAAGGATTGACCAAATTATTGTTACCCCATAATGATTTGAATAAGAAAAATACGAAAAGTAATGTTTATACCAGTTGTGGAGACCGGAGGAGTAATAAGTCTGATAGCAACCACCATAGGTGTGTGATGCTAAGTGTAAAGTGAACAACACTCAAGGAGCATAAAGACTTGAGGAATAGCGTATTCAGTGGTCATCCAAATGAATGACGAGCCGTAACACGAATGATGAAGTACATGTGCAGAAGCTAGCATGACCGTGGATACAATGTAAGACATTGTTGTACAAGAAATAAGAGCACGGTGCGCAATAAGCGACCGTTGTATAAGTATTGTTAAACGATAATATGACAACTGAGCACAGTTATGAGTTAGACTCAGTGGAAATACAATGGTAAGTGATATCAAATAAACTAGGCAATAAGCCAGTAGCAAGTATTACGAGATGAGAGCCTCAGTGAAACACAGTGTGAATTCCTTTGCGAATCGCATAAGAGATTTACTGCCAAGAGTTTACGCCTCTGCACTCTGTATGACTGAGTGTTTTGGTATTGCGCTTGTGTGGTAATGATCAAGTGAGATAGCTAGGAAGTTGGAAAGATGTTAATTGTGGTAGAACAATAAAAGACTTATAACGTTACGAGACCGAGGCATAGGAAATGCAAGGTCGTACCAATGAGAGAATACTTGTTCAGAACAAAATGTGGAGGCATGATTAGCCATAAGTGACTGCGGTAACACTAGATACCAAATATCGGTATGGAATATACCTCAAGTGTGGGAAATAAACGAGAGAGCACTACGCATTGGGTGGTAGCTCAATCTCAACCGACAGTGAGTCGGAAGAAATCAAGTCAATTATTGTGAAATACATAGCAGTATACAGAGTAAATCATCATGGAAGTGGATAGAAAGTTTGTAACTCACCGAATTCGCGCACGGTAAGAGATACCACGCATCGGGCGAGAAACCATTATCACCAAGATAAAGGTGATAAATGGGAGATGTGTAATACAGTAACAATAACGAATGGAGCAAACTAAGCTCTAAAGTTACCAGAGTTGCGCAGCAGAAACTAGTGAGCCAGCGATTCAAGTGTTGAATGTGCATAGTGAACATGAGTGAATGGCTAATTAGAAATGCCTAGAAGCCTCACAGGCCAGAACCGAAACCAGTTAAGAGTTAAAGCAGACTCCAATGAGAATTCTTGGTTTAGGGACTAAACCGCCAATATGGTTAAGATCCTCTAACCAGAACACATTGTATAACAGACCGCGTGGAAGTTGAAACACTTCACGATGGTAGAACTTTTCAAACCAATATTCAGTGGTTGATTACGTGGGCGTAATCCCTTTTAAGGGGGGTAGAGCGCAAAAACCGCTTAGTGTGTTTTTACGTACAAGTGTACGTGAATTATGGTGTGCATAGCACAAAATAATTGTTTTGATTATTGGTGCGTATGTAATATGAACATACGCATTCATTCATGATTTAATTATGGTAATTGTGCACAGAAGATGCGAATACCATTGTGATAAGTGTGTCTATTTTGTTAACCATTGTGTGAGAGTACAAGTGTAAGGGAGTAAGAAACTCCCGGGGAACTGAAACCCCGATAATGTATGTTCATATAATACTAAATGTAAAACCGTGTATTGTATTTTGTATATATATATATATGTATATATATACAATATTGTGATTTATGAAGAGGTATGAAACCGACATAGAACCTGGTGAGAACCAGATTCCCTAGGTAACTTGATTAAAAGTGAATGGAGATAACTGATAGACGGAGTTCTATCCCTTGGAGATGTAATGATTATGACTAGAATGGTTGAAAAGATAGAAAATGGTAAATGTTTGATTTTGTTGCTTGTTTGAAATTGAAGTGGGAGGTGGAACTTGATTTGCATGCGATCAAGGGAAACCAAACACAAATTGGGGTGGAAAGATAGTTCAACACTGATGCTGATCACATCAGGGTTGGATGATTCTTGAAACTCCCTATAAGTGGTCACAAATAATCACATCAAGAATAAGATGCAGTTGGCAATAATGGGACTTGGAGTTGTATTGTGTTTTCAAAAGAATTTTAAATGGGTGTTTTCAAATTTTCAACTAGTATTTTCAGGATTTCAATCAATATTTCCAAGATTCTCAAATGGTATTTTCAAATGAAGGATTTCTTTTAATTGACCTTGTAAAAAGGGCTTTTGGTTGATATTTTGAATAAAGGATTCTCTTATACTTAACCTGGTAAGGAATAATTTTTGTATTACTTGCTCACGAGCTGAGGATGTATGAGCCTTTGTCTTCGGACCGGTGACATGAGAAGTATATTTTAAAAATGTATGTGATTGTTTTGATCTCCAAAAGGAACGGGGACCAGAAGGTGTCCATCGCGACCGGGTTCTGCGGGATCACAGTGTATATGTACTCGACATGGGACTTGAGGACTGTAACGTCCTGTAGTCTTAGGACCGAGCCCATAAAGAGATGGAAAAGGTATTTCTGTTTGTTATACATGCTAAGACATGTTATGTGATATGTGTGATAGATGCCATCCAGGCCTATGAGCCTGAAAGTGATATGTTATCCAGACCTATGAGTCTGAAGGTTGATGTGTTATCCAGACCTTGGGTCTAAGGGTTTATGTTAAGTATAATTAATATGTGAGGTTCGTGTTATAAAAGTAAACCCGGTATTCCAATTAAAGGATGCATGAGAAGTTGTGAACTTTGGGGACAAAGTTCTTTTAAGGGGGGTAGATTGAAATACCCCAAAAACTCAATATGTTAATTAATTATGTAATTATGATTCTCCAAGGCTAATTAAGTCCTTAAGATCATTGGTGAAGAATAAAGACCAAAAAGAAAAAGAAAATGCGTAAAAGTCACAAAACGTGAAATCGCGCATTTAATTATTTTAGGAGGTATATAACCTTCACTAGGGTTATAAATATATTTTTATACCCTAAATACACACTAAGAACATGCGGTAAAAATTCCGGAAGAAAACGGATCCAAATAACGCGTTAAAACGCTAACAGAGTCTTAAAGCGCGTTTTCGAGAAAACCCGAAAACGTGACTTTAAGTGGTCAAACGAACCCGTAAAAATTATTGTTCATTAAATAACTATAATTAATCATTAATGGGAGCTTAAGAACCATTAAAATTAAAGAAACGAGAAAAATCCGAAAAATGGGCCCGGATTAGTGAATAATGTAAAAACCGGGAACATTTGGGGTGTAAATTGTAATAAGAGCAAAAATGCTCCCTTCCTTTGTAAATTAAATTCTGGCACCCCATTCTACTTAGCCATCCACGTTTTTAACCCCCTTCTCCTATACACATATACACTACTTTAGTTACAAAAGTACAAAAAGCATAAAGTAAAACAAAAAGCACTTTAATTTCTTATTCTCTCATTTCTCTACTCTCTCTCCTTCATTTCCTTACCTCCCTCACGTGAAACCCCCTCTCTTCCTCTCTTTCCTGGTTCTTCTTCTACCTTGCGACAGCACAAGGTCCTCCCATGGCCCCTTCTCTTTCCTTGCTTGCCCAAGCTCCATTTGAGCTCCAAATCAAAAATAAAATACATATTCTTCCTCTCCTCCTTAAGCTCTACACTTCTCTCTTTTCAAAATTCGAAAATGAAGAACTTCATCTCCATGGGTTTTCCCCATTTGAAGAGAAAATGGCACCAATGGGTAGCTGGAGTCTCCTCTCTCTCCTAAGGTAAAAATCTCCAAGAAAAACATATTTTTCTTTCTCCTCCTTTGGTGACCAATTTTTACCACCTCTTATACCTTGTTTTCTTCTTGACTTTGAGCTTCAATTCAACCCTCCAATGGTGGAATAATCCCCTTCTTGATTCAAGGGTGGGAACCCCTCTTAAAAAGCTCCAAAAGGTAAACCCTAACTATGGTGCTCTAAACCTTGCATTGAATTTGTGTTATCTTAAGAGATAGAATTATAATTGTGTGTTTTTGTGTGATTTGGATGTTGGGATGGAGTTTGGTAACTCCATTCCCTCTTGACCGATTTTGAGGAGATGAGGAGCAAGAGGAGAATTAATGTGAGACTTGTGGATTTAAGGTAAGAAAACTACCTTAATAACTATCTTGGTTATTGTAGAACTTGGGATAGGGAAGTTTTGGAAGAAAATCCAAAATAAATAACTCACCTTAAGCTTATATGGTGTTTTAAGGAAATTTTGTTGTTTTGGTGCAATTATAAATGTTGAGTGTAGTGCAGGTGTTGCTATTATTATGAGGAAATTCAGTGTTTAAATTTAATGTTGGTTTGAATTGAGGGCCTTGGAGCCAAATAATTTGAGTTTGTGGTTATATTGTGGTTCATTAAGTTTTGGAGCTATATTGTGATATTGTTGAATTTTGGATTGATATGGTGTGCTGGTAGGACCCTTCAAGGGTGTGGCTAGTTTAGGAATGGAAATTGATGAGGATGGTGAATTTGGATATGCTAGGGTTATGGGGAGGTTATGGTGAAATTTTGGTAGAAAATGAGTGTGTTGATGATGGCTTGGTGAATGGAGAACCTTGGTGTTATAGTGTTGAGTAGAGTGGATTAATGGCCTTATAATGGTAGATGGAGAATGGAGATAAGAGAGTGCAAAATCTGTAGCATAGTGATGCTTGGTAACTTGGAATTTCAAGAAGAAGAGTTTGTGTTTGTAACTTGTGAAACAAGGAGTGAATGTGGGTTTCTAGAGATGCATTGTCTAGGAATGAATTAGTATGGCCATTGAGTGATTTGGTAAGTTTGATGAGAGGTAGAAACAACCAATAAGAAGTAGGAAATGCAAAATAGTGTAAAGAATGCAAAATGTGAGAGTTTGATTTGTTAAAAATTGAGCAAGAATTGGAGTAAGGATTTAACCAATGATTTGGAGAGGTTTAATGCATGTTTTAAGGTGTTTAAACATGTAGGAAACATGTGGAAAGATTGTGGAATAAGTGGAAAAAAATTGGGGTGAATTTGGAGTTCAGAATGTGTAGAAAAACGGTTTTTAAAATGGGTTCTGTTTTGGACCGCCCCTAGGGACTGCCCCTGTGGGGAGGTCCAGTGCAGAGAAGAGCAGAATACGAAAAAATGGGTAGCTTCTGTTGTGGACCGCCCCTGGGACCGCCCCAGAGGGGCGGTTCATACCAGAGAAGAACAAAATTTTTGTTTTAAGCCTTCTAATGATGGGGGATTGAATGGTAATGGTTTTAGATGATGTTTAGGCCTTGTTTGGTGACATGTAAAGGTCTTAAAAAGTGTAAACAAGTGTTAGCTTGATGTGAGAAAGATGTGAGTTTAAGTACACAAAGTTAAACCGAAATAACGGGATAACGGGGTGAGTACGGGAGTGATAGAAGTTTACATACCGTAAGATCTTGTTGTTAATAAAACGTTTTAATAATAAATACCAGTTGTTTCGGAAACTACCCGGGGAGCTTGAGGTGATGCGTTGGAGTAAATCCTCGGGAACAAGGTAGATAACCCATGGTGTAAGGTATGGTTTTCTTGCAACTGTGTCCTACCGGGTTACACCGGCTTGTATGCCAACTTGTTTTTCTATGTGTTTGCCACCTTGCAAGATAAAGCATGAAATGAGTTTATGGTAATTCATTAATGTGGCGTAAATAATTCCGATACCGTTTAACCTTATTTATGTGTTAAACCGTAGCTAACCGACCCTAGGAATCACATAAGAGTTCGGTATCCGGATTGAACGTCCCAACCCACGGGAACGTACTAACTACGGCTATCCGTGCTTTAGTTGTATATTGTGGTTATGTGTGTGTGTTGCCTTTGTTTAATGTATCGTTGTTTAATGAATGTTGTTGTCCATGTTTGTCGAATGGGATGTTACCTCCCTTGTGTGTGATTAACCGAACTTGTAACACCAAATGGTGCATGTATGTGATAAGTTCCATAAAGGAACCTCTAACTAATATGTATATAATATGGGGGGTGAGGAATCCGGTCGTTCCGGTCGCGCGCGTTGTTTGGGAGTTGATGTATATATGTGAATTAACTCCTACTCTGTTACGTTATGGTTGTTTTTCCTTCTTGGATCACAACCCCCACAAGCTTAACCAAGGCTTACCTACCTCATTATTATTCGGGGCTAGGGGGACTACTGTTATGTTCAGGTTGCTTTCCTTCCTTGGATTGCAACCGCCCACAAGCTTAACCAAGGCTTACCTATCTTATCACTATTGGAGCTAGGGGAAATTGTGTATGGTGTGGTCGGGTCTATATTAATACCGACACATCTATGTAATGTTATGTGTATTGGTGTGCTCGGGCCTATATTAATACCGACACATCTATGTAATGTTATGTGTGTTGGTGTGCGGACTTATATTTAGTCCGACACACCTTGAGTAAAGTGTACGTTCTCTAAGAAGAACGGTGGTGGTGTGTACGTGTTGTTACAGGATATGTGCGGTGATGTTGTGTAAGTTGATAACCGAAATCAACCCAAATTCAGTGAAAGAAATAGTTGTAGCCCGATCAATTCGGTGAGTGTTGCTTAGTAAGAACTAAGTCCCGTTATGGTAGAGCCCTCAAGGGACAAGGAATAAAATAAGGTGATCTAACCAACGTGATGTGCGAATGTTATGTTTGTATCTTTTTATTGGATATGTGTGCTTATAAGTAGGTTATGTGCTTATAAATTTTCTTGCGTGCTTAAAATAAAATAACCTGCATGCTCACTCGACAATTAGTTGTGCGTGGCCCGGTAGCATGCGAGCTGCGGGATTACCATACCAGCAAAGGTGCTGACCCCCTTTGGGGGCCCCCATTACTTTTCAGGTACAATGAAGCTGGTAGCCATTCGAGAGTAGGACGGGGTAACTGTTTATGTATGGGTGGTTATTTAGTTTAGCGTGATATCGACGATGGAATGTATTAGACTCGGTACAGTTGTAATGTAAATGTATGTATTTCATTTTGGAAACGGTTGGTAATGTAAAGTGTAGCGCTCGGTAATCTTGTCCATCAGACCGGTACACTATGTATGTATTAGCCTTGTTAGCCACGTGGGTGGATAACGGCGTGTAACACCCATGGATTAAGTTAAGTGTTGAGTTGTAATTCCGCTGCTAAATGTTGTTAAGTATGGTGTTTGTAGTTGGGGTGTTACAGTCTAGGCTGAAATGACCTGTTAAAACTAGGGCTAAAAGCATAAGAAAATATAGCCTTAAACCAAAAAACCAATAGAAGTACATCTTTCGAATCCTGACAAAGACTCCACACATACTCCTGATGATGTTACTCAGAAACAAGAGCTTTTCTCATCATCCAGAAGCTTGTTTCTTGCAGTAACTTGGGTCTCACAAGGAGGGGTGACCACAAGATTGAATTCACACATCAAATTCCAATCCCGGTAGACTGCAAGGAGGAGACTGATCCCCCAGCAGTAAGAACTGAAAAGATTCATATGGCCAGGCAGCCTTGCTGATCGGTAAGGTCTGCCTTTTCAAGAACCCTTTTTAGAGTTACAGCTTCATGACATTCATTCTTTTGGTATTTTGAATATTTAGTCTGCATCTTGATCTTTAGGGATTTTCTTTTCTTGTGGGGATAGAGCTTCTTTGGGATGCTTGAAGTTTCAACCGATAGATTTTCTTTTCCAGCTTTGCAAACAACTTTCTTAGCAAGTGGAAGCAAATTGTTAACTTTCCCCTCAGATATTACTCTATCAACTTCTTGCATGTTACAAAAACTAGTTGTTGTCTTTACAAAAATAATGAAGCACCCAACCGAGTCATCACAACTTGAATTCTTCATCACATTACCATTTGATGATAAGCAAAAATCTAACAGGGAGCCCCCACAGTCATCGACAACTCTGAGACTCTCAACAAGATATATCACCTCCCACTTCCAAAGCAAAACACACATATGCAGTTTACTCCTTGATAAGCCTCAAACTTATCATATTATAGTAGTTAGAATTATAAGATTATTTATGAAAATAAGGTTAAAATAGCTAGTTTTTGTATTATCTTGCATATACAGTCTATTATATAAGTTTAGAATTATGTTTGGTGTGTTTTTCATGCAAGGAATGAATTTATAATCAAAAGACCAAGTGGTGCCAGGCTTGGTGTTGGATGTCCAGTTCACGTCACAAGTTTGGAGCAAAAAAGGAGGTGTGCCGGGTGGCGCGCCGGGTGTCTGGTGTCAGGCACATTAAAAGCCTATGAATGTGCCTAGCATCTAATGTCCAGCAGGACATCCGGCACATACTGAAAAGTCACCCCGGTTCGCTAGAAGTTAGCAGTTAATTACCATTAGCATACCAACCGATGCCGGGTGTGGTTCCGGGCATCCCATGTCCGGCACAAGTGGCTTTTCGCGCGGATTTAGCAGTTTAATTAACGGTTAGACAACACATTTTGCACGTGGTGCCGGGTACTCCTTACCCGGCATGACACCCGACACACATGGAGATTTGAAGTCTATAAATAGGCCAAACTTCTCCTCATATGAATACATCCCAACACATCCCTACACTCCATTCACACTTCAATTCCGCATTCATCCCACTGTTGGTGTCCAAGGAGATTCTGTGCAACCATCTATGAAGAAGAGAAGAAGATCTCTATCGGTTAAGGCTATGATCAATTTCCTTCTCCTTGTTGTATCTCTTCTTTTGTTTGTATAAATGGTGAAGTAGAAATCCTTGTTGGTTCTTGGTTAGGGATGAATTCTTCTTTGTAAACAGTATAATTATCTTAATATAATTTTAAGCGTTCATTAAGATTTGGTTTTTCTTGCAAGTGAATTTAGTTGTCCACTTGTTCTCTTTGTGCAAATTCTACTTGAGGAAGAAAAGCCTAAAAGTAGAATAGGTTAGAAAATCTTAATGGTCTTTAATGTTTTCATCTATGATTTAGAGTTAGCGTATAAGATTGAGAATTAACCCATCTTTCCCCACTATCTTGTTCGTTTCGTGGCATGACATGCTCGATTCGATAATGGGTCGTGAGTTTCTTGTTATCAGACCAGAAACAAGAAATAAAATTGACAAATTGGCCCTGCCGGGTGGAGCGCTGGGTATCTGGTATCAGGCGCGTTCACAGTCTGTGAATGTTCCTAGCATCTGATGTCCGGCAGGACATCCGACGCATTCAAAGTCTGTGAATGTGCCTAGCATCTGATGTCTGGCAGGACATCCGGCGCGTTCATTTGTTTGGTCAAATTCGAGTCTTGTAATTTTATTTTATGATCATATTGGTACTTAGGTTGATGTAATCCCGAACCATGGTCAAATCATTGTAAATACTCCATTTAGATAGTTTTTTAGTTAGTTTTCTTAATTTAGAATTATTATTCAACTTCCACCCTTGTTTATAATAGGTAATTACCGAGGATTAGGACTAATTTTGTATTAAGTCCCTTGGGTTCGATACTCTTGGTCGCAATCTACTCACACTATATTCCGACCGGGAATTTTTGCTACCCATAATAGAGTTGTAGGATTCCTTCATTCTTTTATTCATTTTTGCACATTATTCATCCGTAAAAATTCCTTGTTAGCACTCCTTTCACTATCCCCTTGATCTTTTTCCTCCAGATAACAACAGTTCCTTACTACTCCCTTTGCTAAAGACCGAGAACAGAAATTAGCAGTGAAATACCCCGAACTTAATTAGGGTGATTAAATTACTCTAATATGATATTTGAAGGCCTATTAGTGCCTAGAGAATTTTGGTAAAGAAAATAAATCCAAAAGAAAAGAGAAAACACTTAAAAAGCGAAAAACGCAAAAATGAGCGTTACGCAACCATAGGAGGAATACGACCTTGAAAAGGGTCTTAGGTGGATTTCCAAGGCTTAATAATGCCTAATTAATTTACGGAAACAATTCCCAAAGAAAACGGATCCATAAAATGAATTAAAAACGCTAATAAAGCTTTAGCGCATGTTTTTCGAGAAAACCCGAAAACGTGACTTTGAGTGGTCAAATGAACCCGTAAAAATTATAGTCAACCAAATAACTATAATTAAACATTAACAGAAGCTTAAGAACCATTAAAATTAAAGAAACGAGAAAAATCCGGAAAACGGGCCCGGTTAGTGAATAGTGCTAAAACCAGGTAAATTAACGAGTGTTTTCTATAAAAGATGAAAACGCCCCAGCTGGTATTACACATGGGGCCGGTTTTTATTAAAGAAGGCAGCCCCCTCTACTAGTAACTAGCTAGAAAGAAAAGGAAGAAAAGAAAAGAAAGAAAAAGAAGAAAAGTAGCCATCCCCTATCTCCTCCCTTACTTTTTCTTTTTCCCCTCTCTCTTTCCTTTCCTTCTTACACCGTATTATCCCTCCTCCCTTCCTCCATTCTGCCGATTTTGAGCTTCCTCACCAAGCTTCCATGGCTTCTTCCCTTCATCCTCTTATACAAGCTTCATTAAAGCTCCAAATGAGAAAATAACTACATATTCTTGCTCCCCTCACCAAGCTCTACATTCCTCTCTTTTCAAAATCCAAAAATGATGAAGTTCATCTCCATGGGTATATCCCATTTGAAGAGAAAACTACATATTCTTGAAGCTTGGAGTCCCCTCTTCATTTTAAGGTAAGAAAAGTCACAAAAATCCATCATTTACCCCACTTTTCTTTTCAGCCGATTTTGGCTCCTCATGGTGGGTGTTTGTTGTCTTTGTTTGAGCTATTCTATAAGCCTCCAATGGTGGATTAGAGCCCCTCCTTTGATTCATGGCAAGAACCCATTTCTAGGGTTTCCAAGGTAATGCCAATCTTAGTGTTTTGAGAATTTCCTTGTAATCTTGAGTTAATTAATGAGTTAAGTGTCTTTGCTTAATCTCATTTCCTTATTTAATGTGGGGCTGGAGCATGGGCAATTGCATTGCCCTTAACCGGTTTTGGAAGTCAAGAGAGAAGAGGAGAGGAGAAGACTTGAAAGGAGGAACTTGTGAAATTAAGGTAATTAAACTACCTTGATGCTTATCTAATTGTTTTAGAATATTGGGAATGGGTAAATGAATGAATGAACCAAAACTGGAATGGAAATGTATTTGGTTGAGGCTAGAGAGAGTTTGTGAATTGTTGTTTGAATTAAGGGCCTTAGAGCCAAGTGATTTGAATATGCATATTGATATTGTTGTTGAAGAGATTTTGGTGAATTTGGATTGAGCTTGTGTGCTGGTAGGATCCCTTGTGGATGTGGCTAGATTGGAAGTGATTCAGGATGAAAATGATGGATTTGGATATGTTAGGTTTATGGGGAAACTATGGAAAAATTTTAGTAGAAACTAAGTGTTTTTAGACGACTTAAGAAGATGGAGAACCTATGTGCTTATTAAGTGGAGTTGAGTTGATTAATAACCTTGGAATGGTATTCGGAGAACTAGAAAGAGAAGTGCAAAAATCTGTAGCAAGTTAGTGTATTAGTGCCTTGGAGCTTTGGAGAGAAACTAGGTTGTATGACATTGAAAGGAAAGGATGGACTTGGGTATAGAGAATGCATTTGTCTAGGATAGAATTGTAATGGTCAATAAGTAATTTGGTGAAGTTGGTAGAAGGTTATAACCCACCAAGAGGAAGTTAGAAATGCACAAGTGTGCAAAGTGCAAAAAATGCAAGAATGAAAATGTAGAAATTAAGCAAGTATGGAGGTAAGGATTGGACCAATGACTTGAGGAGATTTAGAACATGATTAAGAGTGTTTTAAGGTGTTTAAACATGTAGAAAACTTATGGAAAGATTAGAGAATGATTAGGTGTGGATTAAGGTTGGAATTGGGGTTGAAAATTGAAGTTTTAGTAGCTTTTTAGCAGGGTCTAGGACTTAGGGGCCAGACCAAGTCCCGAACCAAGCTTAAAAATGCCCCGAGAGTTGAGAGAATAGGTGGTTCGGGACCCTAGTCTAGGACCAGGACCCGGACCAAGCAAGAAAAACTGCCGAGACTTATGCAGAGCATTGGTCCGGGACTTTAGACCCGGACCATGTCCCGGACCATGCCTAAAATGTAACCGAGAGTGCCTTAAAGGTTGTAAATGATGGGGGATTGATTGGTAATGGTTTTAGATGATGTTTAGGAGTTGTTTGGTGACATATAAATGTCCTAAGAAGTTTAAACAAGATTGAGAAATGATAGAGAAGGTTGAAGACTTAAGTAAACTTATGGTAACTGGATAACGGGGCTAATTACGGAAGTATTAGTTTTACATACCGTACTACCTTAATGTTAATAGAATCACTTGATATGTGATTAGTGATTCAGAAGTGAGATCCGAGGAATGAGAGGTGACCTGGTAAAGTTAAACCATGGTGTAAGGTATGATTTTCTCATGCCCCGTATGCTAATGTGGTTACTCTGATTTGTGTGCTTGTATGCTTTGTGTATCACCTAAACAAGATAAATGCACGAATCGGATTGATTGCACCTTCTGAAACTTAGCAAGCGCTCCTGATGCGTCCCCGACGTGTCGTGGACGTATCGTGGACTCTAACAAAACTTGATAGACGAGAGGCAACTATTAAACTAGAAAATACATTTCGATTGAGAATTTACACACACAAAATTCACTCAACCTCCTTTGCCCCATACACGAACTCCAGGGACAGTTTCGACTTTACCCCTAAAGTCGTCAACCCTCTCCTAACTATCGGCCTACGGTTCACCGACCGTTCCCCGACCTGTCGTCCTATCAAATACCCAATGTATTGATACTCTAACCCAGTCCTCACTAGCTCACCAACTCTCTAGCACTTACACACACTGCTAAGTCTGATCCATACTTGCCCAGATTATCTCTATCTTTTCTCTCGTACAGGCTTATCTTACAAGGAACATTAAGACACGTATTTATACAAGTTAGTTGAGATGCCAACTAACAACCTAGGAGTTGTAGACTCTAAGAGTAGCATACTCATTCTTCTACGAATATAATATCCGCACCCTACTGCAGATTTTCGTCCAACTTGATCTAGAGCCACCAGTACACGCGTTGCCTTGTGAATGGGCAAGTTGGCGGCGCGTCTCCCAAGTGGTTGGTCACCACTTGCACACTTCAACTTGTCTGAACTTGTCTGGCTCATTAATGCTCATAAATGCTCTCTTCTAAAGTATTACGGCTATGTAATGATGTTCATCAATAGCCTTTGTTTATCTTGTTATCTTGCACATTAATGAGATACACCTTTTGTCGTGTGTTTGTCATGAGCAAGTTGCTTGTGTGGTTGTGAATAATCTGAGCGAGTTTGTCGATGTTGCTAACTCTGTTTGGTCCTTGTTAGATGTCTGATGTAAGAGATATGCGATGGTGTGGTTATTGACTGCTTGTGTCTTGCTAGAAGTTCTCCGGAGCTCTCGCCGACAGGTGCCCGACTGGTAGTGCACATGTCGTGGATTGAGCGCTCTTGCAACCTTGCGTGCTAAGCCACTCATCACTTAAGTGCGCTTGCAACCTTGCGTGCTAAGCCACTTATTCACCTGTCTATCTGAAATCATGAATCTTGACAAACGCATTAGATAGACAACACAAGGTTTGCTATCATCAAAACTAAAGGATCTTGTCTTAACAATTTCCCCCTTTTTGATGATGACAACCTATATACTCATATGTACTTGGCAATAAAAAATTGAGAGATTCCCCCCAAGAGGGATTCCCCCTGAGTTTATTAAGGGTTTTTAAGAATGAAAAATTTTTGACGAATAATGTTATGCATAAGTGACAGCCTTTATGTTATACCATAGATAAAGTTTCATTCAGATGATACATAATACAAGGACGATAGACATAGTCTCACAGGTACTCTCACAAGTACATATACTTTTCTTTCCCCCTTTGCCATACATCAAAATAGGGAGCAACTACACGACATAAGATGTTGTAAAGGCCATGACATTCCATAGATTACAAACTACAAAATATGATCAAGATAATCTAGATTGAGTGACGTAGTTGGGTATCCCATTCATAATCCTCTGAGCAAGTAGGCTCATCCTCCGAAAAACCGGCTTTGATCCAAGAAGGTTTGGCTTTGGGTGCGGTGATCAAAGGTGATTCAGTTGTGGTAGAAAGGCCAGACTCATCAGAATCTATGGATGCAATGTGGAGAACGTGATTGTGATAGAGGGATACTTGAGGTGATAGACCAAGCTGTAAGGGAGTCGGAGTCTGGTAGAACATAGCTTTAGGCGACGTATTTCTATGAGTGTTTGGTGGTCATAAACTTGCGAATGGTGGAGTGAATGGTTTGATCATTTGGGCTGGATGAGCTTTGTGGGTATTGAGCCATTGCGTGAGATGATTGTGAGTGGTAAAAGAAGTAAGCAAGTTTTATAGACACTTTGGATATGCTCAACGACTGATCGGTGAGTGGCATTTAATGAGGTGCTACGTCTTGTGGGCTATGTTTGTAGGCTTTTTAGGTGTCAAGGCCAGAGTTTGGATTAGTGGAATGGATATGACTAATATCTCAGATCATTTTGTAATTTTTAATCAAGGAAGAAGCAGCCAAGACAATAAAATATTTCGTACCCATCATAAGCATTCAAGTAACAAAAATCAGTTGCATTTTCATTGATACGTTGAAACAGATAGTCAAAGGCAAGGAAATAGTAATGGAAAAACAAAATCTAAGCCTAGATCTAATGTTTCTCATAGCTCGCTCATGTCTTTAAGAGACTAAGAACTCTCAGGCAATGTGGGAGTCTATAAAGTCTATTGCTCCTTGAACCATGTTTTAAACACTTGGTTTAGAGGAGACGGCCTGCACAGCTGTGAGTGTGACTCTCACTCTCTGAAGAACATCTCTAGTTGAGGTATCCAGACTGGTCTCCGACCTATCGTGGACTGGTGAAAGACTTCTTTTTCGTTTTACTCCTGATGCTCTCAAGGTTGGGCGAGACTCTGACTTCGAGTCTTCACTCTTGGTTGGCTTCTGAGCGACCACCAGCTGGTCTCCCTTTGTTTTGATCCCCATTTTGGACAACATCTCTGAGCAGATGCTGTCTTGAGTAGTGCGTGCAAACAGTCTTTTTTATCTATTAAAAACTATGAAATTAATCCTAGAAATTAATAAATAAAATAAACCTACGGGTTGCAAAATAATTCCCGGTCGTAGTAGTAAAGTAATATGAGCAACCGGCGTATCGAACCAGGGGACTAAGAAAATAAATTTAATCCTAGCAAAGGCTATAAATCGGGGAAATTGTTGATCAAATAAAATTAAGAAAAGCAGAGAGTGACTGATAAAAATATAACAAAAACGGAACTCCGGGTTCAGGTGGTCTTTCCTAGTTAAGTCATGCAATTCTATTACCAGTTGATTGGGGATTAGGGTCCGACTAATTCTAGCAAGTTTCTAAAAGACTAAATCCTAGCCAATTAGAACTCCACTGTGTAGAACGCGACAGATTAAATCATAAACCTATTACTACTAACGTAGAGGGATTAAGCATACGAATTAAAATTGCATCTGAATGCTAACTCATCAATCAGATTAAGTTATCCACAAATTAACAGATTATAATGACCTAGCTATCAATCACGGATCAGATCTTGACAACTTTCGCAAAGCTAAAAATAAAGTTGTAAATTTTAGGGAAAATTACATCCCTCACCCATGACGTTTGGTGAAATTACACACCCCACCCATGAGGTTTCAAAAATTACATTGCCCACCCATGTGGTTTCCACAATTTTACATCCAACAACTTTTCTAATATTTGATCAACTTAAAAGATTGTTAAATGTTGTCCAAAATTGATGAAACTTTACATGGACGATACTAAAGTGTTATATTTTGGTAAAACGTGAAATCTAAAGTTTTTTAAGCTCATATATGATATGTGGGACCCGTTGAACGTATCTCATGTTTCATTGGGTCCCACGGGTCCTATATGACCTTAAAAAACTTTAGATTTGGCATTGGTCAAAAATATAACACCTTAGCATAGTCCATGTAAAGTTTCATCAATTTTGGACAACATTTAACCATCTTTTAAGTTGATCAAATATTAGAAAAGTTGCTGAATGTAAAATTGTGGAAACCACATGGGTGGGCAATGTAATTTTTGAAACCTCATGGGTGGGGTGTGTAATTTCACCAAACGTCATGGGTGGGGGATGTAAACCCAAGTTTAATCCCATATCGACTGATAATAAAACTACAAAACCTAACTATATACAACCACCATTCCCCGAAGTTTATTCCCTTAGCCAAGCATAACAACAGAAGAAATAACAAGAGAAGAAGGTGTAAAAATCATCTCTATGTTAATCCGAAGATTTGCAAGGAGTCGGGTTGAACAAACAAATGAAATTGAAGCAGAAATTCCTCCTCAGGCTCCAGGGCTTCACGGCGTAGAGGAAAGGATATAGGTCGGCTCTCTATTCTCAATTCTGAATCGTGAATCTGAATTTTTCCAATCACTCATGAACCCTTTTAAAATAGAAGATCTGGACATAAAATGCACGCGTCCGGTTCAACTGTCCGTATCAGTTAGCCGGACAAGAGATAGCTTTGTCAGGTGAGATTTTTCTCGTTTGTGAGATGTCCGGCTCTGCGTCCGGGTCAGTTAGCCGGACGCCCTGGCTGGACGAAAATATATTAGAATTCTCCGCGCTGCACTCGTGGTCGTAAATATTTCTGTCCATCTGAGCACGTCCGGGTCACAGGGTCGGACATGTCATCCAGACACGTTCAATATTCGACTGGTGAGAGTTTAGTCGCGTCCGGGTGAGTTTGCCGGACAGGTACAACACGTCCGGACCACAGGGTCGGACGCAAGTCCGGACGTGACCCAGATTTTTCCCTTTTGTACCGAATTTCTCCCAGATCGCGTCCTAAGTTATAAAAACACCAAAACAAGCAAGTGTGAGGTATTTTCACCTTAACAAAGATATAAACATCATAAAATCATAAACTTAGGAAAAAAGACAAGAAAAGTAAGGGGTTTAAGCTCTAAAAGATATATCAATAATTGGTGCATCAAATTTCCCCACACTTATCCTTTGCTTGTCCCCAAGCAAATCTCTCAAACAAAAGTTTAAGCATGCCAATAGATAACAACCAAAGAGAGAGAGCACAAAAGAATACTTTGCAAGTCTTTCGATCCGGGGATTAGATTTTCCAACTCTAAGCAAAAGAATTTTCAGAACAAACCAAGAAGTGCAAGAAGTCATACAAAGCTTTGAGAGAGAAAAAGAACCATAAGAACTGAGCCTTTAACCATGAGCCAAACAACCATTTCCTTCACATTCCTTTTCGAACGACAAGGGGCATGAAGTAAGATTTTATTCCATTTTACCTTTCAATGCCACGCACTCAAGATCCCATAGATAGAAGTTATTAAAAACATTCAGCTCAAAAGATGCATAGATACTTCAATTGAAGTTCATTTGTTTCTTCCACCTCAGACTTTTCTCTCCACCCATGTAGAGGCTTTGGGTCAACTATCCTAAATTCAAAGAACCTTAGGTAGCTAGGTGATAAGGCACCCCAAAGGACTTAATAACCGAGTGAAAGAGGTCTGTTTTAGGATCAGAACAATGCCTTAAAGGATCAGCGGAGTACCTTGCCTTTGTTCTTTTTCCACCTTTCATTCCCAGGCTCAAGGTTAAAAACAAGGTTCAGATGGAAAAAATTCTCAATCAAATTAGCATTAGTAGACAATGACTTCAATTTTAGCAATAAAACCACAAGAATTAAAAAAAAACATTGCACACCCCCAAACCTGTCAACTTGCTTAGCTTCTTCTGTGTCTCCCTTTCAGTTATCTCCATCAACAAAACTTAAACAAGCGCAAGAAAGACAAACTCAAGAACAAGTCGCGACGGAGTCAATCATCCCCCACACTTAAGGCAAAGCAATGCCCACATTGCATAGAAAGAATTAATTCAATAAGTACATGAAATCCAAGGGGAAAAACAGCAAAGCAAAACAAAGGGGATCATCAAAATTATAGAAGCAAACAATGAATAGAATACTCCCTAAGGTTCTAGATAGCAGAAGTGTGTGTAGAGTCGACAGAAGTCTCCCACACTTATGATCCGTCAGCAAGATAACATAGTAGCATGAGAAATTAAAAATTCTACAAAGCGAATCATAAGAGAAACAAAAGAACACAAAAATTAGTAATAAACATAATAATAATATAAATGGAAGTGCTCCTACAAGGAGTGCATTTCTATTGTACTTCGTGTTTTTGTTTTTTTTAGAACATAAAATACAAGAGAAATGAAATAACGAAAGAAAGGCAAATACAAAAGTAAAGGAAATAAAATAAAGAACAGAAAAATTAAAATAAAATAAAAGATAGATCACTGAGGTGGTGGAGGCGGTGGTAGAGCTCCCTGACAAAGACCAGCGAGAAGGCGCTCCAAAATCTCAGCCGTCTGCCTCTGAACAACATCAGTCTGCTGAAAATGCTGACGCGTCTCCTACTGGAAAGTCTCGCTACAGTCTAGATGCTTGGAGATCCGCTGTTGAGCCTGAAACATCTCCTGCTGCATCCGCTGTATATCACTCAGCTGTGCCTGAAGCTTTGGAGGAGCTGTCATCACTGGAGGAGGGGGCGGCTACATGACTGAAGTAGTAGGCGCTCGAGACCGAGATCCTCCCGAAGAGGAGGACCCAACATCAGAAAGGCATGAGCTACCTCGCACCCAGGTGCCGTCGTCGAGTCGAATGAAATCCCACCTCTTAAAGGTCTTCAGAGTGATGGGGGTCTCCCCCTCGCGTACGTCCACACCCATGAGGACGTCCTCTGGAAGCGTAGTGGCCAAGAAATAGTGAATGAAGAAGGGAAAGATAGGAGTGACCCTCTTCTTCTTCGTCCTGAGATAGCTGACCACCTTATGCAGCTGACAAAACATGACAAAAAGGATGGACACGCGCTGAGCGGGAGGAGGAGGTGCATGAAAACGTATAATTTGGTTCTATACGTAACATCGAGAGACTAGTACTGATAAACCGTACACCTAGAAATATAGTGGTTCGGCCCAAGGAACAGCCTACGTCCACTTCTCAATATTATCTTTATTCCATTTTTGGTATTTGTCTTACAAGCTTAGAGAGCTCTTTTGGTGCTTTCTCCCTTTCTTCTAATGTTGTCCTTACAAATGAGCCCCCTCTCTATTTATAGAATTTCTAGGGTGAAGTCTATCTCTTAACCCTTGTACATGTGGTAGTGTGAGGTATGGGGTATGAAGCCCGGATGCGGAAATACGAGACGCGGGATGTGGCGCCTGGTTGTAGAGTGCGGAGTGCGGGATCCGGGATCCGGTCATAGAGTGCGGGATCCGGGATCCGGTCATAGAGTACTGGATGCGGGATGCGACCCGGATTGGTGCTTGATGCCTAGATTGGAGCCCGAACAAGATCCTGAAGGAGGCCCGGGGCCTGAACCGGAACCTTAGGTCTGGACCGTCTTGTCCCTTCTGTCTCGTCATATTTTTGCCCTCTTCATCAGTCCCACAAGTTCTACTTTTGGGCACTTTAAAAAGTGGAACTTACAAAAAGAAAGATAAAAATTTACAGATAAAAATTTACATTCTTCGTACTTTTCCCTTCTCCCTTTCCTAGTCCCACAAGTTCTTTTTCTTTAGTCTTTTACGAAGAAAAAATGAACTTAAAAAGGTTGTACAATTAGTGTAATTGAAGTCCCACAAGAGCATTTGATGAATTTGGAAATTCCGAGACATGCCATTGAGATAATACATCTTTGATGAATAAATCTTCTGATCTCTGATATGCAATAATAAGAAGACCAGAAATCCAGAAGTCCAGAAGTCCATAATAAGATCTTCATAAAGAAAACCAATGGTTCTTTTAATAAGAACCATTCCCTTTTTGAAAGGGTAAAAGAATATGATGATTAAATCTTTGCTTATACTAGCCAAAGGATGATAATTCCCTTAAAGGGAGAACAGAGAAAATATATTTTCCCAACTTTGCTTATGCTAGCCAAAGGATGGTACTTGTGATTCAAGTATGGTATGGCGTCCCACACCTAACAATTCACCCATTACAGGCGACCAGAGCTCTTGATGGGTCCAGAGATGGGTTTTTTTTGTTGGCTCGATGGCCGGGTTTCTTTTCAACCCAAAATGTTACTTTTCAAGGCATGATAGCCTGTAGGTGTTACTTTCAAGGCATGATAGCCTGTAGGTGTTACTTTCAAGGCATGATAGCCTGTAGGTGTTACTTTCAAGGCATGATAGCCTGTAGGTGTTACTTTCAAGGCATGATAGCCTGTAGGTGTTACTTTCAAGGCATGATAGCCTGTAGGTGTTACTTTCAAGGCATGATAGCCTGTAGGTGTTACTTTCAAGGCATGATAGCCTGTAGGCACTCTGGCCGGGTGTTACTTTTCACCATGGATATGCAACTTTGTGCAGAAAGTCCATAGGTAGGTGTTATTTTTCTCCATGGATATGCAACTTTGTGCAGAAAGTCCATAGGTAGGTGTTATTTGGAAATCTTGTCCAGTTCTGCACCAGCATTTGACCTGGTCCTTTGGTGCGGTGTCTTTTGGTCAGGACAATATTGGGATATTATCTCGCACCAAATCCCTTTGCTGCCCGAGGATCGGGGAGACAGATGTTCGATCTTTCTCTTGTATAATAATTTGGAGGTGGAAAAAGTGGATGAGACGTTGTCCGAGTACTGAACCCATGTTGCTGCCTGGAGCTTTGGTTCCTGGGCTGAAGGCGTGCTTTCCAGTTCATCTTTTGCTTCAATATCCAACCCAAAAGTTGACTCTTCTGTTGACATGAAACGGTGGTCTTTTAGTAGACGTACAACGCAAAAGCACCTTTTATTCATCCCTTCTTCACTCTATTGCTGGTAATAAGTGTAGTAGTAGAGTGTTTGCACTGTGTCGGTCTTGTCTGCCTGAAACAACTTGACATCGTAGCAGCAACGACGATGATTTTTGGAAGAGCTTTTCTACTGATATTAGGCTCCGGATTCCATGCTTCTCTGCTGAACTTTTTGGTTCCGGACATTTGTTCTCTTTTCTCTTTAAACAACTGACGCTACTGCACAAACATCAAATTAACAATTGCGAGTAATAGTTCAAAATATTAACCCCTTATTCGAGCCTAGCAAGACCTCTTTCCTTTTTTTTTAAAAAAAAAGATGTGAAAACAGATACTAATTCCTATTCTGATGACAAATGTATCAGTATAAAGCTGATCATAACTATGCCATAACTCCTGGCTGTGTTGTTTTTTAGGCAAATTAGCAGCAATGACTAAAATGAAACTGTATATCACCTCAGGTTCAGATCATAATGATGTTGCAAATGACATGGTATCTATCAAAATCCAGCATAGAACGTTTTCCCTAACAGAATATGTGAAACATAACTCCACCCACAAAACCACTCATAAGACATTTTACTGTTGTGACAGTTGATTCTAACGCAACAAGACGAATGTGAATCTGTACATCATTAAACTCTTTAGCTCACAGAGATATACATAATTGATAACTATAAACCCAAAGTTAGAGCCATCATAACATAACAAAAAATTAATGAGAATATTTTGTACCCTTTCTTTTATTAAGTTTTTAGAGGGCCAAAGACTTAACAGGAAATTGTAAAGTGATTGCAGCAAAGATAGGCAAAGACAAAGCCTATGTATTGAATTTGAAATTAATGGGTATTGGCTATTTTAAAAGACCATTCAAACACCCAATTTAGTTATCAAAACCTGTGTAACAGGTATAATATGACAATTTAAGACAAGCATCTACAACAGTTTATATAAGCTGTAACCATATTATGCTCTTGTTTGACAGCTAGAAGTAATGGCAAATGGAAGTACCAGTCAGGATTTTTCAAAGCCAGCATAGTCTCGCGCAAGGATTGAATGTCAAAGTAATAAAGCTTGTAACACTTTCAGTAAAGGAAAAAACTTTTCCTGAAATGGTACTATAAGTGCAATCTGAAATGATGGTATAAGCACGATAAAATATTGCTTCAGAATGGAGAATTAAACTGCAACGTCAAGCAGCAAAACAGGTGTAGAAATGAACACAATTTCTGAAACTATATCTTATTGAAACAGTTCACTATTTGAGCAGCAATATCAGAAGCAAAATTATACAGATAGGGAGTGACCATTTGTTCACAAGACCAATCTGGTAGAATCCAGCATTATCTAAATAACAATTGCGCTAATCAGTGCACTCGTGCAGCATAAAAAAAACTTTGAATCACATCAGCATAATAAAAAGATTGAATCTGGAAGTTAAATACTTGGTAATACAGATCCCTTGGTCAAGTGGCAGATTTTAGAAGCAAAATAATATAGGGGCGAGCATTTTGATTCAAAGATTAAACCGATCAATTTAAGATTACAGCTCTTTTTTTTTAATTTAGAAGCAAAATCAGAGTGTTAGTATATCAGTGAGGATTTTTAAAATGATGAATCTTTTTTAGTATGAACTTCCTCCGGCAGATGCTGGAGTTTGATCTAAGGAGCTGCGAATGTAAAACTTGACAGAGAAACAAAATGCAACATAATAGTAGTAGTAACAAAAAAAAGCATGAACACAAGTTTAAGAGGCTGCTTTAGATTGTATAAAAGGAAAAATGAATGAAATTCAGAAAACGAATATGCATTCGATCAACTAATCACACAGTCAGGTTATTGCACATCTTTAACAACGTAACAGGAAAAAGTGTACTTCAAACAAGAATCTGAATTACAGTACTATGAAGCTGAAAGATTAAAGTTCTAAAATAAAGGTTGGAAAGTTTTTCATACTGATGAAAACAGAGGCAAAGCTTCTTAGCATATAGTGAAGCATGAAACTGGCCAGAAAAAATGCTAAACTAGGATTAGAGAATTTTGAGCACAAAGGGAACAGCTGAGATCAATTTGATTTTAAATAGTCAGAACGAATCTGATAACTGTCAACATTTAGTAGAAGAACATCTTTCTGAATGGAAGTTTTCCAAAGCAGATGAGGTTTTCTCATACCCTGGTGGATGGCTGTACTGACCATATCAGAAATACAATCAGAAGAATTCTTCTGTGCAGAAACTCGAGTTTATGGTTCAGCAGGGAAAATTCCCCTGAGTGGGAAGTACAAAACTAATAGCTTGACTATTTTAGTACAGATCTTCTAAACATAGGGTACCACTGGCGAATGCGACAAATGTTTTGTCCAGAAGATGACTCCCTTGGTAGCAGCAAAAATATACAAGCAGAATGATGCGTATTTCTTTATGCAGAAATCAGTTTGAAATATGTTGATGCTGAACATTTGCAATTTAGAAAGATTTGAGCAGGATTTCAGTATATGTTTTGACCCTGCTCACATAAATCATAGAGGAAGCAATAAAGCTGAAACTAACTTATCTAGGAAGTTTTAACACCCTGAAATGCAGATTCTGTTTTTAGAAACAAAAGTTAGAGTGAAGTGGTAATGCCTAAAAGATTTATGTGAAGTCTGAATTTTAGATCATAATTGAAACAGAAGCAGTTTCATAATAAAAACAGACACAATCCAAGCTTCATAAAGCAACGTCAACATCAGAAAATAAGTGAACACAAACATCTTTAGAGGTTTGTAATTTTTCTCAAAAATGCAGTCAAGCTAGGCAAGCAAATCAAGGTTGTACCAGAAACTTATACAATAAACACAGAATTTGCGTTGTCTCATGCTTGTAGATCATTGTTTCTACAAAATATTTACTGCCTTTATACTGAGGATTAAATCAGCAGGAAGCTTGCAGACAATAAATCTAAAGATTACAGATCACTCATATTGGTTACATGAATCATTTAATCGCATCTGAAAGTGCCAATTTTGAGAGGAAGCAATCAGGATAATTCGGTTTGCTAAGCTTAGTATTTTAGGATCGATGAACTTATCTCTGGTTTCGGACGTTTCTTCTTTTGGTTTTGTCGTCGTTGTCGTCTGACTTCGACTTCTGTTTTGAGGGATTTGCGTCGTTGGCATGTATTATGAAAGGCGATTGAATTGTACTGGGAGCATCGCTTGGGTCTGTATGAGCTGGATCTAGTACCGTTATGCTTTTGACCGGAAGTTGAGCTCGGTAGCTGAGAACCATCGAGGCCTCGCCTGGTCTTTGGACTTGAATAGTCATCGGCCGGTTGTTGTATTGGAGGCGATCGATTGGTTGTGGCCCGGTTGTGATGCGGCCAAGGGAGTCCGGATGGACTGAGATGCGGCCAAGGAAGTCCGGATGGACTGAGATGCGGCCAAGGAAGTCCGGATGGACTGAGATGCGGCCAAGGAAGTCCGGATACCTTCCGGTCATGTAGAATGCCGGTTGAAGCTGGTAGCAAAGTGATTTAATCTTTGAGGCCACTTTTGAACTGAGGACACTACTTCGAGCCTCTCTTCTTGCTGTCGACAATCTGGCTTCTGAGGTAAGGCAGAGGTAATTGCTCGATCCGGATGAAACACCGCACCGTATATCTTCAATTATTGCTTGAAGTTGAACTGATTTGTTAACCGAATCGTCTCCCGGTTGCTCTAAGGTCATCGCTCGGTTGATGTTGTGCCTGGTCTCAACTCAAAGTGACGCCGCACCAAATCAATGCTGTGCCCGATCGATGCCGTGCCTGATCTCAGAACGACGCTGTTCGTAGCGCTGCCCCTTTCATCGATCTGTGATTCTCTTTGGCTTCGTTTCTGTGCCGCTCCAAGTTGCAGGCGCAATCCTTTAGGATATGGATAATCAAAACGCTGCTGCATAGGGGGAGAGCAAGCGTGATCCCGATTAATGACAATCAGATCATGATTAATTACAAACAAATCCTGATTATATGATCAAAGAAGTTTTAAAACGTAAAACAGAGAGTTAGGAATTTTTCTCCTCCTGTTGTGATTTTGTTTGCTTCGAGTGTTCCTCTAATTATCATGCCTCGAGCTTGATTTCTCCTAGCTCAAGCGATTGGGGTCAGGCGATAATCGTTGATTTGCGTCCGCGTTACTCTCGGTATGAGAAAAAGCACGTCGGTTCATCCAAGACTCTTCTGTGCAGGAGTCCGAAGTAAACCAGATTTTGAGCCTTCGAGAATCTGTCCTTCTTTGATCCCGATCCTGTACCTCTTGCGACTGGTATTCCAATCTATTGGATAGTCTCTATCCTTTTCTTCTTAGGTCATTCCTTCTGGAATTAGCCTGTGGCAACTGGCCGAAGAATTGTGCCCCTTTCGAAATCTGTTGCTCGTTGAGTCTCGATCTCGCTGTCGCTTGAATGGGTAACGATGGACTAATCTTCCGGCAACTGATCCTCTCAATCGTATTTGATTCTTTTGGAGCCACGATTGTTCGACGTGTCTTAAATTTCTCACCATGCGAGTGAAGTTCTTGAGTGAGTTTCTCGGATATATCCGATGAATTTCTTTGGTTTCCATGTTCTTAATCGAATAGAGCTTGGATTTGCTACCTTATCCTCCTAAATTTTCACCAAGAATCTCCTGTTTTGCTTTATCCGCTCCAAATTGCAAAACTCTGATTTCACTCGTGGAGCGATGGATTATCTTGATCGAGATTCGACCGGAACTTCTACTATCGATTCTTCGTGGATGGATTCATCGATCGTCTATGATTGTGGCGAACTTTGCCGATGTCGTTTGTTTTTCATAGATAACCCTTTTGAGGTTGCCGGAAGGGTGGATCGACCAATTTTATCGAAAAATAACTTTCTCATTAACGACTTAATCTTCTCTATCATTTTACCAGATCGTCGTACGTCAAATCTCCATAAATCAAGAACTTTGCAACGCAAGACTTTCCTCGAACCTGTGGATGAATCGTGGTTGATGTCCCTTCCCACAGACGGCGCCAAATGAAAACGTATAATTTGGTTCTATACGTAACATCGAGAGACTAGTACCGATAAACCGTACACCTAGAAATATAGTGGTTCGGCCCAAGGAACAGCCTACGTCCACTTCTCAATATTATCTTTATTCTATTTTTGGTATTTGTCTTACAAGCTTAGAGAGCTCTTTTGGTGCTTTCTCCCTTTCTTCTAATGTTGTCCTTACAAATGAGCCCCCCTCTCTATTTATAGACTTTCTAGGGTGAAGTCTATCTCTTAACCCTTGTACATGTGGTAGTGTGAGGTATGGGGTATGAAGCCCGGATGCGGAAATACGAGACGCGGGATGTGGCGCCTGGTTGTAGAGTGCGGAGTGCGGGATCCGGGATCCGGTCATAGAGTGCGGGATCCGGGATCCGGTCATAGAGTGCGGGATCCGGGATCCGGTCATAGAGTACTGGATGCGGGATGCGACCCGGATTGGTGCTTGATGCCTAGATTGGAGCCCGAACAAGGTCCTGAAGGAGGCCCGGGGCCTGAACCGGAACCTTAGGTCTGGACCGTCTTGTCCCTTCTGTCTCGTCATATTTTTGCCCTCTTCAGTGCAGAAAGCAAGTAATCCAGAAGGACGTAGTCCTCGTCAGAAGCATCATTGCCAGCCTGAGGCCGGATCTGATGGCTGAGGATCTCTACCACAAGTCTCTGCATAAGAGTCGGGAAGCTGGAGTATGGGAGAACATCCTTGTTCTCCTTTCCTCTGTGGCGTCTGGTGCAGCCAACCTCACGAATCCACTTCGCCTTCATACCGCGTAAAAGTTCTCATGGAACTCCGTGTGGGCCACATCATTATCTGGAATGTCGTAGAGAAAGCTGAAGGAGTCCGGAGTGATCTCGACGGGGTGATGACGAACGTAGGAAGTAATAGAATGCGTCGAGTCGCTCGCCTGAGAATTAGCGTAAAACTCTCGGACCAACGCCGGAGAAAAGAGTCCCTCGCCCATCCGGAGGACCTTCCCCAAACCAAAGGGCTCAAAAAGTACATCCAACCCGACAACTATCACAACCTCAGTAGAAATGCGCCTCTCCATCACAAAATTCCCGCCCTGGTCGAACCAGGCACGGGCAGCATCAGAGACAAAACCATCCTCACGAAGAGGAGGAGGAGCAGACGGCTCAGTTGGGCGCTTGCCCCTAGAGGAACCAGCAGAACTACCTCCTCGAGTTCGAACCATCTAACATGAAATAAACAAACAAGAAAACAAAACGAAACAAAACAAACAGAAAGCAATAATTAAAATCCAAAGAACCCTCAATAATTATCCAAACAGCCAACCAGCGACCACTGAATCAGATAATAATCAGAAATACCCCACAATCAAAACTAAACATTGATAAGTGTGAAAATATATACTTTTATGAGTCATCTTTACATGCATTTTATATGGTTTATGACATAATTTCACCACTTTATAGAGTATTTTATTTATATTAGTGAACTTACATATTTTTATTATATTTTAGGTGAATGCTCAATTTGACATTATTTACCGCTGCACAATCAAGTAGACAAGCTACCTGCTGCAAGCAAGCAGGCTACCTACTGCAAGCAAGCAGGCTACCTGCTGCGAGCAAGCAAGCAACCTGTCAGCTTGCTCTCACTCACGTAAACACCTAGCCATGCGCGTGAAATTTTCATGCAACTATCCTAGTCAAGCGAAGTCCATTCACTTCTTGCTTCGGGTACTCTCCTCACACCCATCCTCCGGGTGATTAAAAAAAAGGGAGGTAAGGTCTAGCCAAAGACGTTAAAGAAGGGCATCTTTCCAGGAGGCAACCCGGATTTCATTTCATTTCATGTCATATCTTTAAAATTTCTTTAGTTTAGCACTTCTAAAATATTTTGAACTCTTATGAGTTAATGGGCTTTTTTTAGCACTCCTCGGAAGTGCATTTTTGTGCCCAAATTGGTGTTGTTTGTGTTGTGAATATTTTGGAAACAGGTGTGCCCCTCTGAAAAAGGGATGGATTTAGGAACAATTTCAAAGGAAACTCTGGTAAAAATTTCCAAGGACCTTCATCTCCAATGATCGAAGGCTGCGCCTCATCGACCCCAGACACTCTCAAGTGTGGGGGAATCTCGTCTTCAGTCTGCACCTTATCAGGGGAGTACTAGTTTCACCCTTCTTTTTAATTTTACACAATACATATTATACACACTTTTTGTTAACTCTATGCTAGTGCTTCGAAAAGGTCTTTTGTTCCTCCCTTAGCTATTCCTTGAACAATGAGGACATTGTCCCATTTAAGTGTGGGGGAGACGACCTTTTCTTTTTGCACACTGCTCAATCTCCGTATGCTTATCTATTGCTTCCACTTAGGAGTTACATTTAAATGTAAGCAAGTTTTTCTTTGAATTCTTGGGATTTTTCATCAAAAATTTTCAAAAAATTCTCTCTTGAGGAGCATGTATATGCGGTGCAGCCATAAAACCTTATCTTGGTGAATTTTTTATTGCTTAGGGGTTCTTTCTATCTTCTCTCTTAGGGATTGCTAAGGGGTGCTTCTTTGTGAAAATCTAAAAAGGGACTTGTGAGACACCATTGGTAACCAACAAAATGAGAGTTGAGTGTTCTTTAATGCTATGGCTAAAATGCCTAAATATATCTCCTCATCTCTTATGCAAAAGTGAAACACATGCATACATCTATTTTTCCTTTTGTTTTCTCCTCAATGCCCATTCTAGAGAGAAGTTGGCCATGGTAAAAGTTCTCCAAGTTACCTAATCTTTATAACTTTGAAGCACTCTAGATCATACCCCGAAACTCTATCTTTTTATTTTTACCCGAAGCACACCCATGTCACCACGATGAGGTTGGTTTGCACTTCTCATGAATATTCTACCATTTTGTTCAATAAAATCCAAGAATTCATTTAAACACTTGCTTGCTTTAAATATCTCTTCTTTTCTTGTGGGTAACTAGTTTTGCTTGAGGACAAGCAAAAAGATAAGTGTGGGGGAGTTGATAAGTGGTGAAAATATATACTTTTATGAGTCATCTTTACATGCATGAAATACCCCAAACCTTGATATGTTGTTTAACTATTAAACTATGGTATTTAAAGGCTAAAAAGTGCCTTGGAAACATTAGTGGACAATTTAAACCATAGTAAACACAGTAAAGTACTACTAAGACAGTTTGAGCAAAAACGTGCTCTAAGCTTGGAATGAACTTGGTTAGGACCCAAAGAGCCTACCAAGACTTAATAATATTCAATTATGATTTAATAAGGCTAATTAAGTCCTTAGGTAACATTGGTAGACAATTAAACCAAACAAAACACAAAATGTGCTTTAAGGAGTCTTAAGGCACATTTTTGAAAAATTGTCTTGTAAATGAGTTTTGAGTGGCTAAATGTCCATCATTACTCTTTAATCAACATGTGTACTACTTAGTATCACATTATGAAGTCTAAATCAATGGGAAATCAAAAATTTCACAATTATGTGCCTTAATTAGTGAATAGTGCTCAAATAGTGCTAGTTTTGACTTAAGTCAACTTTAATTAGTTAAATGGTCAAAAAAGACCATAAATATCTTATAGAATGAAGGGGGCACAGTTTTAGGGGGTGTGAGTCACCATACCAAGCCAGCCAACTAAAGAAAGTAAGAGAAAATAAAGTAAAGTTACTATTTACCTTTATAAGTCAACTATCTTAACAAAAGCTTACCTCTCACCTCCTTTCTTCATTCTCTCTTGTTCCCACCGTGTTCTTCCTCCATTCTCCCAACCAATCTCGTTCTTGCTACAGCACTGTTGCGGTAAAACCTAACGGCAAGTGTACCGGTCAATTCTAGCAAGTTTTAATAGAGAGTATTCCCTAAGTATCGAACCAGAGGAGGCGATGTCTAGTTTAAATCTTTACTAACCGGAAAAGAAATAAAAGGGACTAAATAACAAACTAGAACAGGAAATTGGGGGTTTTGATTTGATTATAAATAAAACTGTAAATAGATTGAAAAACAGTTAAAAGCAAGAAAATAATTGTTACGAAGCTAATTTGGGAGAGAAATCCCGGTTTAATACTGCACCCTAAATCTGTAATTCCTTTCCCCAAGTGAATCCTAAGACAATTCTGAATAAAACCCTAGAACAAAGATAATCTACCTCCGGTCTCCCGCTCAGCAAATTCTAGTTAGCAAAGACCGAATTCTAACTCTCGTTACGAACCCATTGTTTACTAACCGCCTTAAGAGCAATCTAGATTTATCGGACAATTAGCAATTTAGAGGAATTGCCGTCTCTAAACTAACCGGTTATTTTCCTGTAATCAATTGAAAGCCGCAGTCGTCACATATAAGCTAACAAAATACTAATCTTTATAACTGGCCAAATTATAACGATTAAAGAAATTAAGCAAGGAAAATAACTTTATTCAAACGAATTGCCAAGAATCACAAAGGTACAGGAATAATCAATTTAGGGATACATAGCAAACCGGAATTAAAGGAGACTACTCATACATATTCATAATGACAGTGCACAAGTTTAATAATAAAGACTCAGGGAAAAAAGAACAAGAAGGAACTCTAATGTCAACAGCCGTCGTGGATTCTCTGTCGTTCTTGCCTCAGTCTTCTCTCTGATAGCCTCCAAGAACTCCCCAAGACTCAGCCTTTTCTCTCTCTCTCTCTCTCTCTCTCTCTCCTCTCTCTCTCTTATCTTCTGTGTAAAACTAAGCTCTGTGGTGTTTAGCATATCTTCTCACATTGTCCAGACTCCCCTTTTATAACAAACAAAATTATATCTTTAATTCTCTTCTTCCACTCACTATCAGGCCGCGTTTTATCTAATTGGTCCGGGACTTGGTCCAAGTATGAAGTCCCGGACCAGTCTCTGAAATACGCCGAGAGTCTGTCTTCAGGTATGGTCCGGGACTTAAGATGTGTATCAAGTCCCGGACCGGTCATTGAAAATAGGCCGAGAGTTTTACCTTTGGTTGGTCCGGGACTTAAGTTATGTAACAAGTCCCGGACCAGTCTCCAAAACAGTTCGAGAATAACTCCAATGGATGGTCCGGGACTTAGGGTATGTGCAAGGTCCCGGACCCATCCTAAAATTGAGAAATCATGCAAGTCTTCACTCTGTTCAACATGTTCGACCGTCCAAAATAACATCACAATGATCGGGAATGCGTTTTCTTGAGATTTTCGCCTGAAATAACACGTAAACCCATCATAGAAGACAATTGCAAATAAAAATATAAAACTAACCATAAGGCGGGAATTTATTAACAGATAACGATGAATTAAACACAAATAAACCCCATAGACATAGATAAATTCCCGACTTATCAGCATTCTCACACTTAACCTTTGCTTGCCCTCAAGCAAATACTGCAATAAGAATATACTGGGTTTCAATAGCGGGGACTCATCAGATTAGGAAAAGTGTACAAGGAAATCTAGTATTGAAAAACAACCAAAAGACAAAATGGTTAGTACTGCAGGTTTTCATAAACAGTGAATTGAGAATGTTGTTAAATGCTTGAGAAAATTTTCATAACTATCTAGTCCAGATTCCACCCAGGGCTTTACTCTCCTTTTACTTTCCACAATCCATTGGACGACAAGGGGCAAGAAGTAATGTCATATTCCACATTACCTTTCATTGCCACGTACTCATAATCAAAGAAGATTTTGCAATAACTTATTAAATTGAAAGTACTTTCCTTCTTTCTGAATTAGCGTTATTCTTTTTCATCCCCCTAGAATTTTCTCCCCATCCATGTAGCGGTGTTGGGCCTTCTATCCCAGATCAGATGACCTTAGGTAGATGAGTGATAAGGCACTCCAAGGGCTTAATAACCAGATGGGAGAGGCCTGTTCCGGTTCAGAATAGATTAGAGGAGTACCTTGCATTTGTCCTTTCTTTCCTTTCATACCATAACTTTCCAAAGCCCCAGGTTAATCTAAACAAAATAGTCATAAAAATGGTCTCACCTTTTTCCAAAAGAAATAGATAAAATTTAGCAAAATCTATACATACAAGCAGCATAACCCAAGTGTCTTTGACTTGAAATCCAAATTCGACTTCAAAAACTGTGCTACTTGTACGGTATTCCCAACTGACTCATCTTACCACCAATTAAAGCCAAGTAAGTCTTAATCGAAAAATTTGTTGAGGGTAAGCAAAAATCAGTGATAGAAAAACAGATGATGTCAAAAATCAAAGAAAGATAAACAAATTGATGTACTCAATAAAACCAAGTGCAAACTCCCCCCTTTCTCACACTTAAAATCAAGCAATGCCCTCATTGCTTTCAATATAAAATCAAGTGTAACCTTCCTTTCTCACACTTAAAATCAAGCAATGCCCTCATTGCTTCCAAAGGTAAAACAAAATGAAAAAGGTAGAACAGAACTCCCCTGGTTAAGTTGTCATAAAATCGAGCGGATGGAGGTCTGGAAAGAATCGGGCAGAGTCTCCTTTGTATCGTGTACAAACTTATCAAAATAATAGCAAACCTGGATGAATATAAAACACAACGCTACAACAGAGTAATAGTGCAGTACCAATAGAGAGAAAAGTGCAGAATCATTAGGGTTATTAGTTACATCCCAGAAAGAAACGATAGAATTCAAATAAAACAAACTATCAATCTAAAAAGACATCATAATATCTCAAATATCAGAATCAGTAGAAAAACAAAAAGAGCGATAAAGGATAGGCAGACTGATGGAGAAGAGAGCATAACCAAAACAAGTGCTACTGACGGGGCAGGCGCCAGGACTCCAACTGTGCAAAGCGCTCATCATAAGCATGGAATCGGGCCTCCTGACGAGCCTCGTACTCTGCCTGGTGGGCCACCTGGCGAGCCTCGAACTCAGCAAACTGAGCATCCCGCCTAGCCTCATAGTCAGTCTGACGGGTCACTAAAGCTAAGAGTCTCGCACCATACCCGTCCAGACGACTCGTAAAACCGTCAAAGTAAGTTGCGGCCGTCCCCCTTTAGTCTCTAAACTCATGCTGCAGCTCATCATAGCCCGGGGCTTGACCAGCAAGCATCGGGAAGTCTGGGGCCTCACCACCAGCAGCATCAGCCTCATCAGCAACGGCATCAGCCTCATCAGTAACCTCAGCAGCGTCCTCAACAACTCGGGGTGCTCGTGCAGCGCGTCGACGCTTCACCCACTGCCCGTCGACCTTCTCCCACTGAAAGAATCGCATCATCGTCATATCGAGAGTAGACCGAGGGTACTAAGGCTGCTCATCAGATACATCCACCCCCGCGTCAGCAAACAATGACTGTAGGAGGTGTGGGAATGGGAGAGAAGCGGAGTGATCAGTCTCAACCACCCGGACCATGGAGCTAAAGATAACTCAATGCATGGCGGGTGGAACCCCTGCCGCGGCATAGGGGTCGTCCAGGATGTAACGCAGCAGCCAGCAGTCATACATATTCAGATCAGCGCACTCCCGGGGGTGAACATTATACACCAACACCCCTAAAATCAGACGCTCCCTCGGTGTTGGTAACTTATCCCCTGTGACAACCTGTTTGTCCCGGTTATTCCTTCGTTGCCGGTTCTGAACCTCCGGATCATTGACAATCAGATTAATGTAGTACTCATTAGACTGTCGTTCCAACAATTGCTGATTTGCCCTATTCTCCGCAGTTGGAACCCGAACAGCTATAGGTAATCCCAAAGAGTGCCTAATGCTAGTAGTAGTCACGGTAATAGCCACCCCTTTAACCACAGAATTAATAGCATCCCTCTCCTCATTTACCATCGCATTAGCATAAAACAATTTCACCAATCTCGGATAGAATCTCCCACCTCTACTAAGCAGACTTAACCATCTACGTGCACTGAAGTGTGTTTCCAGATCAAACTCAGCAATTAAGGTCGGACACACTGACCTTTCGGGTATGATTTTCCTTTCGCGTGCGTGGTACCAATTTGCAGCGGCTTCACTGATGAAGTCTGACTCAACCGTCTCCCGGGCCCGAATTGGTGCTGCGTCGGGTGATGGAGGAGCGGCAGCGGATGAAGAAGCGCCGGCTGTGGTAGAATGACGAGCTCGTTTGGGTGCCATGGGAAATACTGAAAATCGGAAACGGTGTGTCGGGTGGTGTGACTGGACTAGGGGGGTAGTAGACGTCGGGTTGTACGATTGGAGGTGGTGGAGTTGTGCTGGAAGTGTGGCGTGTGGTGAGATTGGGTGGGGAAGTGGTGATGTGCAGCAGGTAGGGGAATGGTGCGGCTAAGAGAGCTGGGAGAGAGAGAGGTTGGTGATGGCGGCACGACTGAAATGTGTGGGGACGAAGGTGTGGTTGCTGGGATGTGGCGGAAGTGGTGCAGGGGTGTGGGTAGTGGCCGGTGGCTGTCAACGGTGGTGGGGCTGGGATTGGGTAGTAGTGGCGAGGCGAGGGAATGTGTCGGGTGAAGGAAAATTAGGGATTACAGGTTGTATTGGGGAAGATGACAGTAGAGCCCGACTCTTTTTTATTTTCTGAACGGGTGTTGGTCCGGGACCTAGGATATGTATGAGGTCCCGGACCGCTATGCTAAAACAGGCCGAGAATGTCAGTCGCTCTGGGTCCGGGACTTAAGTTATGTATCAAGTCCCGGCCCACCCCCTGTTTACAAGTCGAGACTGCCTGTTGTTTCCGGTCCGGGACTTAGGATATGGAAGATGTCCCGGACCACCCCTGCTAATCATACCGAGACTTCCTGCTCTGTCTGGTCCGGGACTTAAGCCACGGATTATGTCCCGGACCACCCCTGTTAAGCAAGCCGAAATTCTGCTTCTTAGCACTCTGCTCCTCTTCCTTTACCAAACCTACAACTTAAATAAAACCAAACAAAGACAAAACAACTAACAAAAGAATTAGAACAAGCAAAAACATGAATCAAAACTAAAAATAAAAAGATAAAGGGAAAGAGATTGGGTTGCCTCCCAATGAGCTGCCCGTGTTTTCAGTCTTTGGCTAGACCGTGCAATTGTAAAACCTAACGGCAAGTGTACCGGTCAATTCTAGCAAGTTTATATAGAGAGTATTCCCTAAGTATCGAACCAGAGGAGGCGATGTCTAGTTTAAATCTTTACTAACCGGAAAAGAAATAAAAGGGACTAAATAACAAACTAGACCAGGAAATTGGGGGTTTTAAATTGATTATAAATAAAACTGTAAACAGATTGAAAAACAGTAAAAAACAAGAAAATAATTGTTACGAAGCTAATTTGGGAGAGAAATCCCGGTTTACTACTGCACCCTAAATCTGTAATTCCTTTCCCCAAGTGAATCCTAAGACAATTCTGAATAAAACCCTAGAACAAAGATAATCTACCTCCGGTCTCCCGCTCAACAAATTCTATTTAGCAAAGACCGAATTCTAACTCTCGTTACGAACCCACTATTTACTAACCGCCTTAAGAGAAATCTAGATTTATCAGACAATTAGCAATTTAGAGGAATTGCCGTCTCTAAACTAACCGGTTATTTTCCTGTAATCAATTGAAAGCCGCAGTCGTCACATATAAGCTAACAAAATACTAATCTTTATAATTGGCCAAATTATAACGATTAAAGAAATTAAGCAAGGAAAATAACTTTATTCAAATGAATTGCCAAGAATCACAAAGGTACAGGAATAATCAATTTAGGGATACATAGCAAACCGGAATTAAAGGAGACTACTCAGACATATTCATAATGACAGTGCACAAGTTTAATAATAAAGACTCAGGGAAACAAGAACAAAAGGAACTCTAATGTCAACAGTTGTCGTGGATTCTCTGTCGTTCTTGCCTCAGTCTTCTCTCTGATAGCCTCTAAGAACTCCATAAGACTCAGCCTTTTTTCTCTCTCTCTCTCTTATCTTCTGTGTAAAACTAAGCTCTGTGGTGTTTAGCATATCTTCTCACGTTGGCCAGACTCCCCTTTTATAACAAACAAAAATCTATCTTTAATTCTCTTCTTCCACGCACTATCAGGCCGTGTTTTATCTAATTAGTCCGGAACTTGGTCCAAGTATGAAGTCTCGGACCAGTCTCTGAAATACGCCGAGAGTCTGTCTTCAGGTATGGTCCGGGACTTAAGATGTGTATCAAGTCCCGGACCGGTCATTGAAAATAGGCCGAGAGTTTTACCTTTGGTTGGTCCGGGACTTAAGTTATGTAACAAGTCCCGGACCAGTCTCCAAAACAGTTCGAGAATAACTCCAATGGATGGTCCGGGACTTAGGGTATGTGCAAGGTCCCGGACCCATCCTAAAATTGAGAAATCATGGAAGTCTTCACTCTGTTCAACATGTTCGACCGTCCAAAATAGCATCACAATGATCGGGAATGCGTTTTCTTGAGATTTTCGCCTGAAATAAGACGTAAACCCATCATAGAAGACAATTGCAAATAAAAACATAAAACTAACCATAAGGCGGGAATTTATTAACAGATAACGATGAATTAAACACAAATAAACCCCATAGACATAGATAAATTCCCGACTTATCAAGCACCTCTCTTCTCCAACTTCATTTGCTCACCAAATGTTCAATATTGATCCAAATCAAAAACTAAGCACATATTTGTCTTAGTTGAGTCAAGGCCTTTCATCCTCTCTTTTCAAAATTCCAAAATCTCATGTTTGATGCCATGGAGAAACTCCGTTGAAGGGGAAAAGTTCTGTTTGAAGAGCTCCTTTGCTTCTTCTCTCATTCAAGGTAAGAAAAGTGAAAGAAAAACTAAGTTTCCTTCACTTTTGTGCATTACCGAAAATAGTCTTCTCATGGTGTCTTGTTTTTACTCCTTGAACTAGCTTGTTTTAATCACCAAAGACTAGTGGAGGTCCTCCTTGATTTATACCCAAGTCTATCCTAAGACTTCAAAGGTAATTATCCATTTTAATACCTTAAAACACTCTTTTAACCAAGGAATGATTCCTTAGGTTTTAGTGCATTCCTTAGTACTCATTGGAGTAATTGTATATTGGTTAGAACATTGACAAAGGAATTAAAGGGGCTTGCCGAAAATCAAGCAAGAAAATCCAAGGAGAGGAATGTGAGGAAAAGCTTGGAAAAACAAGGTAAATGACTTACCTTAAGGTGATTTATTGCTTTAAGGGATGGGTTTAGATATGTACCAAGTGTAGCTTAGAGTTTACACTAAGTAAGGGCTATAAAACCTAGGAGAAAGAACATAATCATATTTGAGAACTTGTGACTAAGGAGCAAATGACAATTTGAGCTAGTAAAATAATCACAAGGTGAATTACAAGAATACTTCTATTTCAATGGGAGCCTTGTTGTGTGTATTTGCAGGTCGAAGGCATTTAAATGTGGAAATTCAGTGTTTAAGATTAATGCAATTTAAGGGCCTAAGTGCCAAGAAATTTAAGTTTATGCACTATATTGTGATGTAGTGTAGTTTAAAGGTTTAGTTGTGTGTAAAGAATATTTCTTGTGGAGATGAATCCCTTTGATAATTAAAGGAGGAAAAATATGTTTGTGTGTAAGGAATGTATATTAAGTGATTGAGTGTTCTTGGTTGTCTAATGGTGAAAACCTAAGTGTTTAGGTGTGAGAATGTACTAGGGAACCTATGGCAAAATTTGGTGGGGAAAACAAGAGTTTTAAGTGTTTTGGTGAAGTATTGTGACCTAGGTTGTACTAGGAAGTGTTAAGTGTTTAATTGGTGAAAACAAATGAATTTAAGTGTTCATAAGTATTAGGATGACTTAGGCATTGTTCGTGGACATCTAGAGTCTAAAGGAGTGATTTGTGGTATACCAAAGTTATGGTAAGAGTGTGGTTTAATCTTGTGCAAAGTTGGTAAACAATGTAAGTGTAATGCCTTGGGAAGGTTTAATTATGAACTTGTGGGAAAGACTTGAGGAGTGTGTGTAAAGGGGATTAGTGTGGTGCAAAATGATGCTTTAGGAGTGGTTATTTTGTTGTGGAAGAACACTTTGGTTAGTGGAAGTTTAAGAAAATTACAAGTTACAAGTGTAAGGAAAAATGTTCTTAGTGTTAAGGATTTAGTGAAATTTTGAGTAAATGTTTAAGGAGTTTGTGGGATGATTAGAGAGGGTTTTAGTGTGCCAAAAATATGTTAAAACATGTGGAATTCTTAGGAAAAAATTGGGGTGAATTTGGAGTGAAATAGGCACTTAAAAACAAGTTTCTGGTTTCGACCTACCTTAGGACTGACCTTGGCAAGGTAGGTCGGGTCCAGAATACCCTCCAAGAAGCTTTCTGACTTCGACCTACCTTAGAACCGACCTTGCAATGTCGGTCGGGCTAAAATTTTTGCAGACGGGAATGTTTCTGGTTCCGACCGACCTTGGGACCTACCCTGCAAGGTCGGTCGGCCACTTATATAAATTTTTTTTAAGGCTTCTAATGATGGGGATTGGTATGTAATGATGTTATAAGGTTGTTTAAGACATGTTAGGTGAGTTATAATGACAATTAAGTGGGTGAAAAGTTGTAGTAAAATGTGAAAGTAAAACAAGTTAAAAATGTGAAGTTATTTAACTAGTTAACGGGGTTAACTATGGGCATTAGATGTTAAACAATCATATTACCCCGATGTTAATGAAAGCAATTGTAATGTTACCAGTTGTTCGAGAATTATTCGAGGAACATAAGAGGACACATTAGAGTGGACCTTGGTGACAGGAATGGTTTTCTTGCAACCTGTGTCCTACCGGATTACACCGGCTTGTATGCCAATGTGTTTTTCTGAATGTTTGCCACCTTTTAAGATAAAAACATGTAATGAGTTTACAGTTGTTTAATTATGTGGCATGCGTAGTTCCGATACCGTTTAGCTTTAAATATGTGCTAAACTTAACTAACCGACTCTAGGATTACACAATAGATCGGTATTCGGATTTCACGACCCAAACCATGGGAATGTTCTAACCACGACTATGCGTGAGTTAGTTATGTGTTGTTTGTGTGTGTTGGTATGTTCACTACCCTTGTGTGTGTCTAACTAGACCTAACCACCTATATATGAATTAATGTACTAAGTCCAATAATGAGACTTTTAACAAGTGCTAACCGGGGAGTGAGGAGTCCGTCGTTCCGGCCACGCGTGTGAGTATGGGGGTCGTTGTCATATCAGGTTCGATCCTCTCTGTATGTTATGGTTGTTTTCCCTTTTTGGTTCCAACCTTCCCTTTAGCTTAACCAAGGCTATTTTACTGACTCACGTCGGGCTCAGGGGCATACTATGTTTGTTCGGTGTGCTTGGATCACTATATCCGACGCACCTTGGGATTAAGTTATTCGTTCATTTAACAGGACGGTAACGAGTTATGTAACGAGCTTATCATGAGTTTGGAAACATTCTCTAGGCTCTCTAGGTGAACTAACTATGTTTGGGTCGGTTCCTAAAGAGGACCGCTCCCGTTATGTTATGTGATAATGATGTGATGCAATTCTTATTGCGATATTATGTAAGATGGATGTCAATATGTGGTATGGATTGTTATGTGCAGAATGTGGATCATGGTTATGAACCCAGGTTATTACAAGACGAATTTGAGTACAACCCGACTAGTGGGTAAGTGTCGTCTATTAAGGAAATAGCTCCAATAGAGGAGAAACCCTCTAGGGTTAAGGAACGCCTGAGTATTGATGTGTTGTCAGTTTTGTTGAGCCCATTGTTGTGTGTATGTAATGTGTTATGTGTTTATGGTTACATGTAAGATTTAAATATAATCAACCGCATGCCCAGACGACAATTAGTTGTGCGGGGCCCGGTAGCATGCGGACTGCGGGATTACCATACTAGCAAAGGTGCTGAGCCCCTTGGGGGCCACCCTTTCTTCCTTTTCTATTTCAGGTACAAGGAGCTGGAATCCGTTCGAGAGTAGGACGGGTAGTTGCTTGTACATGGGTAGCCATTCAAATTGAGTATGCATTGTAGGTGTAGGAAGACGAAATGTTGTCGGCATTGTTTGTAATACTCGGTACAGTTGGAATGTGTATGTATATTACGTTGGAATGGAACAAGAATGTATGTGTAGTTGCTCGGGAATCTGGTCCATCAGACAGATATAATGTATATGTATTAGCCTTGTTAGCCACGTGGGTGGCTAACGGCGTGTAACACCATTGAGTCGAGAAATATGATGAGTTAAGTTTCCGCTGCAATTTGTTGTTAAGTGTACGGTTGTAGTTGGGGGTGTTACAATGCATTTAATATGGTTTATGACATAATTTTATCACTTTATAGAGTATTTTATTTATATTAGTGAACTTACATATTTATATTATATTTTAGGTGAATACCCAATTTGACATTATTCACCGCTGCGCAAACAAGCAGACAAGCTACCTGCTACAAGCAAGCAAGCAGGCTACCTGCTGCGAGCAAGCAAGCAACCTGCCAGCTTGCTCTCACTCACGTAAACACCCAGCCATGCGCATGAAATTTTCATGCAACTATCCTAGTCAAGCGAAGTCCATCCATGCACATACAACCATGAATATTACCACGTGCAAATTCAAATTATCCAAGCCTCATGCCATACCCTGTACGCATCTTCACCCACGCATCCGGACAAAACTCGAAAAAGAAGACTACAGCGCTTTCGAAAGAAAAGCGATATTTCTGGAATAGAAATATAAAGAGGGGACGGAAGTCAAAGAGAGAGGGGAGGACGGACTCGACGCGAAATAGAAAACAGACAGAGAAAGAAAGAAAGAAAACAGAGGCGAAGGAAGAAAGCGACGAAAACGGGAAACAGAAGAAGAAAAGGAAAAAGGACCCATCTCCATTAAAGCTTCTTCAACAACCCATGACTATCTCTTTTAGTCTTCTTCTCTTTACTTCTTTAATGTAGTAGTCCTATTTTGTACCCTTGGGATGGGGTTTTGACCCCAAATTCCCAAACTAGCATGTAAAACCTAATTTGCTTAAATATAGTTGATTTGTCTCTCTAAATATAATGAATGCGCTAGATTGATCACCTTTGTGCATTTGTGGTTTCTCCTAACTTCATACATATGTGATTTAGGGATTTAGACCAAGAGAGAGACAAACCCTAGATTTTTCCTTCTTTAATTAGTTGGTGGATTTAGTGCTATTGTTAAGGGCTTGTTCTTAATGCTATCTAGTGAGGTTTATCCAACCTAATCGAAGTGTTTATTCAACTAGATAAGATTTGGCTTTCTCTAGGATTTTAGAGTTAGTCATAACTTTAGTCCTAATAGACAACTAGAGCAGATTGGGATAAAATGTTATGTTTGGGAGTATCTGGGCGATTACACTTTCCCGGGGTACATCTCCATTCCGATATACTAAAACACCATCTCCGTTTAATTATTTGCCATTTTTATTATTAAACCGAATCACTACGCTTGCCTCCGGCTAAACCCATATTTTTACCGCTTTTAATTAAATAACTAAATATCGAGACTAGGGAGATAGAACCAATTTCCTTGTGGATACGACACTTGTGGTACTACATCGAATAGGTGCACTTGCCTACTCTTTGCAAATATTTATATATTTTGTGATATATATTATTTGCACAACAAACATTCCAAAACCTAGCAAAAAGTAGCATAGAATAGCATAATCCACATCCAAAAGCAACACAAGAAATTTGCAATTTTTCAACACGTTCGGACCAGCGTCCGGGGCAAAGGGTCGGACAGCCCAGCCAGACAGGTTGAAGAACCCTAATTCGAGCGCAGCACCCAGGAAACGCACCAGATCCACAAAACTTACCTAACCGGCAGCCAGAATCCAGAAAAATATGCAAATAGCAGTAGTAGAACTCGTAAATTTGAGCAGCAAACATATGCGAACTAACAAAAATTGGAGATTTCGACAAAACCTGGACTGGGAGATGTTGGGGACTGGAAATTAAGTACGGCGTTGTGGTGTGCTAGTGGTCGATGGTGGCTAATGTCGAGAAGCAGAGCCTGCGCCGGTCAGATGGTCGGAAGCGTCGGTGGTCTGGAGCAGAGGCGGCGTGGAACGACGGTGTGGAGCTTGGGGGGGACGCTTTCGAAAATGGCGGAAAAGAGTAGAAAGATAGAAATAAATCGTGGTGTTTTTTTTTCCTCTGAAGAAGAAGGATGTCCGGACTTTGCGTCTAGATAACTGGGTCGGACACGGCTAGAACGTCCGCACGGACCGTCCGCAACATTGAGCCGGACACAACTTTTACCATCTTCAACACGTCCGGCTAACTAAGCCGGACGAGACCAATAATATGTTTTTTTATATAAATAAATAAAGGAACTAAAATAAATGAAAATAAAGCACCAGCCACACTAACCACAATAAAATAAAAATGAACAAGAAATACTCCCTTCACTCGTAAGTGCAAGTCTTTGAAACGCTCCCCCCACTTGAGTTCTGCTGTGGAATGGAGAGAGTGTTCCTATAGAGTTTATTTCACAGCCAGAAGAACTCAAGTGTAGTCAAAACTCAGCCATAAGCTCAAAAAGAAAAGGAATAAAGAACAAAAATAAGCAAACCATAAGGTAAATAGATGAGAAGGAAAGTGAGGTGGGTTGCCTCCCACCAAGCTGCCCAGATTTAAAGTCTCTAGCTAGACTTCCCAAGCTTACTGATCAGAAGAAGAGAAAGTGGGGCTGGGAATACCACAACTTCCCAGAGCAAGCTTTCGAAGCTTCCTAAATGCATACCAAAGTCTCCAAGGAATTTTTCTCTTTTTATCCTCCAATTTCGAGAGGCTTGAAGCATCTGGAGCATTTTTGGCTGATCCTGCACAAAAGATACTGCATGAATATTAGCATCAGCAATACCAAAATACCTTTTCAAGCGAGCCCCATTGACTTTAAAAATTTCACCCTTTTTATTCTCCAGCGCGTAAGCCCCGTAAGAAGTAATACCAACAACTTTGAAAGGACCGGCCCAGTGTGACTTAAGCTTCCCAGGAAAAAGCTTCAACCTATTGTAGAGAAGCACCCAATCTCCAACTGTGAAGTCCCTTCTTTGAATCATCTGATCATGGAGCTTCTTGGTATGCTCTTTGTAAATTTTTGCACTGGTGTAAGCTTGATCCCTGAGCTCTTCTAACTATGAGAGCTGAAACTTCCTCCTCTCACCAGCAGCATGAATATCAAAGTTAAGGGCCTTAAGTGCCCAGTATGCCTTGTGCTCCAACTCAACAGGCAAATGACAAGACTTACCATATACTAACCTGAAAGGAGACATCCCAATGGGAGTCTTGAATGCAGTTCTGTATGCCCATAGAGCGTCATCAAGCTTCTGAGACCAGTCCTTTCTGGAAGAACTGACGGTCTTTTGAAGAATCCACTTGAGCTCTCGATTGGACACTTCAGCTTGTCCATTCGTCTATGGGTGGTAGGGCAAAGCAACTTTGTGGCGCACTCCATACTTAGCCATCAGGGCATTGAAGGAACGATTGCAGAAATGTGATCCTCCATCACTAATGATCGCCCTTGGAACCCCGAAGCGAGTAAAGATGTGCTTCTTCAGAAATTTAACCACTGTCTTGGAATCAGTATGCTGGCAAGGAATAGTCTCTACCCACTTTGACACGTAGTCAACGGCCACGAGAATGTACTGGTAACCCTGAGAAGAAGGAAAAGGGCCCATAAAATCAATACCTCAGTAATCAAATAATTCAACTTCTAAAATACCGTGCTGAGGCATCTCGTGTCATCTAGAAGTGTTGCCTAGTCTCTGACAACTGTCACACTTGGCCATAAAAGCTTGACAATCTTTATGAAGAGTGGGCCAATAAAAACCAGACAATAAAACCTTTGCAGTTGTCCTGTGGGAACCATGGTGACCTCCCGCCTCTCTGGAGTGACAGAACTCGAGCACACTGCTCACACTCGAAATAAGTGAGGGTCTTCCCAAATATAATTCTTAGCATCAGATAAAAATTTCTTCTTTTGAGCATAGGAAAAGTCATGAGGTACCACCCCAGAAACAAGATAATTGGCCAGGTCAGCATACCATGGCTCATGCACCGTATGCAAAACAAAGACAGTTTCATCAGGAAAGAATTCATTAATTGGTACACCATCATTAAGAACTACCAACCGAGAAAGATGGTCATCCACAACATTCAATTTACCACTCTTATCTCTCACTTCAATGTCAAATTCCTGTAACAAGAGAATCTAACGAAGCAAGCGGGGCTTGGCCTCTTTCTTAGCAAATAAATATCTAAGAGTAGTGTGGTCAGTATGAACAATTACTATACTTCCCCAAAGATATGATCTAAATTTGTCTAGGGAAAATACCATAACCAGAAGCTCTTTTTCAGTGGTGGTGTAGTTCCTCTGGGCGTCATTCAAAGTTTTGCTTGCACAAGCAACGACCCTCAGAATTTTATCTTTCCTCTGGCACAGAGCTGCCCCCACTGCATAATCACTGGCATCACACATAATCTCAAAAGGTAATGATCAATCAGGTGGAACAACAATAGGTGTAGCTACCAGTTTTTGCTTAATCAAATCAAAAGCAGATTCGCAATCATCAGAAAAACAAATGGGGCATCTTTCAGAAGTAGGTCAGTCAGCTGTTTTGCAATTTTAGAGAAATCCTAAATAAACCGTCTATAAAAACCTGCATGCCCTAAGAAAGCTCTTACCTCTTTCACACAAGTAGGTGTTGGTAATTTCTCAATCACCTCCACCTTTGCTTGATCAACCTCAATCTCATTAGCAGAAACTTTGTGGCCGAGCACAATCCCATCATTGACCATAAAGTGACACTTCTCCCAGTTGAGAATCAGGTTTGTCTCCTCACATCGGCCTAGGATTAGGTCAAGCTGCGCCAAGAAAACATTAAAGCTAGAGCCATAAACAGAAAAATCATCCATAAATACCTCAATGCTCTGCTCGATGAAGTCAACAAAGATCGCCTGCATACAACGCTGAAAGGTGGCAGGAGCATTGCACAGTCCAAAGGGCATTCTTCTGTACGCAAAGGTACCATAAGGACAAGTGAAAGTGGTCTTGTCTTGGTCCTCTGGCGCAATAGGAATATGAAAGTACCCTGAAAAACCATCTAGAAAGCAATAATACTCTTGCCCCGCTAACCTCTCAAGCATTTGATCAATAAAAGGGAGAGGGAAATTATCTTTCCTGGTGGCAGAATTCAAACGCCTATAGTCTATACACATACGCCAACCAGTGATCTTTCTTTGAGGAATTGACTCACCTTTATCAATCAGAACAACCTCAAACCCACCTTTCTTAGGGACTACCTGTACTGGCTCACCATGTACTGTTTAGAATGGGTAGATGATCCCAGCGTCCATAAGCTTCAACACCTCTTTCTTGACAACTTCTGGCATGTTGAGGTTGAGCCGACGCTGTGGCTGTCTGACAGGCTTGTAATCTTCCTCCATGTAGATATGATGTGTGCATAAGGCCGGGTCAATGCCCTTAATGTCAGCTAACGTCCACCCGATCGCTCTCTTGTGCCTCTTTAAAACCTCAAGTAACTTGTCTTCCTGCCCAGAAGTCAAAGAAGAAGAAACAATGACAGGCAATCAATTATTATCATCAAGAAAAGAAAACTTAAGGTTAGAAGGGAGCTCCTTAAGCTCAAGTGTAGGTGGCTACTCGACAGAAGGAATGGGCCTCTGAATCTCTCTATCAAGCCTCTCCATCGGAGGGCGATAAGCATGAAAACCAGCCCTTCCTCTCTCCATATGAGCAAGTGTTGCATTAAACTCATGATTGGCAGTCTTTTCTTCCAAAGAAGCAACAAGAACTTGCTCCAATGGCATAGAAACAGTAAGTAAGAAAGAAGGAAAAGAATACATGTCATCATCTAACAAATTACAATCTTCCCCATCATCATTCACTAGGCTTACCGACATCACATAATGAGCAGAATTAGAAGTTGACCTCATCATCTTTTTCATGTCAAACTCAATCTTTTCGTCCTCATACCGCAAAGTAATCTTACGATCATGCACATCAATAACTGCTTTAGCAGTACTCAGAAAAGGTCGACCCAAAATAAGAGGAACTTCTACTCATCATCCAACACAACAAAATCAGCAGGAAAAATAAAACGATCCACCACAACTACTAAATCACGAACAATACCCATTGGTTTGATCTCAGATCTATCAGCTAGCTGAGCTTGAAGGGGGCTGGATGCAACTCTCCACCTCTTACCTTCGAGAAGGTGGCGCAGGGCATAATATTGATGCTAGCACCCAAGTCACACAAGCCACACAAGCCACTGCCGCAGTCTACATCACCAATGAAACAGGGGACAATGGGATTGCCTGGATCCTTCTGCTTAGGAGGAAGTGCTCGAAGAAGAGCAGCAGAGCACTCCTCTGTCAGGTGGACTGTTTCTTTATCATCTTTCTTCTTTTTCTTTGTCAGAAGATCCTTCAAGAATTTAGCATAATTAGGCATCTCCTGCAAAGCATCAATCAAAGTAATATCAAGTGTTAGGTTCTTAAAAATGCTCAAAAATTTAGCAAATTGTTCATCTAAATGTTTCTTCTTCATCCTATAAGGAAATGGAAGTTCAACATGCTTAGGAGAGAAAGAAGAGACATCAATAGTAATGCGAGAAGGAGAGGGAGTGTGAAGAATAGGAGTCTGGATCTCCTCAGAATTTACCATAGGAGGGACTGAAGACCCTGATGGTACATCAACAGAAGAAGGGTTGATCTCTTCACTAGTTTGGTCTTCAGCCACTTGTTCTTTTTGCTTATCTTCCAATTGTCTCCCACTTCTCAATGTTACTACAGCAGATGAGAGCCCATCTTCAAGATCAACCACAGGAGATACCACTCTTTCACAAACAACCAACACCTTGGCTGATTCCTTCACGTTTGGATGAGGTTGGGAAGGAAATGTGCCAGGTTGTCGTTGATGTTGCTGATTAAGGAGTATCTGGTTCATCTGATTCATCTGCTGCTGCATACTCTGAACTGAATTCTCTAAAATTTTCTGACCAGCCATCAAGGATTGATTGATATTGTTCTGACTCTCAGTGTGAGTCTTTTGAGTACTCGCCATGGATGCAATCAATTCCTGAAGTTGGTCCATCTTTGCATCAGAGGAGGATTTAGCAAGCTGTGGAGGTGCAACGAGCTGATAGGAACTCTGGCCCTGCTGAAACTGGCCTTGTGGGCGGGCTTGATTATTAGAAGGCCGAGAGAACCCAGGTGGTCCCTGCTGATTGCCCTGTAAAAGGTTAGAGTTCAAAGAATTGTTTGGATTACCATACCTAAGATTTGGATGTTGGTTCTTATTCCAAGGCTGTTAATTCCCCTGCCCCACAAAATGAGCTTCCTCAGCTTGTCTCATCTCCTCAAATTGTGGACACATCTCAAAAGCATGAGCGCCCCCACATTGACAACAAAGAGGGTCTGACGAGCTAGTGGCTATCCTCTTCACCTGCTGCACCGGTTGTTTGATTAATCATAAAATCATCAAACCTTTTAACTAAAGAGCTTACCAAAGTAGTCTGCTGTGCTTGGGTCTCCTCCATGTGTGCCATCCAAGGATCGAGGTTCTGCACACCCTTTACTTCAACAGGAACAGTCATAGACCGGCCACCTTCTAATCCCCACTGGCGCACCTCATCAATATAAGTCTCCATGGCTACCATGAAGTCAGTGCCAGATCTGTTGAGGATGTCACCACCTAGAGCAGATCTCACCTCAGCTTTGTGTATGTGGTGGAGCCCGTGAAAGAACGTCATGGCTATGCAGGTCATGCCCTGGCCATGGTGTGGACACTGGCGAAGCATCTCCTTAAATCTGTCCCATGCCTCACACATCGTCTTAGATCCTGTCTGTTTAAAAGCAACCAAAGCAGCTACCAAGTCAATAGTTCGAGAAATAGGATAATATTTATCGTAGAACCTGGTAGTCATTTGCTCCCATGTCGTGATAATACCAGAAGGAAGACGATAAAACCAATTAACAGCCTCACCAGATAAGGTATTAGGAAAGAGACTCAATCGAACAAACTCCAACAAACCTTCAGAACACCCGATCTGATCAATATGAATGAGAAACCGATTTACATGATCTTGAGCGTCATTAGGATTGGTGCCATCGAAGGTGCCTCCAGGTTGCTCCCTAACAACCTTGGATTGGTGAAATGACTTCAGGCCCTTCCACTCCTCTGTAAGTGCAGGTGTGAGCACATGAAGGACTACCAGACTTCTTCTGGGCACAGCTTCAGGTCGATTAAATTGCCCCATTGCCTGAGCACCATTTGCTGGAGCCGCCATTTCTAATTGTCTTTGAAACCTTTGTTGGCGTCTGGCTCGCTAAAAGATACGCTCGATCTCTGGGTCCAAAACCTTATTTAAATCAATATAAGTGTCCGACCGAGAACGGGTATGTACCATCAACTACCTGCAAAAGGTGAGAAAAAGAAATAACACAAACTAACAGGATTAGAACTGAAATAAAATAAATGATAGAAAAGTAATATATAAAAAATACCGAAATAAAGAAAAATAAAATTAAGCAAATAGATAAAATAAAATAAACGGAAAGAAAACAAAGTAAAATAAAACAATAAACAAAAAACAAAATAAACTAACAACCAAGGCTAAGGACTAGATAGAAATCTAGTCCCCGACATCGACGCCAATTTACAAACGATCTTTTTGATCTATTAAAAACTACGAAATTAATCTTAGAAATTAATCAATAAAATAAACCTACGGGTTGCAAAATAATTCCCGGTCGTAGTAGTAAAGTAATATGAGCAACTGGGGTATCGAACCAGGGGACTAAGAAAATAAATTTAATCCTAGCAAAGGCTGTAAATCGGGGGAAATTGTTGATCAAATAAAATTAAGAAAAGCAAAGAGTGACTGATAAAAATATAATGAAAGCGGAACTTCGGGTTCAGGTGGTCTTTCCTAGTTAAGTCATGCAATTCTATTACCAGTTGATTGGGGATTAGGGTCCGGCTAATTCTAGCAAGTTTCTAAAAGACTAAATCCTAGCCAATTAGAACCCCATTGTGTAGAACGCGACAGATTAAATCATAAACCTATCACTACTAACACAGAGGGATTAAGCATACGAATTAAAATTGCACCTCAAGGCTAACTCATCAATCAGATTAAGTTATCCACAGATTAACAGATTATAACGACCTAGCTATCAATCACGGATCAGATCTTGACAACTTTCACAAAGCTAAAAATAAAGTTGCAAATTTTATTGATAGCACAAACAAGATTTATAATCTGAAATAAACCCAAGTTTAATCCCATATCGACTGATAATAAAACTACAAAACCTAACTATATACAACCACCATTCCCCGAAGTTTATTCCCTTAGCCAAGCATAGCAACAGAAGAAATAACAAGAAAAGAAGGTGTAAAAATCATCTCTATGTTAATCCGAAGATTTGCAAGGAGTCGGGTTGAACAGACAGAAGAAATCGAAGTAGAAATTCCTCCTCAGGCTCCAGGGCTTCACGGCGCAGAGGAAAGGAAATAGGTCGGCTCTCTATTCTCAATTCTGAATCGTGAATCTGAATTTTTCCAATCTCTCGCGAACCCTTTTAAAATAGAAGATCTGGACATAAAATGCATGCGTCCGGCTCAACTGTCCGGATCAGTTAGCCGGACAAGAGATAGCTTTGTCAGGCGAGATTTTTCTCGTTTGTGAGATGTCCAGCTCTGCGTCCGGGTCAGTTAGCCGCACGCCCTGGCTGGACGAAAATATATTAGAATTCTCCGCGCTGCACTCGTGGTCGTAAATATTTCTGTCCATCTGAGCACGTCCAGGTCACACGGCCGGACACGTCACCCGGACATGTTCAATATTCGACTGGTGAGAGTTTAGTCGCGTCCGGGTGAGTTTGCCGGACAGGTACAACGCGTCTGGACCACAGGGTCGGACGTAAGTCCGGACGTGACCCAGATTTTTCCCTTATGTACCGAATTTCTCCCAGATCGCGTCCTATGTTATAAAAACACCAAAACAAGCAAGTGTGAGGTATTTTCACCTTAACAAAGATACAAACATCATAAAATCATAAACTTAGGAAAAAAGACAAGAAAATTAAGGGGTTTAAGCTCTAAAAGATATATCAATAATTGGTACATCAGTGTGCACACACTCTTGGAACCTGTCGGTGTCCACTCCTTTTTGTTGTAGCGCCCTGGTCACTACTCCCCTATGCACCAGTCCTTGATTAACGAAACGACTTTCCTTAATGGTAAGAAGAATCATTGCAGGAGATCTATTTTCTCTTTTGTCTTCAGTGCATAAAGCAATCTCACGTCTCTTGCATTGACAATGTGAGTGTGTTGGTTCCGTTGGGTGATATTATGGGTGAGCAGACTGAAGAGCACCCTGTCGGGGATAGACATGTCTATGGCGTTGAAGTTTTTCTTTGTAGCCCCACGATCCCTTCATCTTCTAAACCAAAGTTTTTGCATATCTATGATTTAGTGATATTGACGGTAATACCTTCACTAGTGGAACGCGAGGCTTTAATGACGGTGGTTTAATCACGGTTTAAACAGACACCGTGATTAATAGGAAGGCCGGAATTTATTAGCGACGATGATTGATTAACCCGTAATCAATAATCGATCGGAGGTTGGCGCGCCTTTTCTAGGAGGGACTTTAGATGACGGTTTTTAGTAAAACCGTAATCTAAAGTCCCGTGTTGACGCGCGCTTTACGGTCAACGGACTTTAGATTACGGTTTTACTAAAAACCGTCATCTAAAGTCCCTCCTAAAAAAGGCGCGCCAACCTCGTCAACGACGTCGTTTTGACCTGACGAAAAAAATTTCCCGTATTATTTGATTTATTCGACTCCGCGCGTAATCTAAATTACAGTTAACGACGTCGTTTTAGCAGTGTATTTTAGATTAATAAAAACTTTATATTAATGTGTTACCTATGTTTGAAACCCAACATATGGCAAATAATTATCGCGCTATTTTTTTAATTTCGTTACACTTTAGATTACATTTAACGACGTCGTTTTATCAGTGTATTTTAGATTAATAAAAACTTTATATTAATGTGTTACCTATGTTTGAAACCCAACATATGCCAAATAATTATCGCGCTTTTTTTTTTAATTTCGTTACACTTTAGATTACGGTTTTTGTGAGAACCGTCATGTAAAGTGTGACTTTAGTTTACGGTTTACATGTAAACCGTAATCTAAAGTCCATTTAAACATTTGCCTACACTCTGCACACTCTACTCACAGTAACTCTTCTTCTCTTTCGCGCTATCTTCCTCACTGAAATTGCCTCCTCTCTCCCGTCACCTTGCTAACGGCCATCGCCGCCGTCGCTCCCACCACCTTTGTCACTCCCATCGCCGCCGGTCACCACCCATCTACCACTGGTCTCACCGTCGACGTCTCTATCGCGTATTGGGTATGCGATCGCGATTGATTGTCGTTTTTTTCTAACTTTGTTCATATACATGCATTTCGATTGCAAGTTCTAACCTCGTTTGTATCGAATCCTGAGAGTGTAATGGCAAATGTTCTAACCTTGTTCATATATTTGTGCCCAGATTCACAGTTAATTGCGACCTAGTTCGTGGGCTGATTTCTACACTACTTGCCCACTTCGGTGCTTAGTTACGGTAACTTTGCAAACCAATCTGTAAACTGCTGTATTTATTTGTTCTTAGCATTTAGTATTACAATTAATACATAATAGTGTAGTTTTAAAAATGCTACTACTTAAAACTGCCACAGGAAAGAAAGTAAGTTCAAGTATATTACCGATTCCTGAAAAATGAATGGTACAGAACTGTAGCATATCTCAGTTTCATGAATGGAACAGAACTGTAACAAGTTGTTTGAGTTTTGGTCTGGATTTAAAAGCTTAATGGAATATTTAAGTAACTGGGTAAGGAGTTAGGAGAAGTATAATCAGTTGAAAGGAAAAAAAAGACAGGGAAGAAAGCAAGAACACAACTCAGTTTCTGTTTTGATTTCAGTTTGGATTTCAGCTTCAGTTTCGTATCAGATCAGGTTCTGACTAATTCTGCATCTGTAACAAAGTTGCCTTGGGTTTAGTTGAGTTAGAAACTTTATAACACACCAAATTGACAGGATCGACAGTTTAGAAAGGTTTGAGAATTCAAACACGTGAACAAACAGAGAGGAGTCATACACCAGTCTCTGTCTGTCTGTTTCTTTTCTTTCAGTTTCTATTTCTGTTTGAGTTCTGTGTGAATCTGTTCAGTAGAGGCAACAGAAAGATGTTGTCGTTTTTCTGTTTCTGTAAACTAAATACATCAGTGAAGATAAGTTTATGTATGTTACCAGTTCTAGATGGTGCGTGCGAATTTGACTTTGATAAAACTGATTTGGAGACGTTAGAAATATAGGGGAGATGCTGTCGATTTTTTTCCGCGGTTTAGCTAGCATTTAACCTTGATTTTTTGATGAATTCTAATGTTGTCGTTTTTCATTTATGCATCAGGACTACGACTTTATTTAGGCTTCCGACCTCAACCGTCTTAGCATCGGCTAATCGTCTACCAGAGGTAAGATTTATATATACATATAATATTTGACAAACTACCAAACATAGTTATCCGCCCAAGATATACCTAATAGAGGTATATCTTCGGCAGTCCCTGTCGGGACTGTCCACGATTGTTAAATCACACACCTAGGGTGTGAATGTGCTTTTAATATGTACTTTATTGATTATTTCAGCAGTATCTCTTTATTGTTCTTCGAATGCATATATTATTGATTAATATCATAATATCGTGCATTTGAAGAACTGTAGGGAGATGCTGCCGAAATTTTCAATAAATTACATATTAAAAACACGTTCACCGGTGGGATTTAATACTCATGGATGGATTTAGGTTGATAAGATACAAAAGTGTAAAGACTGCACGGGTGACGGTATGAAATGGCTGCCTTCATATAAATAGCTAGAAGGAGATGGAACGTTCGTGGATTTACAGCGGAAATTTGGACGACAAGTTTTTAGAAGGAGTTGATAAGTTATGCACGGTGTTGGCGAACAATCTGAAACCTACAGACAAGGGATACATATTTTGTCCGTGTATCGACTGCCAAAACAATCTGAGATATCGCGGCGTTGAAACAATTAAGGAACATCTGATCCGCCGCGGTTTTACAAAAGATTTCCAAGACATAATCCGATGGCATGGTCAGAGTGCGTTCGATGTTATTAAGCCTGACGAAGGGGATAATGGTCAGGCAAACACAGAAACAGAACTTGGAGATGATACAGTTGCTGGTGATCCAGAAGACGTTACAGCGAACGTTGTGCCAGATTTCTGGGATGATGACATTGAGACTATGCTTGAAGATGTGGAACGACATTACTCTAACACGCCAGACAAGCATGAAAATTTGTTGGATTCATCCAAAACACCGTTGTACCCCGGGTGTGACCCTACAAAGTTAAGCAAGTTGAGTGTCGTCCTCAAGCTATTCAACTTGAAAGCGAAACATGGCTGGAGCGACGTAAGTTTCACTGACCTCCTGGAACTATTGAAATACGTTCTTCCGGTGGACAACGTTTTACCAACGACTACGTACTCAGCCAAAAAAATGATGTGCCCAATGGGTATGGGGTACCAGAAAATTCATGCTTGTCCAAATGGTTGCATGCTGTTTTGGAAATCGGATGAATTTGCTGAAAGCTGTTCAGCATGTGGAGCGTCACGGTATAAGAAACAACAAACTCACATCAGCGGTAGTAAGAAAGGTTCACCAGCTAAGGTATTGTGGTACCTGCCCATCATTCCAAGGTTCAGACGTTTGTTCTCCATTGAGAAAGACGCAGAGAATCTTCGGTGGCATTCAGTTCACAGGAAAAAGGATGGCAGATTGAGACATCCCGCTGATGCACCACAGTGGAGAAACATAGACGTAAAATTTCCTGAGTTTGGTAACGAACCGAGAAACCTAAGGCTAGGCTTGTGCACGGATGGGATGAACCCTTACGGTACTTTGAGTAGCATACACAGTACCTGGCCTGTGCTTTTGGTTATTTACAATCTACCGCCGTGGTTATGCATGAAACCAAGACACATCTTGTTGTCTTTGTTAATATCTGGTCCAAAGCAACCGGGCAACAAAATTGACGTATTCCTACAACCTTTGATAGAGGATCTACAACTCTTGTGGAATGAAGGGGCTACGGTTTACGACTCATTCAGTAAAGAGGACTTCAATTTGCGTGCTATGTTGTACTGCACAATCAATGATTTCCCCGCCTATGGTAATCTTTCAGGCTATTCAATCAAGGGGGCGTTGGCGTGTCCGATTTGTGGTGAAAACACTTGTAGCATTCGCTTGAAACATAGTGGGAAAACCGTGTATATGGGCCACCGAAAAATGCTTCCAAAAGGACATAAGTATCGAAAGATGGCGAAAGAGTTCGATGGGAAAACTGATCACAGCATGGCGCGCCAGCCTTTGACAGGTACAGAGATTTACAAAAAGTTGGATAATATTGTGAACAACTTCGGGCCGCCAACCAAAAGTGGTGAAAAAAGTGTCTGGAAAAAGAAATCAATATTTTGGGAACTACAGTACTGGCAGCATCTGGAGGTTAGACATTGTATCGATGGGATGCATGTCGAGAAGAACGTGGGTGAAAGTTTCACTAGCACCCTTTTGAACATAAAAGGAAAGACAAAGGATCATTTGAAAGGAAGAAAAGATTTAATTGAGTTGGGCATACGCACAGAGCTTGGCCCGCAAGAACGTGGAAAACGCACATTCTTGCCTCCTGCCTGTCACACTCTGTCTAAAGAAGAGAAACATAGTCTATGCAGTACCCTTTACAACATCAAGGTGCCATCAGGTTACTCCTCAAACATAAGAAACCTAGTGTCCATGACAGATTTCAAATTAGTAGGAATGAAATCTCACGATTATCATGTCCTACTTCAAGAATTTTTGCCAATTGCACTACGTGGGATCTTGCCGGATGCTGTCAGACACACAATCACAAACGTCAGTGTCTTCCTCAAATCCATTTCGTCTAAGGTTCTTGATGTGGACACTCTGTCTAAATTACAAAAGGATCTTATTGTGACAATGTGCCAGCTGGAGATGTATTTTCCTCCATCGTTCTTCGACATAATGATACATCTCCTCGTGCATCTTGTAAGAGAGATTCTGATGTGTGGTCCTTTGTACCTTCGCTACATGTATCCGTTCGAAAGGTACATGGGTGTCCTGAAGAAGAAAATGAAGAACCGTCGTCACCCAGAGGGTAGTATTATAGAGGGCACTATCACAGAGGAAGTTGTAGACTTCTGCACCAATTACCTAGAAGGTGTCGATACCATTGGACTTCCACGTTCTAGACACGAGGGCAGATTGAAGGGTGTTGGCACGGTTGGAAGGAAACTGAAAAGAATTGACATAGACACTCTTAACAAAGCTCATTTAGTTGTGCTAAGTCATCTTGAAGATGTTGAACCATACTTTGATGAACACTTGTGTGTTTTAAGAGCACAATATCCAAACATGAGTGACGTCAGACTACAAAATGAGCAGAATAGGACATTTGTCCGATGGTTCAAAGAGAGTGTTGTCCGATCAGTCCACGAATGTGCCTGAACTGATTAAAGTAGTTGCATTTGGACCAAATCTGGATGTAATTTCTTATGAGGGGTACGATGTCAACGGATTCACCTTTTTCACAGAACGTCAGGATCAGAAGTCAACGAATCAAAACAGTGGTGTAGAGCTTGAAGCTTATCAAAACTTATATGACGTCGGTGTCGTGGGTCATAGTCCTGTCTCAGTACAACAATCATATTTCGGTGTTATACAAGACATCTGGGTATTGGACTACAACAGCTACGAAATGTGTGTTTTCCGCTGTAACTGGGTTAACAACATTCATGGCTACCGTGAGGAGGAGCATGGTATGAAACTGGTTGATCTGTCTAGAGCTACTCCCACGGTTGAGCCATTCGTTGTTGGGACGAAGGTTAAGCAGATATTTTATGTAACTGATCCCTGTAATCCTAGATGGTCTGTTGTGCTTAAAGGGAGAAGAGGAATAGTTGGTGTGGATGGTGTGGTTGATGAGGATGAGTATGATGCAGAAGATGAACCTCCAACTGTTCCTATTTCATTGGAAGAGGCTGAGGTCACAGGTCATCGTGAGTATATACGATCAGACCATAACGAGGGAATGTGGGTTGAGAGATAATGGTGTATGTAAGTTCTATATAAAAATTTATATGAAATTACCACTCTTTTATTTATTGCTTGTTTATGACCATTATGAAATGCTTAATTTAATTCAAATTGTATTTCAATCCTTGCAGGCATGGCTGATGCAGAGTTCGATTTATTTTGTCGTGAGGATGAGGAAAATGAGCAGCGAATGGTACCGGTCCCATCTACATCTGCCGCTGCTGCTGTTGCCCCATCCACATCTGCCGCTGCTACTGTTGGCCCTTCCATGAGTGCACCTTCTACGAGTGCTACTCAGAGACCCAGAGGTAGAGGTCCGACCCGTGGGTTGAAACTGCAGAAAGAGGATCAGATTAGTCTTCTGTGGGACCAGTATGGGAGGTATGGTGGGGGCAGCAGGTCAGAGTTCGGTAGTATGCTAGGGACTCTGGCCAGATCACATTGCTGCATCAACCACACATGGAAACAAGTCCCGCAAGAAGTAAAGGAGACCATCTGGAAGAAGGTGCAAGAACGGTACAAGATCCCAGAAGAAGTGAAGAAGACCGTTCTTTCTTTGGTGTCCGGCAAAGCTAAATCATTCCGCCACTATTTGGTTGAGCATTGGATCAACAGGGTGCCCCCACGTGAGCCTCCGCCGTATGTTGTGTACAACGGCATGATCACTGAAGAGGAGTGGAAGGAGTTCGTTGAGCGGCACGCCACCCCCGAGTTCAGGGTATGTTTGTGTGTACTCTTTTCTTAATTAATGCTCATAATGCTTTATCCCTGATTTTCTAATTAATTTCCTGTTGTACTTTCTTAACAGCAAGTACAAGAACAAGCACGGCAAAACCGTGAAGCTAATCTCTACCCCCACCCCATGGGACGAAGGGGATATGTGGGCAGCCTCGAGGGATGGAAAGAAGCTGGTTTGCTGACACGGAGGAACGAGGATGGAAGTGAATGCCCGATCGAGGATGTCTCTGAGGCGAGGAGGGTGCAGATGTACATACTGGGACGCCAGAAAACGACCAGCGAAGGTCAGAGGATATTTCCTAATGCTGCGATGGAACAACTGGCTAACCAAATTGTAAGTATTTGAAAGTAGCTGTTAAATAATTTACTTATATACTCAAGTGTTTGTTGATCTTAAATTTAGTGTTAACTTCTTTGAAAATTGGACAGTACGAAGCGGCACAGAGAGGAGAAGTAGACTTACACGCTCCTCCTTCTCAAGACGACGCGCTCAATCAAATGCTTGGGAAGAAGGATCACCCGGGCGTGTTAGAGGATTTGGGGGAGAAGTACGTCAGAAGAACGTATTCCCGCCATCTGCTAGGAAGGGTCAGATGAGTGCTGCTGAAGTCGAGGCGATGGTAGAGCGTAAGTTCGCTGCTGAGCGCCAAGCTAATGACGAGAAACAGGCTGCTGAGCGCCGGGCTATCGAGGAGAGGCTGCAGGAAGCGTTGAATGCGATTGCACATGCGACTACTCAGCAGCAGCAGCTAGATCCTCCTCGACTATCTTCCTCGTCTAGTTGTGCTCCGGCCGCTGACCCGTACCCGTTTGCCAACATCCAGGTTAACTTTGTTTAACTATTTTTCTCCTAAAATAAAGTTATTTAAATAGTATTAGATTGGACTCACTTATTTATTTCACGTATTATCTCTGTTTATTAAAGGAGCAAAAAAAATGTCGTCTCCAAATACCATTAGACGGGCACCCTGTAGATGCGGCCTACGGGACGGTGTTGCCATCAGGTCCACTCACGCTCATCAGTTTCGTACGTCTACCCCCATTCTACGCGCGTGTGACCTTGGACCTGATAGTTGATGGATTTGAGCATGCATACCTTCCGATGGCGTTTGACAACAAATGCACGCTGATCGAAGCGAAGGGAGACATATTGCCCTGGCCAGCATGTTATATTGTTGTCACCGATGAGGTAAGACTGTTTGACAACCATTTAGTATCTAATAAAATGCATTATTTAGCATTAAGTATCTAATCTAATCTATTATAGATCCCTGAGCTTCCTCGCCGCGTAACCCGGCCCAGACTAGAAGAGACCAGCGCGCCGGCGAATCCTGAGATCCCTGAGCTTCCTCGCCGCGTATCCCGGCCCAGAGAAGAAGAGATCTGCGCGCCGGCGAATCCTGTCAGAAGTACAAGGGTATGTTCTAGATAATTGTTTAATGTTACTATAATAATCAATTAGTAATTATCTTTACATTGATGCTTTACTGTTTGTGTGTGAAGGGTAAGAATCCAGTGAGTCGGGGTGCGAAAGGTAAGAATCCAGCGCCCGTCCGGGGTCGCACCAGGACTTCTGAGGCGCCTAAAAATAAGCTCACACTGCCACAAAAACTTGTTAATGTTTTGGGGCCCAAGCAGATGAATCTCTACGACAAGATCATGTTGAAGTCATCTCAAACTAACAACTTCATGATGACGCTTCCAAAGTCGATGTTTCACTACGAAGAAGATATGATGACGGCAATCAACTTTGAGGACATCAGAGAGATGATGTGTGGAGATTATCTGAACATTAACATTATTCAAGCTTATCTAAAGTAAGTGTTCTTTCCTCATACTGTAAAAACATATAGAATAAGTATCTATGAAGTTGCATTGGCTAACTTTTTATAGTACATGTGATATAATAGATGTCTGCTTGAGAGATGTGCTGAGAAGGACATGACCTCCATTACTGCGGTGTGCCCGGAGCGTTTATCGTACGACTCAGTCACTAGGGACCCGGGGAGGTTTTGTGAATACATGATTCATTGCTTCAATGTTGTTGATCAACAGAATAAATTATTCATTCTAATGCCGTATCACCAAACGTGAGTTCTAATATAAAATTACATACTAATTAGCTAACTTTTTACCTTCATTTCTCATTTCATTTTGTATTTGACATTGTAGCCACCACTGGGCTTTGTTTATATTCTGCGCTGCCACCGCTACTCTGCTCGTTCTAGATCCACTAGGGCAGTGGACAGAATTCAACACTGAAGACTTAATCAAAGAGTAAGTTTTTATTACTATTTAATTGTTTGTAAGTTTTTTGAACCAAAATTAATGTACTTGTTCATTTTGCTAAACGCTTTTGTTAATATATGTAACAGTTGTTACAAAAAAACCCCTCAGGGAGAGTTTGGTGATTTGACCGTCAATTACATCAAGGTTTGGTAATTCATGTATTTCATTCGTGCTGCTATTATCTTTGTACAATTGTTTTACATTTGTGAATTTTGGTGATTTAGTGCCCTACCCAAAAGGATTCTAAGAGTTGCGGGTACTACGTGATGCGGTATATGTACGAGTTCTGCGGGTACTTCCCAAGTTTTAAGAATGATATTGACAAGGTAATACGAACGCTGTCTTGTATTTAATTCTTTCGGCAGATTTTTTGTGTCTTTATCTTAATCTCATTATGTGTTCCATTCCTTTTCTTGTTGCAGATTAAAGAGCATTATGCCAGATTCAAGACTTATGCTCCTGCCGACTTGTTGCATGTCAGAGAGAGCATGGCAGCCATGTTTATGAGAATGGAGTGGTAGACTAGCTAGCTCTGATGCTGTAACATATATTTTTTGTTAGTTGCTGCTCTGATTCTGTTAGTTGCTGCTGCAACAGATTATATTGTGTAACAAATTATATTTTTTGTTAGTTGCTCTGATTCTGTTTGTAATGAATTATGCTAGCTGCTGCTGTAACAGATTCTAGCTGTTGTATTGAATGTTTCTGTTGCAATTGTGCGCAGAAATGAATTTGCAATTGTTATCTCTGTTGCAATTGTGTAACAGATTGAATATGTTACAGATTTTCGATCTGGTGCTTTATTAGATGTTATCTCTGTTGCAATTGTGTAACAGATTGAATATGTTACAGATTTTCGATCTGGTGCTTTATTAGATGTTATCTCTGTTGCAATTGTGCGCAGAGAATGAATTTGTGTTGTTGGTATTTGATTCAGGGGGTTCAATTGTGCAGTTTCTGCCCTCTGTTGCTTATCTGTTACAATTCTGTCTCTGTTGCAATTGTGTAGATTTGTAAAAAAAAATAAAAAAAATTACACTTTAGATTACGGTTCTAACAATAACCGTAATCTAAAGTCCTTTGGGCGCGCGCGCCAAAAGACTTTAGATGACGGTTATTGCCAAAACCGTCATCTAAAGTGTCGACTTTACATTACGGTTATTTGTAAAACCGTGATCTAAAGTCCTTTGGTTCGCGCGCCAAAGGACTTTAGATCACGGTTTTACAAATAACCGTAATGTAAAGTCAATGACACGCGGACCGGAAAAGGGACTTTAATTACGGTTTTAAACCGTAATTAAAGAAACGCCATCTTTATTGACGCCCGCGTAGATTACGGTCCAGAACCGTAATTATACACGGTTTTGGACCGTAATTAATGGGTCACGTTCCACCAGTGCTTGGACTGTAGAGATGAGATAGTCGTCGTCATTGTCGCTCTGGAGTGGTCCAAGATACGTCATGTGTTCCAAGACCCATTTGCTCCAACCAGTCCAAGTCCAATGTCTTGGGTAAGACAGGACAGGATTTGTCATTGACGTTCTTTGCTTTGAACATAGCTGGTTTCAACTCCTTGAGCTTCTTTAGGCGTGAGAGAGCATGAGATGGCTGTGGCTTTGTAGTGGCCTTTTGTCTTGGAAGAGCTCTTCGAGCTTTTGTCCATGCGGGGACAACACCATATTTTTCTTTCCTTTCTCCTTCTCTTCCTTTTGATGTTGTTCGACCATTGGTATTATAGGGGAGGACTCTGGATCGCTGTTGGCGTCGTGACTGGTTTCACGAGGCGTCGGGTACCTGTCAGCGACTGGTTCTTTAAATACTTTGATAAGCATTGCTTCAGTTTCTAGGTCAGGCTCCCTTATGTCCTCTTCTTGACCCTTTTCTTCTACTGAAGCTTCCTACTGTGACCTTTCGTCACTTTGTACTTCCTCCATTTTCTTCTGCTGAATGATACCTTGGGCGACTACTGGAGGGGTTCCTTCTTCATCGTCGGTGAAGTGCAACTTGCGAGTTGCTCCTTCAGGCGTTGAATGGGCTCTTTGTGGAGTTTCTTTCTGTGTTTTGGCTCGTTTGGAGGCATGAGTCTCACGAGCTACATGACTTGTAGTAGCAGTGGAGAGATCTTGGTTCTTTTTGGGATTTTTTACTTTTGAGTGTTTGGTGCCGATAGCAGGTGATGGAGCAGGAGAGGACATGATTTGTTTTTCTGTGGAGGTGGGAGTTGGAAGAATCTTGGGTTTTAGAATCTCGTCTTGGATGCAGTGATGAATTTTAGGGAGGTGGTGGCTTATATAGAGAATTTCATCTTGATACACCTCTCCTTCATCGGTTACCCTGCGCACAAGCTGATTTTCTAATTCTTTGGATAAGCGAGGGGGTGGTGATTTAGTTGCAGTTCCTGTCGGCCTCATGTCGGATACTTGTTGTGAGGATGCTTCGTTGGAGACAGCTTTCTTCTTGGAGTGGAGAGCAGATTTTGGTGCCATGATTTTGGAAGAGATTTCTAGAGTTTATGACCTTTTGCTAGAAAAATCTTTGGAGATGCTGTGAGGCGAGGTTCTTTTGCTCCAAGTCTCACAGGAAGTTTTGTGAGAAAGAAGAGAAAATGCTTTGATCACTTAAAGAGATTAGAGAGAGTGAGAGCAATAGTGTGACAGGAGTAAAATTCCCATCGCTCTTTTATAGATATCGAGTAACGGTCGGCGACCGCTCCTCGTCCGCTCGCTGACATGTCCTAACGATACTATTCATAACGGGCAGTAGTCGTGACGGTTGTCAGCGTTCCATTGAAGAGTTTTTCCGTTTCTATCCGTTGGACTGTCTCTAACCTAATCTCACTTTTGTGAAAAATGACATATCTGCTTCAAGTAGTCGTATGACATGTTTTCTATGCATTAAACTGATCGTTGACTACTGAACGACAATATAACAGGTGTTGCTCACATGTTGTTGACCGATCGTAGGAAATAAAAGCAGTTTAACTGTGATTAATGAATATCATACCAAGATCATGAACAATCTTAGTAAACCTTTCTCTTTTAATGGCTTTGTAAAGATGTCAGCTAGTTGGCTCTTAGTAGAAATATACTTTAAACCAACTAATTCTTTTTCATAACAATCTCTAAGAAAATGATGTCTAATGTCAATGTGTTTGGTACGAGAATGATGCACAGGATTTTTGGAAATAGAGAGGGCACTTGTATTATCACACGTAATTGGTAAAGTACATGTTTTGACGCCATAATCACCAATTTGTTGTTTAAGCCATAGGAGTTGGGCACAACAGCTTGCCGCAGCAATGTATTCAGATTCAGCTGTTGAGATTGCAACACTTTGTTGTTTCTTTGATCCCCATGCAATCAGACATGATCCAACAAAGAATGCTGTCCCTGAAGTGCTCTTTCTATCGGTGATAGATCCTCTATAGTCTGCATCTGAAAATCCTACAACGTTACAATTATTGAACTTAGGGTAAAAGAGACCAAGATTCATGGTTCCTTTTAAGTAACGTAGGATTCTTTTTACAGCTGTGAGGTGACTTTCTCTTGGATCTGCTTAAAACCTAGCACATAAGCAAACGCTATACATGATGTCAGGTCTACTAGCAGTTAAATATAGTAGAGAACCAATCATCTCTCGGTCGGTCACCAGTCATGATACCCATCTTAGTGCCAACTGCCATTGGTGTGTCAAACGTCTTACATTCCTCCATTCCAAATCTCTTCAGCAAGTCTTTTACGTACTTCTCTTGGGATATGATGGTCCCTTCATCATTCTGCTTGACTTGAAGTCCTAGGAAGAACTTCAATTCTCCCAGATCACTCATCTCAAATTCCTTTTACATCAATGCTTCAAACTTGTGGCAATATTTCTCATCAGAGGCTCCAAAGATTATATCATCAACATATACTTGCACAATTAGGAAATCTCTTTTGTTGTTGTAGACAAATAGAGTTTTGTCTACTTTACCTCTTTTAAAGTGGTTTTCCAATAGATAGAAGGACAGGCGATCATACCATGATCTTGGAGCTTGTTTGAGCCCGTAAAGAGCTTTGTCAAGTTTGAGTACCATGTCTTTTCCTTCTTGTGTCTCAAAACCTGGAGGTTGCCCAACATACACTTCCTCTTTGACGTACCCATTTAGGAAGGCACTCTTGATGTCAAGTTGGAAGAGTTTGATTCCTTTGTGTGCAGCAAATGCAATTAGTAACCTGATAGATTCCATCCTTGCTACTGGAGTGAAGGTTTCTTGGAAGTCTATTCCTTCTTGTTGACGATATCCTTGAGCTACCAGACGAGCTTTGTTCCTGACAACTTATCCCATTTCATTCAGCTTGGTTCTAAAGACCCATTTTGTGCCAAGTACTCCTTGATGAGTAGGACGAGGCACAAGATGCCAGACTTTGCATCTTTCAAACTGGTTTAGTTCTTCTTGCATTGCATTGATCCAGTCTGAGTCTCGAAGAGCTTCCTTGACGTTCTTGGGCTCGATGGGTGAGACTGTCGTTGAGAAGGCTAGAAGATCACGAGTTTGGGCTCTTGTCTGAGTTCCTTTGGATATGTCTGATATGATATTCTCCAATGGATGATTTTTGTACAAAGCATGAGATTGATGAATGGTTGATGGTGAGAGGATCCTCGACATCATTGTTTCCTTCATTGAACTGTTGTTGACCTGTCGCTGACCTGTCGGGCAAGTTTTCTTCAGTCGGTGATTCATCTTTTGGATTATCTACGTGATCTTGATCAGCTAGATTGAATCCAAGTTCTTTATCTTCATCAGATTCCTTGATCTTGTGTACGTCAGCCTCATCAAAGACTACGTGCACACTTTCCTCCACCTTCAGTGTCCTTTTGTTGTATACTTTGTATGCCCGGCTTCTTTCAGAGTATCCAAGGAAGATGGCCACGTCACTTCTGGCATCAAACTTTCCAAGGGGACTCTTTTCATTGTTATGGACATAACATTTGCAACCAAATGTCCTGAAGTGACTTATGTTTGGTTTTCTTCCCTTGATTAACTCATAGGGAGTTTTGTTGAGGATCGGTCGTATGAGCGTTCTATTTGTGATGTAGCATACAGTCGCCACCGCTTCTGCCCAGAAGACTTGAGGAAGATTACTCCCCAATAGCATGGCCCTGGCTACCTCTTGTAGTGTTCTATTCTTTCGCTCAACTACCCTATTCTGTTGGGGTGTTCTTGGTGCTGAATATGTGTGACTAATCCCGTGTTGTCTACACATATCCATGAATTGTTGATTTTCAAATTCTGACCCATGATCAGACCGAAGAGTCTTGATCTTGAGATTGAGTTGTACTTGGACTTTTCCTGCAAAGGCTTGAAATTTCTCAAAGACTTCGTCTTTGGAAGTAATAAAGAGTGTCCAAACAAACCGTGAGTAATCATCAACAATTACAAAAACATACCAATTTCCTCCAAAACTTTTGACTCTCATAGGTCCACATAAGTCCATGTGAAGTAATTCAAGTGGTTCGGATGTACTAACTGAGTTCTTTGATTTAAAAGAAGTCTTGGTCTGTTTGCTTCTAACACAAGCATCACAAAGATTGGTCTCAGATTCATTAATCTCAGGAAGACCTCTTACCAACTATTTCTTGACAAGTTTTCTTAGTAAAGAAGTGCTAACATGCCCTAGTCTTTTGTGCCACAGAGTAGAGTCATCTATTAAAACAGTCAAGCAAGGAAGATTTGGACTGTCAATATCCTCTAAGCTTGTTACATAAACATTTTCCCATCTTTTTCCCTTTAACAACTCTTTGCCATTGTTCTAACTTACTATGCTACAATGTGTAGGATAGAAGTGAACTGAATTCCCTTTTTCACAAATTTTAGAAACACTAAGCAAGCTGAATTTTAAGCCATGAACTAGATTTACACTATCTATGACGTAGTCAGAAGTAATACCAACCTTACCTACACCGATGATTTTTCCTTTTTTGTTGTCGCCAAAGGAAACGGTTCCTTGGCTTCCTGGTTCGAGTGAGAAGAGCTTCTTCTTGTCTCCTGTCATGTGTTTAGAGCACCCACTGTCGATGTACCAACAGGGCTCCATTCTCACTCGATTTTGCACTTAACAGGTTAGTGGTGTGGGGTTAGGGTCCATAGAAAGGTTGGACCCATTTCCACCTTTTAATACTCTAAGATCATTTTTGACTACCCATTTCAGTCCTAGTTTCTTGAGTTGCCAATGCCTCATAAAACTCGTTTTATGGCAACTGGACTCATGATGACCGGGTTGTTTGCACAAGCTGCAGACATCTTTACAACTGGTCTCTGACTAGCATCTGACCTATCGTTTTCTTTTCCTCATGGGTGTCTTAGAAACAGCATCTATCTTAGAATATTTTTCTTTGATGGTAGCTAGTTCCTTTTCTTTAGTGTTAAGAGCAACAATCAATTCATCGATTTCAGATTGTTTTTTGTACTTCAACTTTTCATGAACGGTGAGAATTTCACTATATTCTCTTTGTAATTTCATGAGTGCCCTCAAGAGATTTTCTACCTTGCTTTTATCCGAGGTTTTTCTCAATTTTTCATTTTCTTCCAAAAGTTCATCATTTTCAATTTCTAATGCCTCTAGATGATCAACTAGTATAAGAGAAAACTTTCTAAGTCCTAGAAGTTCATCCTTTTGAATTTTCCTTCTAAGTTTAGAATAGTTTACCTTATGTTGTTCTTCTTCTCCTTCTGATTCTTAGACATCATTGCCTTGTGCCATGATAAGTGTCCAAATGAGCATGATTTATGGGTGTATTTCATATGTTATATTAGCACTTTTCTTGCTCATTTCTCCACTTTAGTTAGTTTTCCTCCATTTTTATATTTTATTGGTTATCTTACAGATTTATTGGCAAAACATGAGTAAAACCAAGCTAGGAGAAAAATAGACTAAGAGACGAACGCATAGGCGCAAACGGATCTAAAAATGAAGCTCAAACGAAGAATCTGGAGCCTGTCGAAGTTTGTAGAACAAGATGAGATGAAATACACGTGTCCGTGCCACGGACGCAAATCCGGACAGGGGTGTCCATACCACGAACTCAACCACGGACACACATAAAAGCACGTCCGCAACTCGGACTCAACTTACACGCGTCCGTACCACGGACGCAACCCCGAACGCAAAAATACACGCGTCCGTACCACAGACGCAACCCCGGACGCAAAAATACACGCGTCCGTACCACAGACGCGACTAAATGTGTCTGTATACAGGACACAAACACAGACAACAATTATAAATATGTCCGTATACGGACAGAAACTCGGACACGTACAAATTCTCGCCAGGACATCTGTGTCCTTACCGCGGACAGAAACTCGGACGTCTCACGTCCGGATGGGCCATATCCGGACACAAATCCGGACACGTGTAAAATGCTCCGCCGAATCCAGAAATCACGCGGCTGAAATTTGGCACCGTCTTCTCTATTTATTCCACAATTGTAGCGCCCACAATGTTATCTATCTACTACATCAATCGTATCAGGCGTCGTCTCCCTTAAATTCTTCACCCACCAGCCTACCTTAAGCCTTGTCCTCTTCCCCCTCTTTTCTTTTATAAAAACCCATTAGCCATTTGCTCAACATCCATCATCTGATCATCATTTCACCCAAAAATCCACGACACCTTCATTCTCTTCCCCTCCATCTTCTTCATTTTATTTTCATTTTCTTCTCACGTATCACCACCACCAACATTAGCAAAATAAGAAGAGAGGCAGTAGGAGCAGGAGCAAGTAGCAGACCCGTTTCCTCCAGCAGTCTCCAAATAATGGCTAATTCTATCTCTGCTATCTTTTTATTTCTGTTAATGTCTGAGTAATTTTTATTTGTATCCTAGAATGGGGTTTGACCCTAATATTGCTTAAATAAATATTTATTACTTGTCTCATTTATTATACTTGTTTTTATTCCTTTCAATAAATATTGTTAAATGCTTTACGCGATAAACTACTGTATTTTTATGGTAACTATCAACATATGATTTTGAGATAGACAATAGTACCACAAAGGAATAAACCTTGGTATTTACACTCCAGATTGAGTAGAAAAATACTGAGGCTATTATTAAGAGTTTGTAACTTACCCTTATTAACTCTAATAAACAATAAAAAATTAAGACATGGTTATAAATTTGTTTAAGTAATTAAGGCGATTCCCCCGTTATCCTAGGATACCTTTTTCCATCCATATCAATTAATTCACCTTATTTTACTGTATTTATTATTTTTGCACTGATCCTAAACAATCAAGCTTGCCTCCGGCTAAACCCCCTATTTGCTGTTTTTATTAAATACCAAGACTAGGATAATTGAACCAATTTCCCTGTGGATACGACACTTGTTGTACTACATCGACTAAGTGCACTTGCGTTTTCTTTGCCCATAAGTATATATATATATATATATACACTATGTATTTTTGGCCAACATGCCATCAAGAACACATCTTCAAGGCATAGGTGAGCCTTATCCTCTTCTGAGGTGTCGCTGTCTGAGGTTTGATTGTCATCACTCTGTTCAGAATCTCGTCATGCGGCAACGAAGGCTTCCTTCTTTGGTCCTTTGTTGAATGATCGTCGGACAAGCTTCTTGACCCTGTCGTTGTCTTCTCGTGATCGCTGAGGGCAGTCTTTGATATGATGTCAGCATTTTGAACACCCAAAACACTTGTCATTGCTTTTCCTCTGATCATCCAACTCCTTGGACTCCTTGCCTTTCCTCATTTTATTTCTTATGAAATTTCGAACGTACCTCTTAGCATAGAGGACCATTTCATCATTGTCGTCTCCTGACTCGGACCTTTCATTTTCAGCTACTGACCGTTAGCACGCGGGGTATGCAAATTTCATATGCAGCAATTTGCTGAGCCCCTAGGGGCACCGTTTTTATTTTCCAGGTACATTGAAGCCGATCACCGTCCGAGAGTGTAAGACGAGGTTGTTGTATATTCATGGGTAGTTGGTTAGGAATGTTGTATTTATTGAAATATTGTATTGTGAGTCCGATTTGTTATCGGTAGACTTGAGAATTGTAGATACTCGGTATAGAACAGAATTGAGGTTGTATTGTATAATATGGAATTGAAGTTTGTGTTTGGTTTGAGATTTGATTAAGGAATGGAATGTGTCGTTTGTATAAAGTACTCGGTATAATAATCCATCAGACCGATATTGCATTTGAATTGTTGTATTGGATTTGGCCTTGTTAGTCTCGTGGATGACTAACGGCATTGTAATACCCACCGTTGGTAGTTCGATTTCTGCTACTTTGATGTTGGCATTTGAGGCGGGTTAGGAGTTAATGATTGGATTAGCGGTAGGGGTGTTACAAGCAGTATCTAAGGCACTAAGCAGATTCACAAGAAACTCCAGCAAGGTATAGCTCCATTCCACTAATGAGTTCGAGACTCCAATTTGAAAAGATGTTGGGACATCCCACTTCCAAAAACGTACGCAACAGAACACCTTCTTCTTCTTCCACAATCCAGAAGAATAACACTTAACTTTTAAACGGAAGAGAAGAAATTCATCTCCCTTCTGAGCCGACAAAGATGAAGCACTTGGCAGCGCACTTTGATCTTGATAATCTTCAAAACCAACTTCTTCATAGTAAACCAAGCAAAGCAGGAACTCAGCAAGAGTAGAGTAAGGAACGAGAGGGGACATTTTCATTACCGTAACTAACACCGATTGCACTCAAAACCTAAGCCGCTAAGAAATCACAGGAACACAGTTGATGGATGCAGTTGAGATACTGAACTAACAGGGAAGCTTCTATTGGAAATAAGGATCTACTAGATAATCTACAATCCTAGTCTATCAACACGAGATGGATCAAGAAAACAACAACACTAAGGGGTTTGAAAACAGGAAACCAGTGACAAAGACCCTCTACTCTCACCAGAGCCACCACAATTCAGAGCTATCCCCTATCTCCCACAACACTCCTTACTACCTTATCTCGTGAAATGAATATTCCATCGCTCTAAAAAAGAAAACCAGACTCTTCAGATTAAACTACTAGGAAAGGGGAAAATCATACCAAACCAAGAATGGGAGAGATTGCCAATTTTCTTCGACTGAGAGCACGTGGGGTATCTCCACCGAAATCGCCTGAAAGGGTGCAATAAATCCGACTTACCTGAAGATGGGCAATTCCCTACTTGAGTTGATAATCTTCAGCAGCGGATAGAGAAAACACAACCCAAGTCGTGAACAGGGAGAAGGGATATTTCACCCCTAAATCACCTCTCGGAAGAGGGCGATACGTGTTATGTACATTCCAACATTTTGTTGGTCGCGTTGGTGGAAATTAGTTATAAATGTGTATTGATTTTGAAGGAAAGTGTTAGGTGCTTCCGGGGGCCTGTCTCCGGAAGTTTAGATTGCAACTTCTGGAAGAATGCTAGAAGTTTAAAGGAAGTTGTTAAAAAAGGTTGAATCTTTTGTAAACTTATGATAAGTTGACAACGATATAAGAGAAGGAATGTTTGGTAACAAATGAGTTCCTTAAGTGTGTGGGTTGAGTTTAGCCTCAGCATTCACTTAGGTAGGTACAACGGTAATGCCCCAATTAGGAGTTCATCAATTCTATTGCGAGTTATTACTTAATTATTCATGTGAACTGATAGGAAAATTGGGGTGTTGTAAGTTGGTATCAGAGCTTTAGGTTAAGTAACTAAAAGAGAAGAAATGGGTATTAAATTTTGAACAACCATGCGGGATGAGATGCGTGATTATTTCTTTGAGTTTGCTTGATTTTTTTGTGTGTACTTGAGATGATTTTTGTGTGAATGCATAAGTGTTGACTATGTATGATGAAGGAAGTTGACATCCAGAGGTAGATCAGTAGAGATGGCCAACAACGCTTAACTTAGACAGTTGTGAGAACTGGCCCTCAGCATGGGGCAGATATTACATAGGCAGGGGCAGGGGAGAATGCTCCAGAAGATTATTCATAAAGGATAGCTAGCATGAAGGCAAGTTTCTTTTCTGGTGAAGAAGATCTGGTGGTTGTGGAAGACTAGATCAGAGAATTTGATAAGATTTTTTATATGATTAACTACCCGAATGAGAGATGGGTAAGTGGAGCAATGTATTATTTCAAGGGTGAGGTTGATCTTTGGTTGACTGCTAAGAAATATGTATAGTTGGCTTAACCGAATATCAACTGGGAGGCTCTTAAAGTTGCCCTGAGAAAATGGTTTTATCTAGAGCATGTGAGGATACAGAAATACTTGGAATTTTCTGAGCTAAAGCAGCTACCAATGAGTGTGAAAGATTATCATACTAAGTTCCTAGAGCTAGCCAGATTTACTCCTAATATGGTTCTTGATAAAACTTCTAAGGTGTAGAGGCTTGTTGGGGGATTGAGCTGGAGACTATAGGAAGCCTTGAGTGTGTTGACAATTCTCACACTTCAAGAAGCTTATGGAAAAGCTGCAAACTAATGTAGGGTACAACAGAAGCGAAAGAAAAGTCAAGTAGGACAGAAGAGGAAGTTTGAATTTGAGGGAGATAATCATGATAAGAAGGATAATCTTCAGAAGGTAAATCGGGAAAAGTGGTTTAGGGGAACCAGAAGTTTTCTGGAAGCCAAGGGAGTGGGCAGCAAGGAAATAAATATAGTTACTTTGAGCAACCAATTTTGGAGGAAGCCAGAGTGGAAAGGAAAGGTAAAACTATTGTAGACGGTGTGGAGGAGACCACCCAGGGGTGGACTGTGAAGGGAGGTCGGTGAGGTGTTATAATTGTGGGAAAATAGGTCATATGTCCTATGGGTGTTACCGGGACAATGTAATTCCGATAATAATCAACAAGGATTTAGAAATGGAAGTGGAGGTGGAAATAGGTCGCAGACCATCAAGAGAGTCAAGAAGGGAATATCAATCAGCCACAAAGAAGTTATGGCTAGTCCAATGGAGGAAACCAGAATGTAGATAAGAATAAGGAGTAAGGGAAGAATGAAGGAGGAAACCGAAGTGGAGGTCACGAGAAGCAGGGACAAATTAATGTCCTGAGTAAGGCCAAAGCTAAAAAAAGGAAATATTATCTCAGGTACATTCTTAGTTCATGGTACCCCCGCTAATGTTTTGTTTGACTCTAGATCTTTGTATTCGTTTGTTGTATCTGCATTAATGAAGAAAGTGGGTTTGAAGGCAAATCCTTCTATATCATTATATGTGTCTATTCCTTCCGATAGAGTAGTTCATTATATGTTCAAGGGTATGAATATAAATATTAGTGGAGTGGACTTTGAAGTCGATTTGGTAAAGTTTGAATTTGCTGATTTTGATGTGATGTTGGGAATGGATTGGTTGAATAAGTACAAAGTTCAAATAGATTGTTCGAGGTAGAAGGTAAGTCTTTAGGAGCTCTTCTGGAAGAAGAATTTCTTATTCAGGAGAAGAACATAAGTTTGAGGTAAAAGTGGTATCAGTTATGAATATCTGGAAAGAAGTTCCAAAGGGTTACACTGCCTATTTGTGTTAATTCAAGATATAAGCAAAGAAGGTGATAGTTCTTTAGATCAAGAACTTCCAGAAGCCGTTAATAAAATATCGATAGTTCGAGCATTTTCAGTTGTGTTTCCAGAAGAAATCTCATGTATGTTACTGGACAAGAGATAGAGTTTACAGTGGAATTGATACCAGGAATAACATATATTTCTAAGATAGCATACAGGATGGCACCGAATGAGATGAAGGAGTTGAAAACTCAGTTGGAAGAGTTGTTGAATAAAGTTTATATTCCACCAAGTGTCTTACCATGGGAAGCCCTGATACTATTTTTGAAGAATAAGAATGGATGAATGAGGTTGTGTATAGATTGAATCAAGTCAATGTGAAGAATAAGTACCCCTTGCCGAGAATTGATGACATGTTTGATCAGTTACAAGGTGCAGGTGTATTTTCGAAGATAGACCTGAGATCTGCGTATCATCAGTTGAAGGTCGCAAAGAGAGATATTCCCAAGACTGCTTTTTGAATAAGTTATGGCATTATGAATTCACTGGGATGCCTTTTGGGTTGACCTATTCCTTGTCGGTGTTTATAAATCTAATAAACATAATCTTCAGTCCTTAGTTGGATAAGTTCGTTGTGGTATTCATAGACGATATTCTGGTATACTCTAAGAACAGAGAAGAGCATGAAGATCATCTGCAACAAGTCTTGCAGATACTGAGGGATAATAGATTGTATGCTAAGTTATCTAAATGCAAATTCTGGTTGGAGCAAGTTTCTTTTCTTGGGCATGTAATTACCAAGAAGGGTATTTCAGTGGATCCCTCTAAGATTCATGCGGTGAAGAATTGGCCAAGACCGAATAATATAAGAGAAGTTTGAAGTTTCATTGATTTGACAGGAAATTATCGGAAGTTTGTAAAGGATTTTTCCAAGATTGCCAGAACTCTAATGAATTTAATGAAGAAGGTAGTGCGATTTCAATGGGATAAGGGTTGTGAGAAAGTGTTCCAGACTTTGAAGGAGAATTTGATGTCTGTTCTGATCCTAGTGTTTCCATCCTGAACAAAAAGGATTTAAAGTATATAGCGAAGCTTCTATGCATGGTTTAGGCTGTGTATTGATGCAACATGGAAAAGTAATAACTTATGCCTTAAGGCAGTTAAAGGTGTATGAGACCCGTTACCCCACCCATGATTTGGAGTTAGCTATTGTTGTGTTTTCTTTAAAAATTTGTAGACATTACTTGTATGGACATCTTGTAAGATGTACACCGATCACAACAGTTTGAAGTACATCTTCACACAGAAGGAATTGAATATGAGACAAAAGATGGTTAGAACTCATCAAGGGCAATGATTTATAGATTTCGTATCCAGAAGGCAAAGCTAACATGGTATCTGGTGCCTTAATTCAAAGATAATCTATTCGATAGAAGTTATGTGCGTTCTTCTAGAAGAATTGGTTAAAGATTTCCAGAATTTGAGTCTGGAAGTAGTGGAGTATGAAGATGTGGGAAAAGAGGCTAAATTGTACAATATGACAGTAACACTGAATGTATATATTGAGATTCTCAAAATCAGCTAGGAAATGTAAAGCTTGAAAGAATTCAAGAGAAGATGAAATAAGGAAAAGCGAAAGACTTTACAATTCATGAAGATGGTGGTATAAGATTTAAAGGGAGATGGTGTGTACCACAAGCTTGTGTAGAAGTAAAAGAGAAGTTAATGAAAGAAGCCTATAATTCATCTTACTATGTTTATTCAGGAGGTGGCAAGTTGTACAAAGATTTAAAGATATATTTTTGGTGGCCAAGATGAAGAAAGAAGTTGCTGAATTTGTGTCTCGGTGTTTAACTTGCAAGAAGGTGAAATTGAACACAAGAGAATGAAGGATTGTTAAAGCCTTTAGAAGTTCTCTAGTATAAGTGGGATTCAATATCTATGGATTTTGTGGTTGGATTATCGATGACCATAGGATAATTGAATCAAATATGGGTGATAGTAGATAGACTAACCAGACATCAAGGTTCATTCCTATGAAGAATACTTGGTCAATGGAGCAATTAGTTGATGCATATATCAAGAGTGTTGTTAGATACCATGATATTTTGGGAGCAATATTTCATGTTGAGATTCAAGGTTTCTCTCTAGATTCTTGCAATAGTTTCAGAAATCCATGGGGACTGAATTAAGGCTGAGTACAACGTTTCATCCAGCCACATATGGGCAAACAAAAAGGATAATTCAAGCTCTGGAAGACATGTTGCGAGCTTGTGCAATGGATTATCTGGGAGCATGCATTGATAAATTACATCTGATTGAATTATCTTGTAATAATAGTTATCATTCCAGTATTAAGATGGCTCTATACAAAGTTCTGTATGGTAGAAAATGCAAAACACCTTTGTATTGGAATGATATAATTGAAATAGTTGTCCTCGGACTACAATTGATAAAAGATACAAAACCTAGTTCAAAGCATACAACAAAGAATGAAGGCATCCCAAGATAGACAAAAGTCTTATGGAGATCTGAAGAGGAGGCCAGTAGAGTTTGAGATGGGAGACAAAGCATTCCTGAAAGTATCTCCTACTAAAGGTGTTTGCTTTCAGGAAGAAAGACAAATTGGCTCCTAAGTTCATAGGGCCTTATTAAGTTTTAGAAAGAGTAGGCAAGGTAGCTACAAATTAGCATTACCGATGGAATTAGAGAAGGTACATAATGTGTTTCATGTATCTCAGTTAAAAAAAAGTATATTCTAGACCAGTCACATGTTTTGCAACTAGAGATGGTAGAATTGGATCAGAACTTATCTTATGAGGAGCAACCGGTAAGAATTTTGGACCGGAGACCAGAGACACTTGAAGTAAATCAGTTCACTTGATTAAAGTCTATGGTTCAATCATGAAATAAAGGAATCAACCTAGGAAGTCGAAACAAAAATATGAAAGAAGTATCCTCAGCTATTTGATCAGGTAAATATTTGAGTTGTATATGTGGTGCACTGAATGGTATATGTGGTACACTGAATAGAATATTTCCAGAAGACGGTTATTCCTCAAGAGATGACTTGGTGACTTTGTCTGTGAACTATGTGTAATTGTGATGAAGTATTTTTTTATTGGATGAATGATCTTTGGATGAATGTTTTGACGTTGTTTCTTACTTCATGACTATCGATTGAAATGGTTGATTTAAAATTGTTTGCTTGATATTACTATGGAAACTTTTAAGTGTGAGAATGTTGTATTGATTTGGATAAGTTCCTGCTTCGGGAACGAAGCTTTGTTTAAGGGGAGGATGAAATACCCAATAAGATATCTTAGTGGTGGAGTGTTATCGTTTCCAGAAGTTAGTATTACTTATGGAGTTACAAGTTTTGTGTTGTCTTCTGGAAGGATTTCTGGCAATATTTTCGAAAGGTGTGGGACCCATAAGCCGTAATTTGTCTCTATCCTTGTCATGTGTCTTTCTTCTATTGTTCACCTAACCAATGACCATTTAGTAGTCGTCACCTATCTAAAGTTGACAATTCATTTTCTTAACTTGTGTTACGCCTATAGTTACCTTAAAGTTAAGTTAAGTAACCATCTACATCAAATTTGGTTAGGATTAGTAGAGCAAGGTTTGGTTGCTACTTAATTAAGTGTTCCCGTTGTTTAGTTTAAGTTCAAGAATTGAAAATCGGTAGTAAAGGGTGAAGGGGGGCAAATATCCATCCCGGGGTACATATATCTTAGTTAGTTAGTTTAGTTTTATTGCTTTCTTCAACTTTCTAAAGAAGAAGAAGAAGAATGGGTGAAGAAGGGGGCAACAATGAGAAGAGGTAGCGAGACTGACACAAATGTAGGAATAGGTTGACTTTCTTTCATTTTGGTTATGGAAAGTGAAAGTAGTTTCACTTAGTACGAGATCGTTTCACACCTCGCGGTGCTTCCACCTCTCACCTATTGAAGTTCTGTTCAAAGAATGAAATGCAGACATAGGAAGGTATTGTAAATCTTCTGACGTTTAAGGGCTGCTCGCTCTACCAAAGTACCAAAGGCTTTCGAGGCTGGAACCTCTACACAAGAAGTGGAAGAGAAGAAGCACCATTTCCATTGAAGCCCTTCTTCAACCTCCCACAGCTATTTCATTTTCCTTTTCTCTTATATGAAGAATAGCCTCCTTGTACCTAGGGATGAGGATTTTACCCCAAAATCCCTAAAACTCCATGGTTGCATCTTGAACTCTATTTTAGCTCTATTTTAGTTCTTGCTCTTAATGTATGCTGATTGTTGAGCATCTATGGCTCTTATGCATGTCAACTTGTGATTGGGTATTTTCTTATGGTTTTCCCAATTTATTATCTAAGTGGGTTTTCTATGGAACCTAAACCACGGGGACTAAATCAGTGTAATCCGATCTCAAGTATTTGAGATATGTTCTATTGTAACTTAGGGGAACTTGCGTTCAATGCTATTGAATGAATCGGGTACTTGAACTAACATTCGGGTTCCAACCAAATTGGTTAGGATTAGTAGACCTGTTTATTTGCTACCGGAGTTTGGCGGTGGGTAAACCCTTGGTGGCGAAATTGATTTTCGCTACCAATTTCTGGTTGGTAGCAATTTTGCTGCCACACCGCCACTGCTCTTTCCTATGGTAGTAATTTTGCCATGATCGAACGTATGGGTAAACAAACCCCATACCAATGGTATAATTAATTCAGACCAGTGCGCTTAAAATGTGCACACATCAGGAATCGATCCTGCGACGTGTGGGTAGGATAGTTATTACCTTAACCATTGGACCATGATAGTTATTCACAACATATATACATACTACATGTATATATTGAATGTTTGGTATTCTAAATATAAATCAAAATTTTGGTCAAGATATGATCGAACCTTGGATATGTAAAAATTAATAAAATAGATGTTGATATTTTAGTTTACATAATATTACAACATTAATTTTGTACGGTCAAAATAATAAAAATAAAAGTGCATGTTGGCTTAAAATTGTATAAAATTTAAAACTAAACATATATATACATTTACAAAAACTTTAAACATTTATAATTTATATTTATAGTTTGTATTTATTTTCCAAATTTTAACCAACACGCCAACTAATTTAAATTGTTATTATTTATTGTATTTTTATATTTTACTAATTTATGTGAGTTTTGTAAACTAAAAGAATTATATAGTAAAATGTATAAAAGGTGCATAAATTTTAAAATTTATATACAAATATACATTTACTAATTTAAATTTTTTGACAACTAATTTATATTAATTTTGTAAATTTTAATCAACATATGTACTAGTTTAAATTATTATTACATGTACTCTATTTTATAATTTATTAATATGTGTGATACTTAGAAAATTTAAAATATTATAAGTATCAAAAATATATTATGTTACATATATCTTATATGATAAATAAATTCTTGTAGTGGTTTGTAGTTTTAATTAATTTTCATGAATTAGAAAATTTTTGTTTACTTAAAGTTCGATTTAAAATTTCGATAGCTAAAAGGTAAGAAGTAAAATATACTAAAAGTACTATATTGAAAAAAACTATAAAAAATAAAATATTTATATAAGAAGATAATATATCCACTATGGCAGCGGCAATATAGGTTAGTATTCTGAATTATGTAGTATTCACACGTTTAAGTTATAAGACAATAATAATTTTATTAATGCTTACGAATATTAGCTATCATTTCTTATATTTTAGCACAATATCAACTGAAATTTCATCAGCATTATTAGTCGGTAGCAATTTTGAAACTTAAGATAGTAGCAATTTAGCTTCTTGTTAAAAATATTTGCTATCATAGCCAAAATAGTAGCACTATAGCAACCATAATCAAGAGTCAGTAGCAATTTCATAATTTCGCTTATCTACATGGTCGTAGCAACTTTTAAGATAGTAGCTAGTTAGCTACTGATTAGAATTTGTTTGCTACCGTTGCTCAAATAGTAGCATAATAGCTACTATGATTGAATTAGCATTAACCAAGTAGTAGCAATTCATTAATTTAGCTACCGATATTGGTAGCAAAATTACTTTTACTAAAACTATCGAAATGAAAGATAAAATAGCTACTATTGATGGTAGCAATCTTGTAAGGTGGTAGACATTTAGCTACTGGCTAAAAGTTTAGCTACCATTGTTGTTGTGGTAGCACAAAAGCAACCACTTTGTTAATAACATCAAAAATCAATAGCAATTTTCCAATTTAGATACCAATATATGCATAGTAGCAATTTATCGGTAGCTAAAACATGTTTTTCTTGTAGTGTTATTAACCCAAACAACAAACACCAAAAATTTATTGCATTTATTTCTTTGTATATATTTGTTTGTACATTTACTAAACGTTTTATTAGATAGATAGTTTTCAAGTCCATGTGGATATGACACTTGTTGTACTATTTCAATCGGGTACACTGCCGATAGTTTGCAAAATATATTTATATATTTTACACAACATATTACTGCATGGAGATATAATGATGGTGCTGCATCTTCGGGGTTATGTATGGTGTTCTTGCAGATATGATTGGAGGCTGGAAATTAGGGAGCAAGTAGATCAAGAATTAAGGTATGAAGGGGATCAGTTAATAATCTTATTGTATCGAATTCGGGTTCTCTTGTGGAGATGGAATTTGTTGCTTTGATTGAGCTTACGGTCAAGACAGGAGGACAAAAGTGTAAATTTAAGCAACTGCTTGTTGATGCTACTAGGGAAGAAGTGTGTAATTTGAAGGCACTAGATTTTGTTCCAAAAGGGTAAGCCATTAGAGGCTGTTGCTGGTTCTTCCCTTCTTCCTTGAGTTCTAAGGTTGAAGAAAGGTCAGGTGTGTGCTTCTAGGGCGGCTTTGGCGGTTGTCCGGAGTCGCCGAGGAAAATGAAGGAAATGTTTCACGCTTGCATCCATGTTTTTGTTGGTTATCTCTTTATTATCACTAAAATTTAGGTTTAGGGTATGTAATGATGTAGGTTGTTCTTTTGGGGTTTGGGCCAACTACAATTGGAGGAAGTTTGCAGAAGAGGTGTGCCTACTCCAGGCTGGAATACTTGTAAGAAGGTTGGACTCGTGTAGGTGGATTGTGAAGGAAGGTAGCTTGGTGCATTGAATCTATGACATGGACTTTTAACATGGCAGTCCCTTATGGACTTGTCACCATCCAATTGTTAAATGCCAATTAACCGGGAGACATATGTCCAAATTAAGCTTACTTGTCGAACTGTAACTTGTCCGTTCCATGACGTAAATCTCATATTACTTAATCACATAGATAATTCGCTATATCAATGTCAACTAGCTCAACCTCGATATCAATTATCAATCTATCAAAATTAGATTGTTGAGATCCGCATCACAACTACGTGAGAAAATGTACCATTGACATATATAATATAGTATCTAAAATAAGAAAAGAGTAGATCTTAGTCGCAATCTTAAAAAAAGTTGAGGGGGTGCCAAGAAAAATGAAATTTTGAATGAAAATGCAAAAAATGGAGACATTACACATATCTTCTAGCAATACAAGGAAGCCTTAAAAAATTAAGGGATTATACTTTTTATTGAATGGAATATTAGAGTATATTGAGTATTAGAGTATATTGAGTATTCTCTTATATACATATATGTAGCATATCTCTCGGTATATACTTGAGATAGTTACGGTAGAGTAGTATATATATACATATATATACATATACTCTCTCATATAGTTAGATAGTCAGATATACTCACGCATACCCTTACGCTCTGTATCTACCTTCTTTCTATCCAATAATGAAGATTAGCTCTCTTGTTTCTTCCTCCCTTGTTCTGTCATCGATTCTTCCACTGTAAATTTCACATGGTATCAGAGCGATTAGATCCAAAATCGCTTCACTTCCGCGAAAGAAATGTCAGCAATCGAAGACTCAAACAAAAACGAGAAACCAAAAGAGGGAAAATCGGAGAATGAAATTTCCGATGATGAAGCCAGTTCAAGAAGCAACGATGTATCTACGATCTTGGACCTCACCGACCCGCTGTATCTACATCCTTCGGACCACGCTTCCATTCCGAAGTTCAGTGGAATCGGGTTTGAAGCCTGGAAGCGGGCGGCCACCATAGCCCTAAAAGGCAAGAATAAGTTTGGGCTGGTGACGGGAACCGTAGTCGAACCAGAAGTAACCTCAGAACGTTATCCGCTATGGGAAAGGGCCAACAATACCGTAATGAGCTGGCTCTTGACTTCGCTGGAGAAGGACACTGCAGAATCTGTTTTCTACTGCGAGACAGCGAGAGAAATTTGGGCAGATCTGTGCAGAAGATTTGAAGTCGCCAACGGACCAGAAATCTTTGGTCTTCAACAAGAAATTAGTGGTCTCAGGCAAGGAACCGACAGCGTAAGTGCCTACTTCACCAACTTGAAAAAGTTGTGGGATAAACTTAATGCTATCCGCAAACCTCCCAAATGCACTTGCGACGCTTCGAAGGGACTAGCTGAACAGAAAGCTCAAGATCAGTTGATGAAATTTCTTGACGGATTGAATGATGATTTCAAAGCGGCGAAGAGTAGTATTCTGCTCATGAAACCACTACCAACTCTCGAAGAAGCGCACTCACTGGTTATACAAGATGAGAGGCAGAACAAGAATTCAAGTGCTAGACAATCTAATCCCGACACTGTAGCCCTGGGAAGCAAGAGCGTCGATTATGGCGGAAATAAACAGAAGACTAACCCAAGATTATCAAACAAGAAAGGTCTAGCTACTGGCACTACGGGGAACAAGAAATATGCTCAAAAATGCACAAATTGTGCAAAGTTAGGGCACAATCGATCAGAGTGCTGGTGGTTAGTGGGGTTTCCAAACGACAAAGGCAAACAGACCACATTGGGTGTGGCGGGATCAGTCCTAGAAGAAAGTCACAAGGGAAAGGAGGTAGAGTTGTGAGATTTACAGTGGAAGAATCGATGACAGAACAAGGGAGGAAGAAACAAGAGAGCTAATCTTCATTATTGGATAGAAAGAAGGTAGATACAGAGCGTAAGGGTATGCGTGAGTATATCTGACTATCTAACTATATGAGAGAGTATATGTATATATATGTATATATATACTACTCTACCGTAACTATCTCAAGTATATACCGAGAGATATGCTACATATATGTATATAAGAGAATACTCAATATACTCTAATACTCAATATACTCTAATACACCCCCTCAAACCTTACAACTTGTAGACAAGTTTAAGGTTTGTTGTTACTGGAACAGAGACCAATCTGCTGCAGTTTAAGGTTTGTTGTTACTAGAACAGAGACCAATCTGCTGCAGAGTCTGTTTGTATGTCTTGCCTGTCAAGCCTTTGGTCATAACATCCGCCGCCTGCTCTGCACTGGATATATACAGGACTTGAATGAGTCCCTCTTGAAGCTTTTCCCGAACGAAGTGACAATCCAATTCTATGTGCTTTGTTCTCTCGTGGGAGACTGGATTGTGGGCTATGTGGATAGCTACGAGATTGTCACAATGTACTGGAATCGGATTGAGGTCTGTGATTCCTATCTCATGCAGTAATCGGCTGAGCCAGCTTAGTTCACCCGTGACCTGTCGTAAGGCTCTGTATTCAGCCTCTGCAGAAGACAAAGCAACGGAAACTTGCTTTTTTGATTTCCAGCTGAGAGGGCAGCTTCCTAACATGATGTAATAACCTGAAACAGATCGTCTCGTGATAGGGCAAGAGGCCCAGTCAGAATCACAAAAAGCTTGCAAATCATAAGTAGAAGCATTGTTAAAAAATAAACCAAACCCTATAGTTCCTTTGACATATGATGGAGTATGGTGTGCAGCTTTCAAGTGTTCTGTGGTGGGGTCTTGAAGGAACTGACTGAGGTACTGGATGATGTATGCAAGATCTGGCCTTGTATTAGTGAGGAAGTTTAACTTCCCCACAAGTCTCCAGTAATGGGTTGGATCTTCCAAGGGGGTTCCCGAGTCCTTGTATAGCTTCAAATTAACCTGCAGAGGAGAAACAGAAGCGCGGCAATCCAACATACCAAATTCTTCTAGTATTTCTTTTGCGTATTTTCTTTGGGCCATGATGAGACCCTTTTGTGTTTCAAGAAATTCCATACCAAGAAAAAACTTTAATCTTCCTAAGTCTTTGATTTGGAATTCTTTGTCTAGTTGTTGTTTCAAGTTGTGAATCTCTTTCTGGTCGTTACCAGTCACAAGGATATCATCTACATAGATTCCTAACAAGGTAGTTTTGTGGCCCACTTTTTTCATGAAAAGAGAATAATCATTGAGAGAGTGAGTGAAACCAAGTTTTAGAAGGAAAGTACCTAGTTTATCATACCATTGGCGAGAGGCCTGTTTTAAACCATAAAGAGATTTTTGAAGTTTGCAAACCTTTTTCTCATCTTGGACAATTAGTCCTTCAGGAACTTTCATATACACATCCTCATGTAGGTCACCATGCAAAAAGGCATTATTGACATCTAGGTGGTCTAAAATCCAATTCCTTTTTACAGCAAGAATTATGAGAGCTCTCACCGTGGTCAACTTGACTACGGGTGAGAAGGTTTCTTCATAATCCAAACCATACTTTTGGGTGAAACCACGAACAACAAGTCTGGCCTTGAATCGCTCTAAGGTGCCATCAGGTTTAAGTTTAGTCTTATAAACCCATTTACAACTTATGGGTTTCTTCCCTTTCGGGAGGTCAACAATGGTCCAAGTCTTATTGTTTTCTAGGGCTTGGAACTCTTCTCTCATGGCTTGTGTCCACCTAGGGTCCTTGCTGGCCTCTTTGTAGTTTTTAGGTTCACGAAGATTTTTAATTTGGTCAAGGATTCTAGCATCTAGGGTACATGACAGAATGGTTTTGTTTGGTAAAATATCAGTCAGAGTGTTAAAACTTGAAAAATAAAGATTGTTGTGATTGTCTTTGTTTCCCTGAAGTCTGCTGTTCAAGACAGCGGAGAAGGGATCCATTTCATAGAGAGAAGAAGAAGAGCATACATAATCCTATAATCTAACAGGTTGATTGTGTATTCTGGAAGACCGCCTCAAGTTTATTTCTTTTCCATGCGCTTCAGATTTCTCAGGACTGTTTTCTGTATTAATTTCATCAGTGTAAGTGTGTTCGTCC
>CM041776.1:240664595-240966317 GCA_023374045.1 Limonium bicolor
ACATCATCCTGATTGTTACTACTTGTGGAGGTGGTTTCTAGTGTTTTTGATAAGTCAGCAGGGAAAGGAGGTAGAGTTGAAGAGCATACAGACAATCTAAGCACCGAACAGATAAATCAACTCATATCTCTCCTTCAGAGCAAAAAAAACAAGAGAGCTAATCTTCATTATTGGATAGAAAGAAGGTAGATACAGAGCGTAAGGGCATGCGTGAGTATATCTGACTATCTAACTATATGAGAGAGTATATGTATATATATGTATATATATACTACTCTACCTAACTATCTCAAGATATGCTACATATATGTATATAAGAGAATACTCAATATACTCTAATACTCAATATACTCTAATATGGAAGGGCATATAAGAATGAGTTGAATGTTTACATTTGCTTATACTGAATAAACGTAAAATTAGTGTCTACCGGTTTTTGTGTTTAGTGGGCTTAAGTTGTCAGAAAACCAAAAACGTACGATGTGAGTATGATCGAGACAGTTGCATACTGAAACATGATTCCTTATGCTCATAAATGTAGTACTCCCACCAACGATTATTATCTAAAGGAAGCAATCAATATCTTAGCATGATCCTTTTAAGTGGAAGACGTACAAAAGGAAAACTGGACAAAGATAGAAAACCAAATTCAGGTGTAAGATAATAATTAGATGTAGTACAAAGCTTAATCATGATGCTGTTACGGGGGTTTGATCGATAGAGGAGTGGTATCCTAGAACCAAAGGTTGTGGATTCAAAACCTACTCACTATCGTAACTAAAAAAAAGGGAAAATTCACGATATACCCCTATTTTCTTTCGTAATTCACAATATACCCCTATAATTTTCGTAATTCATCTTTAAACATACTTAAATGTTGTCCGAAATTGATGAAACTTTACATGGACGATGCTAATGTTATATTTGGTCCAATATCAAATTTGAAGTTTTAGGATGCGTTCGGGTTGCACTTTTTGTGCATTTTTTGACAGCATAAATATACAGCATATGCTGTTTTGGACTCCTTTATTTGTTTTTGCTGTTCGCCTAAAAAACAGCATAAATGTCAGCATAATGCCGCAGCAATGATATTTTTTTCGTTTTCGTGCTTTCACTTCCGTTTCTTTACTCACTTCATAAATGCAATTACTGTGACTATTGATTAAAAGAAAAGAAATTTTTTACAAGCTACTTATTTATTACAATTAACAAATGCTTTAAATAATTTATAAAAATAGTACTACATCTTTAGTCAATTTACAAAAATCACATTTATAATACAAATCTATAATATATTATTTGTAATACCACATAGATTAATAAATTTAAAAAATGATAAATATACACACTTGTTGATATATAAATTAAATATTAAAATAGTATATAGAAATATGAATGCATATAAATTTATTAACATACAAAGTTACAAAAATATTATATATTATTAAAAGTTATAATTTTACTAAATAAATTCACATAACATTATCAGAAATTTGAAACGCTTTTTTCTTTTTTTACGCCTTTATATTTGTAAGAATTATAAAATTTAGATAATAAAATATATTGTTTAGGAGTTACAAGTTTTGCTAAATAATAGAAATCAAAATTTTATTGTTTGTGAATTTTTTTATTTATTTTTACTAACAAATAAAGTTACGTAGTGTATATAATAAATTAATTGTAATATGAAAACGGTAAACGCACTACATATAACTAACTTACCAAATATGCTGCATTTATGCCGCACTGCCAAACAGCAGTTTTCAAAACAGCTGCTTTATGCCAGCACATTACTGCCAGCAAATATGCTACATTTATGCCAGCGCATTCCTGCTGCATTTATGCGCGCATTCCTGCTGCCAAATATGCTGCATTTATGCTGCCAAAACAGTCATGCCGAACAGAGCCTTAAGCTCACATGTGACATGTGGGACCTAATGAGCAGTCACATGTTCATTGGGTCCCACAGGTCACATGTGAGCTTAAAAAACTTCAAATTTGATATTGGACCAAAATATAACACTTTAGCATCGTCCATATAAAGTTTTATCAATTTTAGACAACATTTAAGCATGTTTAAAGTTGAATTACTAAAACCACATGGGCATATTATGAATTACGAAAGAAAGTAGGGGTATCTCGTGAATTTTCCAAAAAAAATGAAGCTCTTATACTACAGCGAGTCAAATTGATGAGAAAGTTGGGAGTTTTGTAGATCATGAAAGCAAACGACCTCAGCTAAAAGACTGTTGCTGAAGAGAACTTAAGAGGAAACATTTAAAGTCTAAGAGATTAGTAATTTAAGGTAAAAGAACGTTTAGATATGTGTGTAAACTATACCGTTAGGTACTGTACGAAGTTTTAGCTCTACTTATATATTGGTAGCTTAGCTACATATTTGTCCTTGTTGTAATGAAGCATTTATACTCATGTTGTACTGGACTGTTAATATAAAACTACAACAGAGAATTGCTAGCCAAGACTAGCCAATTATTCATAGTCATAGGGTTTCTATCCGCCCATGAGACCAGCCTGGTGTGGAGAATAGGAAACCGATCGCGAAGTGAACCTGTTGTACTACGACAAGGGTTTGTTCAGCATCTGAAGTTGCACACAGGTCGGGAGGAAAAAGATGAGCAAAGTGTCATTTTTTCACCCTTAATTTCACGCACAAAGAAAAAATAATATCTACATGTTTCATTTTGTTATGGTAGACGCGGAGCCAGAATTTGATAGTTAGGGGGTCAAAAATATTTTAATAATATTATTATTATTATTAATAAAAAAATATAAACAAATTACATTGTACAAATTATATATATATATAATGATAGGTAAATATGTGCAATTATCGAAATATATAAGTAAATGTCATAGATATTTTAGCATGATAAAAGAAAGTATTATATTAGGAAATGAAAATTGTTATTATCTATATGATACAAATTCTAAATAAAAAAATAAGTCATTAAATGATGGTACTAATTAATAACTTAGCAAGTCTTTGAAACCTATACATTAATCCAAGAAAAATCGTTGATAAACTTAAATAGAAATCTAACTTACAACATTACTAACTATTTTAACTTTAAAAGGACCAAATTGCTCTCTAATTGCTAAAAAAATATTTTAAAAATTACTGATAATCATCAAATGATTAAGAATTCATGCAGGTGTAATGAAAATGAGAAACTACACTGAAGTTTTATTCCCAGTTGATCTAATAGTGTTAAAATATATATTATTTTCTACACTTGGCCTAGTTTTATAAAAAAAATTGTTTCTTAGAAAATATTATAATATAATTATCAATGGATAGTCAAATAAAATTTGATAAATGAAATCAATAATGAAAAATAAAAAGGCTTTTTGTTTATTTTTTTAAATTATAAAGAGTGGCTAGTCAAACATTGTCGTGGGTAGAGTAATTAGAAAATAAAAAAAACAAATTTTCAAAGAAAAAACATATAGTAATTAAGGATATTTCATACTTAGTTAGATGACATTTTATTGGAGCTTGTTAGATTAAAATCAACATAAAATATGACTGAATAGTCATATTCTATCACACATTATTTATAACTATAAAAATTTATTTTACACTATAATACTATCACATTTTTTTTCAAAATGTTGGAGGGGCCAAGCCCCCCTAACTCTAGGTGTGGCTCCGCCACTGGGTAGACGAGGAGTCGTGTCCACGTAAGTCGCTCCTAGGTTTTCACAAAATAGTTTTGTTGGCTTGCACAGACATAAACCTAATTCTGCTATTAGATTTTTTTTTGATAATTAGAGGCACGAGGCTAAAAGATCATAAACTTGTGATAAAAACAGTCGAAGCTGCTAATTATGCTATCCACACCACTTTTGTTGTTACAGTTGGGATTGACTAGAGAATAATGAATGATTGTAATCGAGTGTATTGTATATTCAGTTGTGTGTCTTACAATGAAACATTAGCATGTATATATACAAGTACAAAGATGATTCTAGAACGGAGCTGGGCCTAGATATTTTACAATGTGACAATAATAAGGGATGGGCCTTGCTATGGGCCACTACCCCCCCCCCCCCCCCCCATGCCAGGCCGGATCGGAAGTCGGAAAGCACCGCTTTGGTTAAGGGTTTGGTAAAACGTCGGCGACCTGCGATTTTGTTGGTAAAAATTCAACCTTCAATGTTCTGTTCTTCACCCGTTCTCTGATGAAGAAATAGTCGATGGCGATGTGCTTAGCACGGCTGTGAAGGACTGGGTTGGAGGCGAGATAAGTAGCACGATGTTATCACAAAACAAAGTGGTTGGCTGAGGAAGAAAGACACCCAGTTCGGTGAGGATTTTAGTGAGCCACAGACTCTTAGAGGTAGCCGAAGCGAGAGATTTGTATTCCACCTCCGTGGAAGACTTGGCAACTGTCTTTTGCTTCTTGGAACCCCACGACACCAAGTGGTCACCGAGGAAGATGCAGTAACCTCCAGTGGAGCGGCGGTCCACCGGCGAACCAGCCCAGTCAGCATCGGCATATACCCGAAGCGATCCCATGTGAGTAGCGGGAAAGAACAGCGACAGATTCTCAGTAAGTTTAAGGTATCTTAACAACCGCTTTATCGCTTTCTAGTGATTCTCCCTAGGGTTATGCATATATTGGCTGAGCTTGTTGACTGCGTAACAAATATCTGGGCGAGTGAACGCCAAATATTGTAAACTCCCTAGAATGCTTCGATATGTTTAGGGTTTGAGTATGGAGGAGACTCGATTGAGTCCAGATTTGTAATATCTGTAATCGGTGTGTTTTGTGGTTTTTGGAATTGTGAAAGTTTGTGCGGGTGAGGAGAGAGTGGATGTAGTGCTGCTGAGATAGAAAAGCCCCTGTTTGATTCCTGATAATCTGAACCCCCAAAAAAATGATTTAATTGGCCAAGGTCTTTTATCGGAAATTCTTTAGCAATAGAGGCCACCAACTGATTTAGTAGTTGAGGGGAAGATCCAGTGAAGAGGATATCATCAACATAGACAAGTATATAAACTGTCTCCCCATAGTGAGAGTAGATAAACAGAGAGCTATCCGCCTGAGAAGGTTTGAACCCAATGTGCAGTAGAAAACTACTGAGCCGAGAGTACCAAGCTCTGGGAGATTGGCGTAGACCATACAAAGCTCTTTTTAACTTGCAAATGTGAGAGGGAAATTGAGGGTTAACAAAGCCTTTAGGTGGATGAATATAAACATCCTCCTCTAAAAAGCCATGTAAAAAGGCATTATCCACATCGATTTGCCGTAGTTGCCAGTTTCTAGAAATGGCCAATGATAGAACCAGTCTAACTGTGGCAACCTTCACAACCGGGCTAAAAGTTTCCTGAAAATCAATTCCAGCTTCCTGATTGTAACCAAGGGCCACTAATCGTGCCTTTCTTCGATCCAAAGACCCATCAGTTTTTCTTTTGGTCTTAAGTACCCATTTTGTTCCCAGTACATTGAGAGATGCTGAGGGAGGGACCAATTCCCATGTATTATTAGCAACCATAGCCTTGTACTCTTTTAACAGAGCTTGTTGCCAATCAAGGTATTTGATGGCTTGGACAAAAGTGGGTTCCTCAGGGATAGTTTCAGGAGAGAGAGTGGTAGAGTGGATAGATTTGGGAGGCCAAGGTATAGTTCCATCAGTTCTAGTGATGGGTTTAAGGGAATTTGTGTGGGATCTAGTGACCATGGAGTGGGTAGGGGCAATTGGTGGTGGAGAGGTAGTATCAGGTGGCTCCACTGTAGTGGTAGTTGGCAAAGATGTAGGAATAGAGGTAGAGGATGAGTTTGTAGAGGGTGATGGAGAAGACCGGGTTTGGCTGGGTACTGGGGAGATGTAAGGTGTAAGAGGAGCAGAATTAGAAGGACAAGGTAGGATGGGTTGTGTCTGATTGGCAATTTGTAGGTATATGAGTGAGGGTCTGTTTTCACAGGGTGGTGTGGAACAAGGGATAATGGATGAGGAAGGGAAGTGTGTTTCCTTGAATAAAACGTCTCTAGAGATGTAAGTTCTGTGGGTGTGTGTGTGATAGCAGATATACCTTGTGGAGTGAGAGTCATAGCCTAGAAAAAGGCATTCAATTCAATGTTGCGGAGGGAGAGCTTATGTGGTTGGTAAGATCTCATGTTGGGCCAAGCTGAGCACCCAAAAACTCTGAGATGGTGCAAGGATGGGGTGTATTGTGGAGCTTGTGATATGGAGATAGATGACCAAGAATGAGAGATGGAGTGCGGTTAATGAGGTAAGTGGAGGTTTTAAAAGCAAAACTCCAAAAGTGTAGAGGTAGGGAAGCATGAGCGAGGAGAGATAACCCATGATCAACAACCTGTTTAATCTTACTTTCCACAGAGCCGTTCTGCTGGTGGGAGTGGGGGCAGGTTAATCTGTGAGTGGTCCCCTGTTTCTGTAGCATAGGCAAGAGAGATTTAAACTCTCCTCCTCCATCAGTTTGCACAGATTTTATTTTCCTTTCAAAATATGTTTCAACCATAGTACTGAATACAGTATAGACATGAGCCACATCTGATTTGTATTTCAAAGGAAAAATCCACATAAACCGTGAGGAGTCATCCACAATCAACAAGAAAAATCGAAATCCGTTAGTAGAGACAGTATGGGCAGGACCCCAAAGATCCATGAACAGAAGATCAAAACTAGAATTGGAGATGGAGGGGGTCCTAGGGTGGGGAAGGGCATGGTGTTTCCCGTGAGTACAAGCATCACACATCTCTGGTTTATTCAAACTAGAAACTGGCAAATTAAACATACTAATAACACGCTTAGTAGTAGGAAAAGATGGGTGGCCCAGCCGCTGGTGCCAAATGTTGAGAGGAGCTGAGGTAGTATAGTGAAGCTGAGGACTAGGTTGATTTGTTGTGGTAGGAAATATGTAGATCCCATCCCTAGTTGCTCCCTTGAGAAGGATATTGTGGGTAGTATGATCCTTCACAAAAAAACAGTCATGGTGGAATTAAAAAAACACACCATTATCAATACATAATTTCTGGACAGAAACAAGGTTCTTATTGAGAAAGGGAGAATGTAGGACATCAGATAAAGCATAGTGTCTGTCATAATATCTTAATTCAGTAGATCCAGAGTAGGAGATAGGGAGTTTGGAACCATCACCTAAAGACACTGATTCAGATCCAGTGTAATCAGTAGATGTGAGTGAAAGCTTGCCAATATCACCAGTGAAATGATGTGATGCCCCTGTGTCTGGCATCCATTCAGAGCAGTCTGTCTTATTAGTTGCATTTTCTACAACACTCTGTGGGGGTTTGGGCTGATGGGTGTGGCTGTAGCGGTGATAGCATTGTTTCGCTGAGTGTCCCTTCTTATCACAGATTTGACAAGTAGGGTGTGTATCTGGTTGGCATGTGAAAAATGTGTTGGTGTTCTGCTTGTAGGATGAGGAATTGGAGTTATAGGAACCACACCCTTTGGATTTGTTATTGTTGTAGTTTTCTCGAGCAGGTTGTGTGCGGGTTGAGCCCTGATTGTTTTTGCCACGGCCATAGGAGTTAGTGGTGGTGTTATTGAGAGATATGTTTGTGGTGTTGTTGTTAGTGTGATGTGTGAGCCATGATTCTTGGGAGAGAAGGAAAGAGTAGAGTTGACTAGGATCACAAGGATCTGGTCTGGTCATTAGATTGGATACAACAGGAGCATAATCACGGGGTAATCCCTTCAGGAGATAGCATTGAAGTTCATTGTTAGACACAACATGTCCAGTAATAACCAGTGAATCCACCAACTGTTTTCCCCGATTGAAGAATTTTGTGATATCTTCAGTAGTTTGTTTCTCAATAGTAGCTAATTTCCGAAGTAACTGACTAATATGAGCATTGTTTTGTTTGGAGTAGGTGGTCATGAGATATTCCCTCACCATTGCCGAGGGCTCAAGGCCAACGACTTGAGGCACAATGGCCTCACCGAGAGAACTCAGTAGGATCGAGATAACAACTTGATCTGTTTGGATCCATTTTTCATAATCTGGATTCACAGATCCATCAACAACCGCAGGTGGACATGGATAAGAACCAGACACAAACCTGAAGAGATTGTTGCCCTTTAGGAAGGGTAAGATCATGCCCCTCCATACACGAAAGTTGTCCTTCCGCAGCTTGACAAGGTTAGCAGCAGCTGTATAAAGGGATTGGCTCAGGGGTGGGGTTTGAGAAGCAGGTGCGCTTAGTTGAGTAGAGGTTGCATTGTGGAGATCGGGAACAGAATCGCTGGTAGAAGAGGTTTCTGAGTTGGCGTCCATGGAGAAAGAAGGGGCAAAGAAGAAGAGTGACGGGCAAGAAAGGCAGTTAGGAGATATTTCCCAGGGGGACTTCTGATACCATAGAGAATAATGAATGATTTGTAATCGAGTGTATTGTATATTCAGTTGTGTGTCTTACAATGAAATAGTAGCATGTATATATACAAGTACAGAGATGATTCTAGAATGGAGTTGGGCCTCGATATTTTACAATGTGACAATAATAAGGGCTGGGCCTTGCTATGGGCCACTATTGACTTGTACTCAACCTATGTGGGTGATCAGCAAGTAACCGTCTTCTGTTTGCGCATAGCTCATGAGAGGAGGTGGTTGCCCAAAAAGATGAGAAAAGCGGTTCTATGTGGAGCGATGGTCGCTCGTACGTACAATCAGCATCAATGAAAACAAAACTGTTGCAATGAGGCGAAAAGGAGAAGAAAAGACCAAGATGAGAGATATGTTTCACATATCTTATAATGTGTTTGACTGCCTACCAAAGGAATTCTCACTATTTATTAGTGGATTGGATGGTAGAGGCGGGATAAGGTTAACGAGACTTTAACTTACCGTTTCTTGTAAAACCATAAATTAAGTGTGGCGCGTGACTATAAGTTACGATTCAACAGTAAAGCGTAATTTAAAGACGGTAATGCCAGCACGCCAAACACCTACGCCCTCATGTGAAAAAGATGTTATTAGGATGTGGCTGGAGACTTTAAATTACAGTCTCCCTGAAACCGTAATTTAATGTCCGCTCCCAACACTCACGCACGCCCACAGTTGAAATGACATCGTTTTATTTTTTTAATAAGCTTTAAATTATGGATCCTATTATAATCGTAATTTAAAGTGTTTCATAGTGACTTTAAACTACAGTTATGGTGGAAACCATAATCTAATGGCTGATATTACTGAAATTCTTTTCCTGATTTTCACACCACTTTCAAATCTCCCGCGCTCTAACCCTCTGTCTGTATCGATCGCCTTCACCCTCCAAATGAACACTTCGTCACACCCTCCGTCATCACCGCCACCACTGCCACGCCTTTGTCCTTAACCTCCCACCATCGTCCTCAACTCCTCTCACCGTCTAAACTCCACTTAACTTCTCGCCCTTAGCCTCAAACCCTCGTCGATCCTCACTTGCGCTCAACCTTCGTTAGCGACAAACCCACCACTGCATGCTCAAGCTCTGTTCAACCGCCACCCTCACTGCCCTTGCCGCCCCAACAGTACTTGGGCAATTGATTATTCACTCACGGTAAGAGTTTTCTACTTTTGTGCTTTGTTTCATTCTCTTCTTAATTTGTTATGTATAACTCTTCATTCACGGTAATTTTGTAGACTGATTGGCAAACCCCAATTGAAGATAACTCATGATTATTTTGTAGCCTAAATGGCTAGTACATGCTCTACCCTTCATTCATGGTAATTTTGTAGTCTAATTAGTGAGCATATATGCTTTGTAATTATGTTCTTTGTCTATATGTGTGCAAATAATGCAAACTACAATGCAAGGATAAGCATACATTAGAAGTTCTTGATTTATTTTGTAGCTCATTGCTAGCGCAATGGGAATGATTTTGTTAGTGTTTTCGTATTATTAGTTAGGGAACAATTCTGAAGTGATTAATGTCTAGGAATTGGCCTAGCTTTAAATGTTATTAGTGAGTGATTGAAATTAGTGTGTTAAGGATTATTGGCTTGCACTTCTCGTTGGTTAAAAAAATGTGTTTGGCTGAAACGATTTCATAGTAAATCGAGCAATTGTTTTGGATTATGTGTTTCAAAGCATGGGAATATTAGTAGAATTACATAAAGGTCATGCCAAAAAATTTCTAGAAATTTACTGTTAGATTTAAGTCATATATCTCATAATCTTTATAACTCTTTAAACAATTGGAAATTGACAATAACAAATATGCAATTGCTCATGACATTTAATTTATTCTACTTTATTAGGTCTAGCTACCATTTGAGTTAATGGTGGCCACGGTTCCGGTTCCACCGATTCCGAGGAGGTTCTGGTTCCGAAACTATATTCGTTTCGGATTCGCTCAAAAAAAAAAAATTCCTAAGCGGTTCCGATTCCGGCGTAGTTACGACCGGTTCCGGAGCAGTTTCGACCGGTTCCGGGGTGGTTTCGACCGGTTCTCAGAAGAGTGCACGTCTTTGGGTCAAAACGACGTCATATTGACGTTTAACCAACCACTAGTTTGACCGGTTCCGGGGCGGTTCCATCGGTTCCGGTTCTAATTTTGTGGTTCTGAATCTAAGGGTGGTACCAAGCGGTTCCAGGTGGTTCTGGGCCCGGTTCGGTCCCAAATCCCAAAATGTGTATTCGTATTCGCTTCGTTTGGCCGCGGTTCCGGTTCTACCCGGCGGTTCCGAATAGATTCGGAACCAATGGGCACCATTAATTTGAGTACATGTTATCCAGTCCAAAGTCCTCCTTCACATTTTCGAACATCAGTTGCATCGATTAGGTTAGATTTAATTATTAATGTTTATGTTCTTTTTTTTTTACTTTGGTATTGGACATATTTCATGTGAATGACTACAAAATTAAATCAAACATAGTTACCCGTTCACGATGTACCTAACTGTTCAAAGGCGCCTGAGTCCTTGAAGGAGTTGAAATTGTTCAGCTATGAGGCGCTGACCACCTTGATGAAAGTTGAGAACTAGTGGATGATTTGGATCATGTCGAGCTATTCTAAGGCGTTGACGTCCTTGATGATAACTTATTGTTGTCGAGCTGTTCTAAGGAGCTGACTTCCTTGATGAAAACTGATTGTTGTCGAGCTGTTTTAAGGCGCTGACTTTTTTTATGAAAACAGGTAAATGACCTATCTAGCTTGGATTTCTTGTGAAGAGTGAGACCCATCAAATTCGGATTGCTTGTGGAGACTGAAATCCATCTAAGTCAGATTGCTTGTGGAGACTGAGACCCATCTAACTCAGATTGCTTGTGGAGACCGACACCCATCTAACTCAGATTGCTTGTAGAGACCGAGACCCCTCTAACTCAAACTGGTTATTCTAAGGTGCCAAACATCTCAAACTTCAACTTGATATTTTAAGTTATTTATATAAAAAATATTTATATAATATAGAAAACATGTGGGCCTGAAAAAAGTGTGAAACATCTCTATATGATTGTAAATTTGTAAGGCTCTTGTTTTAGTATATATGTGGTTGTTTATGTTTTTGTTGTTTTTAGCTGATTTATATATGATAGTATGTTAGTAAAGAGAAACATAGAATTCACGTCGGACTCATATTACAACTACCTCAATATACTATAAATATAACATCCAATATGTCACAAATATTTCAATACGACCAAGCCTAAGTCTTTTTAGCTAGACATGAACAAATGGTTTATAGTACATACTATTTGTGATATACTGGTAATTTGATGTACTTTTATGCTGGAGTCCGCCTCCTGCTGATTTCATGAAGATGAATTGTGATGCATCCAAGGCGGCTGATGGTAAGGCTGCTGCTGGTGGTGTCTGTAGAGATTCTTCTAAAGCTTGGATCTTCGGGGTTTTACACCAGATGGGTACTGTGAGTGTTGTTGAGCCTGATCTTTGGGAAATCTATGATAGCCTCTCTCTGGCGCTGTCCAAGAACATTCAGGAATGTCTTTGTGAAATCCGACTATGTGGAAGCTGTAAGGTTGGTGCTGGACTCAAGAAATAAGTCGCACCCACTGGCAAACCTGGGAAGGGCTTGCTCTACATTGGTTAGCAAGTTTAGCAGTTGTAAAATTAGCAATATTCGTAGAGACAAAAACCGACTGGCTGATAGTCTAGCAAAGCTTGCTTTAGATAGCGAGAGAGGTTACCATCTCTTGGCTAGCCCTTCTCCTATTTGTTTACAATATTTGAACATGGAGAGTCCTTTGGACCTCGGTGAGGTTGGTTAATTGTTTCTGTAGGGTCTTTCCCTTCGTTATTGATAAAAAAGGGGAAATTTCGGAAGATACCTCAAGGTTTAAGCGGATTTTATAAAATAATCTTGAGGTTTTATTTTCATTATGAGATATTCCTGAGGTTTCATTTTATTTACGAGACACCCCTGAGGTTTCATTTTCGTTACGAGATACCACTAGGGTTTTATTTTTGTTAAGAGATGTATTTTGTTCAAATTTTAATTTTCATATCACACTTTTACCCTCGCACCATATGCCCATGCAATAAGCTCATGGATATATAGTCAAAGTTTTCTAAAATTTAAAACTTAAATAAAATACACAAATAAATTAAAGATCATATAAATTTTGAAATCAATTTTTAAAAATGAATATAATTAAACAAACAAAAAAATCAAATAAATGAAAATGACTTAATGATAAAAAAAACAACTTAAACTATTTGAAAAATATATATAAATTGTTAAAGTGTAACATAACGATAACTTAAAACCATAAAATATTTATAACAATAATACGAAGGATATTAAAAGTAACAAATTCATATAGTACATAGAAAAACTCATTATTTAAAATTAGAAAAAATAAAGTATAATACCATGAAAAATGATCATTTTGCTCGTGATTATTGATATCAAATAATATATTTGTTAATAAATTTTTATAATTTATTAATTTAATAAATATTTTCTTATATTCATTGTAATTGTTATAAATTTTCTATGATTTTAAGTCACCATATAGTAGTTTTTAAATAAAGTAACGATATATGTTTTTTTAAATGAATTAAACTTTTATTGTTTAGTAATTTCTGTTTATTTCCAAAATTTTATGATTTTAATGACTTGCTTTTGTGATTTATATATTTCCTATTCATATTTTATATGATCTTTAATTTTTTTGTGTATGTTGTTTATATTTAATTGTAAAAAAATTGACATTAAACCCCTAAGGTTATTGCCGGGACATATGATGCGAAGGTAAAATGGGAAAATTTAAAATAAAATATATTAGAATTTGAACGAAGAGGCATCTTGTAATAAATTTGAAACTTCAGGGATATCTCGTAATGCTAATGAAACCTGAAGGGTATCTCCTAAAGAAAATGAAATCTTAGAGGTATGTTGAAATAAAATTGAAACCTCGATGGGATCTCGTTAAATTCGCTCGAATCTCAACGACATCTCATAAAATTTTCCTTTTATATTTTTTATTGATTGTTTTTTTGTGGTGGGGTTCTAATAGGCCTATAATAACCTTGAATTATTATTAAGTGGTGGGCCATGATAAAAAAAATTGAATTTAAAAATATAGGTTGGGTAGATCAGTCGTGAATTGAACAAATATAAATCAATGTAAACTATGATCATACATTATTACTCTTTCACTTTTTGGATTTAAACTAATTAATGAAAGTTATAAAAAATTATGTTAAGGTATATCTCAATTTGACCCAATAATTCAAGTTGCTATGTATAGTAAGTAGTGTGAACTAACTATTGATCAAATCCTTGAGTTCAATTAATTCATTAAAATATTAGACCTGAAATTAACATGCCTAACTATTTTTTGAAAGTATGATAGGACATTACAACTAAAACACCCAACAATCAGGCTCTGTGGTGGAGACTGATAATTTGAATAAGATGTACTATATTGATCGATGAGTAGCTATCAAGTTAAACTTAATTACTATATAGGACAATAAGTAAATGTGTAAGAAGCCTGATTATTAAAATGATAAATAATAAGTAAATATATAAAAAGTCAGATTATTAGATCGATCGATGAGTATGTTTGAATAAGAAAATAAAAGATTGATGAGTAGCTTTGTATTGCAACCTGATTATTATACAAGATATATAGATAAAAGGTAAAGTTATATCAGACTCTGGAATATTTTTATCGAATGGAGGCTAAGTTCAAATAAAGTAAACAAAGATTTGAATTTTCCTATCTGGACGTTCTTTGATAGTAATATTTTTTTTTCTTGATGACATATATTGATAATATTAGGTTGAAAGCATGATTGGTACATTAATTTTAATATCCAACGATAAACAGAGCACCGTCATTGCTGATGTTTATTATGCCCTTAGTTTTTTTATTTTTTCAAGAAAAAAATTAGTTCCAAAACAAAGAATTTGATTTTCCAATGAGGCGTATTTTGATACTATTAGGTTGAAGCATGATGAGACATCACAACCTATGATGAGACATCACAACCTAAATACCCAACAAACACTTCATTCCAAAAAGTATTAGTATGGAGTATTTTGGGTATATGGTCCACCAGCTTGGAGAACTGCCTCTGGTAAATCATATTTTGGTACTTGGTCCACCCTTAAGTAACTAGAGGTTCCTAAACCACATAAAATACTCCTTATTTAGCAGTTTGGGCGAGTGTCTAATGACTGATGATGTTTGATTATTGACGTTTTAATGATAATATTTGACAACTTTTAATATGATAAATGGCTTAAGATTGATTGTAAGTACATTTAGAAAAAATAGGTATGAGAAAAAACTGATATGACAACTGTTATACAGAGATAAAAAGTAAATTGAGTTTGTTATATAGAGACAATGTCCAATGAGTGAAATATAAATGCAAAAGATATACTCGATAAGAAATTGAACAGAAAGGTATTTTGTAATATAAAAACATAAATATATTTTATAATAAGTTACAAAAGATAACAATATTTAATTAACTCCACTCAAGTCTTTTGTAAATTTTGAGAAGTTTCTAAATATAATACTTTAGATTATATGACAACTCATTGTTGTGTTGTGGATGCGGTTAATGACTCGCTACCTGTTCAAGGCTTTTTTGTTTCAGTTCGTTCAGATAATCCTCCAAACTGGACAAATCCGAACTCATAACTTGACATACATTATTAACACAGGAAGAACGACACTGCTAAAAGTTAGGACATGTCTTAATCAACACCTAGCTGCAGAGTATTATTATCGGACTAATACATTAGAGAGTAGAGACACCAGCAAAGATCTCACTAATTCCCAACTTCAGACAGCAGGGCTGAGAGCCCGCTCGATTTCTTCTAACGATCGCCCCTTGGTCTCTACCACATTGCCAGCTATGTACATGACAGCAAAAATACACACCGAGGCAAATCCCAGGTACACTTTGCCAATTCCAAACTTGTTCACCACACTCAAGAAATACAAGCCGATTCCGAAGTTTGACGCCTGGTGCCAAAAGAAAGTGAAGTAAATGTACCACTCCAGCAAACTATAGATGTCCACTCGGAGGATGATTATGGCCAAACCAACTCTGACATATGGGAGTAGATGAGTTAAGAGTTTGCAACTTACCCAGTGCGTTCCTAGAGATAGAGAGACTGCTTTTGCTCTGATTCTAGAAGCGAAAATCTCTGGGAGGAGAAGGGCAGGGACGGGACCAGCACCGAGGGCAAAGGATAGCACATATCTGCAATTGATGAAGTGATTGGTATGGTAAAGAACTACTATGTTTAGTATAAGGTGCAATCAATGTGGAAGAAGTAAGAAAGACTGGTTAACCAGACTTACAGAACGGTTCCCACAACAGACAGAGTGCCAGCGTATGGAGCCAGTGGTGCCCACATGAAAGACAACGAGAGCAGCAACATTGAAGCGGCCTACCAGATGAGTGAGCAAAGAGATCAACATAGACAATTGCTATATTCGTCTAAGAGATGAACAGATTTTCAATTTCAGAAGAAAATGAGCAAGGTAGAATCAGTGTAAATAACAAAAAGGTTCGTCAGTAGGAGAGAGGAAGAGCAATATGTCACCATTCCAGAAAAACTTGTCATTAGAAGACTTTTCCTTCCTTGCCTATCCATCAAAGAAGATGCAATACAAGTGCCTAAACCCAAGAAATCAGTTCAGCTGTATAGCAGACTACCGAATCACAAGATACAGGTTAAGAATACAATGGACGTCAATGTAAATTAAGTATACTAACCAAAAACATTTGCAGCCCCAACAAGAGCACTTGCTGCGACATCAGAGGTAATCCCAGCAGAGCGGAACACGGACGTGGAGTAGTATACCACCGCATTTATTCCTGCCAACTGCTGTAACAAGAACAGTGCTGCCCCTACGCTTACAACTACATACACCATTGTAACAATATAAAAAGCGAAGATAAAACATAATTAGCAGAGTAATGACAAAGTACAGCTCACGCGAGAGAAAATATGAAAATGTGGAGCACAAGCACCAAATAAAGAGCAGTTTGATTATCATTACCATCAATCAGACAATCACATATATTACTAGGTTCCCATGAAACAGTCTATATAGTTAAGCTGGAAAGTGTTCATTTTCAATAAGAAATGGAAAAGTGACAGAAATAAAGCCAGAGCTAACCTTTGCGGTACCGCCGGCCAAAAAGATCCAACCAACCAGCTTCTGGCTCCGACGATCCTTCGGAAGAGGCTCTTAAATCACGCATCACTACACCAACTTTTTCTTTTCCATATAGTCTTTGAGTTGCTATCTCTGCCTCTGCGACCCTTCCTTGCTATATTAAGAACAAAATCAACACTTATGCTCTCGGCATATCTTCATCTGCTAAAAATCTAGAGATCAATCAGTTACAATTGAGAGAATCAAGAGAAGACCTGAAAAAGCCATCTTGGACTTTCTGGGCAAATTGACATCCCAAGTGCCAACAAAATTGCAGGAATAGTAGCAACACCAAACATAGTTCTCCACCTGATACAATTACAAAGCATATAATATGATGATTTCACATTAGCAGATTTTTTTTACATAATTGCAAAATTACAAGTTCTTTTTACACCATCATTTAGATACCAGTAGCAGCTCTTACTAATACTATGTATCATGTATCATCACCAAAAGTTATAAAAGAGCCAGCCTACATCACGTATTGAAACTCTGAAGAAACAATTAATCATAAATTTCAAAAGCTTGAGAATTAAAAAACTACATAATACAGCATCATTATGCAAGTAATTGCGGAACCATTTAGGATTACATAACAGTGCAATGAGAATACCAAGCACTAGTAGCTTGGTTGGGAGCGGAGAGCACTTGTGACCAACAAGGTCATAAGTTCCAGGCACTCCAACCTCCACAAGATAAAAAACAGTGCAATGAAAATCGGATTGTGATAATAGGCATCAACAATAGACAACATCTGACAGGTGGCAGGAATCTGAGATAAATAAGACTCGACGTTGTATTTACAATAATTCCTAACTTTACATGCAACGCGGTAATTCTAGCACCAAGCTTGAAAAGAAATAATGTTTTCCATACCACAGAGGATTTCCAGCTAAAGGTAAACCAGCCACCAAAGCTACAAGTATGCCGATGCAGATGAACAGCTGGTTGATTGAACCGAGTGCACCCCGGATTTCAGTGGGTGAGATCTGATAAAGAGAGTTTCTCCATTGAACAAGATATGGATTTGGAAAAGAATAAAATAAAAGAAAACAAACTATAATACCATGGAAAAGGCAAAGCTAAACCTATAAAATCAAAATCATTCCTACCTCAGAGATATACAAAGGTACCAATCCAGATGATACACCAATTCCAATCCCAGCGAGTAACCGTCCAATTAACATTGTTTCAATACTTCGACTTGTAGCGCTATGAATTGTAAAATTAATGATGTCAACATCAAACAATCAGATGAAAAGGTCATAATCTTTTCAGTATCTGATCAGACAGACCATAAATAGGCTCCGACTGCAAGAGGAATTGCATCAAGCTGGAAGGTCCTTGTTCTGCCAAACTTATCAGCCAAATAACCACCGGTAAATGAGCCCACAGTTGCACCAGCAAGCGATGTGCTAACAACCCATCCTAGATGAATGATATATACATTAGAGTAAAAAATGCATTATCATACCCTGTTCACAAGCAATATTTTTATGGATGTACAAGTTTGACATACGAACAAGGAATTACAGTCCTTTGAATACCACACAAGAAAGCAAGCCTTGTTTCTCTGAGTTTTAAGGTACGTCATCTTCATTTCTAAGTTCTATCTACCCTTTCAGATTGGTAATCGGAAGAGTCTTGTCTAGCTATTACAAGATGAGAACTTGCAACTTTCTGTAGAACCCTTCAAACATCAGTAGCAAGTCGTCAAGCAATAATTACCTTGTAAAACAGCATTGCCAGCAATGCCAAGATCTTCAGATAGATACTCAAGAGCGCCATTAACCACTCTGGAAAAAACAAACAAACATAAGCGTACCAACAACCAACACGAAAGAGAAATGTAGAAGCCATTACAAATATAAGATCGCTAAACTATGTTGGCATAATATTAGTGCAGTGTGGATCTTTCATCTCAGGGTAAGTGAGAAAACCAAAGCAAAAATACATGATGGAGAACAGGGTAAGAGAGAACAATTTAGTCATCCACAAGAAGATAGACTAAAATACATCACAATTATCATGCTTACCCTAGGTGATATCCGAAAAGAATAGCTCCTAAGCAAGCAACACCAACATAAGGTAAAACTGAGCTAGAAGATTTGCCTTCGGAGTTTGTGGGAACGTCATCTTCAAGATCTTCCCCTGCATTATGGTCAAAACAACACTGAGAGAAGCATCCTGACAGCCCAATAGTGAGAAGGACCTACTTAAATATATTTCTCCTTCTTAAGGATCTAATCTCCCTTGATTCCATCACAATCCAATGCCGAAACCCACAAATAAGGGTCCTCTTGCAAAATATATGGGGATTTCTCTTTCCCTCCTTAAGAAGTATATCAATAATTTAAGGCCATTAACTCAGAGAACTCAAAAGGTCCATTTGTTTTCTCCAATCAACAGGTGAACTGCAAATCATATCCACATTCATACTGCAGAAAGAGGGTGCTGCTAGAGCACAGTCAATATAGCAGCTCGTTTACCCAAAAAAAAAAAAACATTTCCAAACTATAGCACAGATGAAATTGGTACATTTCTAGGAAGACATGAACACGACTACCAACAGGACAATATGACGCATTTGAAAGTAACATGAGCAACGCAGCCGACCTAGTGACAATCAAGAGAAAAATCCTCTAGTATTGGTAACCTTCTTCGATTGGGGGAAGCGCACAAACAAACCACGGGCACGGTCCCCCTGGGTGTCACCAGTCCAGGGACAAGTCTAAATCATCAGAAACGATTGTCAAGGATGCACAGAGATTAATGATAATCAAATAACACCAGTACTACCATGCAACTTAAGAGCAAAACAATACAGACTGATTCATTCAAACAAGTAGCACGATCAGTGGTAAGAATTGCGGACAACAAGTTGGCCAAATAATCCATTCAATTCACCAATTAGCTAGAGCGAAAAAGAACGATGTTCATTGATAATCAATCTTACAAGAAAAGAAAAAGCGAGTGGGAGTGGGAGAGATAGAGACCGTAAGCTTGAGCTTTGACTGATCTGTACTTCGCGGAAGACATGAAACCTCTATCAACACCAATCCTGGCTAACCCAGCGCCCATGGAAACCGTAACACAATTCAATTTACCGCGATTACTCCGACTAGTAGAATCCACAACGAAACTCAGATTGTTTACAACCGAACTTCTACAACGGCCAAACGCGCCGAGTCCGGGGACCCCCCTACGGCTGTGGAATTGAGAGGCTAAATTGCCTTTGACTAAGCAAGAAGAAGAGTGCATTGTCGTTCACCCTTTGAAAAGCAGAAACAAATAAACGAAAAATAAAGTAATTATCAAACAGTACTTAATTTTATACTAGTAACAGTCAACAAAACTGAAATAAGAGATTCACGTTATATAAAAATATTAAGCAGCGACGTGTCATCAACTTCGTTGAGAAAAACGTCAGGAGAGGAACCGATCGGCCCTCGTGATTCACAAAGAGAACAGAGTGTACCTCGGATAGTAGAAGAGAGTATACTTTCGCGAGCGATAATGAAGAAAATTCTCAGAAACAAGATGAGAAATTAAACTGAAGGAACCTAGACCAGTTGATAACACTGTCTGTCACCTTAGAATGCTCTTTTCTCCGTTCACTGCGTCGTCTTCGTAAACGCCTAGACCAGTTACCAGTCCTGCAAGGTGAAAGATTGGAAATGCTGGAATTTTGAGCACAGCGGTGAACTGGATTGAAATTCCGTAAAAGCCACCACACTTTACTGAGATGAAGCTAGATTAGAATCTTCGTCGAGTTTTGCCCCCGGGTGGGTGATGATCTGTGCCCGCAGTGGGGACTGGGGACTGCACGTGGGAGAATGCTGCCACAAGGACGCGTCATACATAAATGGGCCAATCCCATGGGCTCCATCATCTATAAAATCCAAAAAATGGCTTAGTTTTATTGGGCTACGGCTGAACTAAACTAGTCCGCTAAGATCTAAACCCGAAGCCGAGATGGCGCTATCCAAAATCACGGGCGATAATATCCGGTTTTGATATGGAAATCAAACATCATGTTCGAAGCAAAGACATGGACACATTAAAGAAAGAGACATGGAAATTCAACAAGAATTACAAAGCCCTAATCAATTGTTGCACGATGTCGTTTCCAATGATTTAAAACGTTTTATGAAAAAGAAACAAATAAAAACAGATGAACCTGATGACTGATCAGTTTCATACAGGAATGGATAAAGCTTCCACGACTGAAATAAGATGAACATAGACCTCATATGTAAGACAAACACAGAAAAGGAAATTGATTCTATCGTAAAGAAGATAATTATTAACATCAATGGAAATGTTGAGAATTTGGACAAACGTCGCACTCTCAGTCAGCACATGTAATGTATGTTCAATAATACAGATGGTCTATGAACAATATTACACAGGTGTGTTCTATGCACTTTTCAGCTAACAATAATGCCTCATATAATTAGATTTGAGAAATGAAGAGTAAAAACAATAAGGGAAAATTCACGAGATACCCCTGTTTTCTTTCGTAATTCACAATATACCCCTGTGATTTTCATATTTTAACATTAAACATGCTTAAATGTTGTCCAAAATTGATGAAACTTTACATGGACGATGCTAAAGTGTTATATTTTGGTCCAATATCAAATTTGAAGTTTTTTAAGCTCACATGTGACCTATGGGACCCAATGAACAGTCGCATATTCATTGGGTCCCACAGGTCACTTGTGAGCTTAAAAAGCTTCAAAATTGATATTGGACCAAAATATAACACTTTAACATCGTCCATGTAAAGTTTCATCAATTTTGGACAACATCTAAGCATGTTTAAAGTTAAATTACTAAAATCACAGGGGTATATTGTGAATTACGAAAGAAAACAGGGGTATCTTGTGAATTTTCCCAAACAATAAACTCGAATACGGCTCATAGAACGATGGAAGCTTCGTTAAGGTCATATTTTTTGTTTTGAGAAAGTGTTAAGGGTCGACTCCTTTACTTTTCTTAATTGTTCTTTGAGTGTTTATTTTATAATTTCATTTTAATTTAGGGAAACTATTATATATATATATATATATATATATATGTCTTCATTCTACCAATTGATTTCGATGGGATTACAAGGAATCAAAGTGGTCTCCCTTAATCTAATCCATTTGGGTTGAGCAAGTGCTTCTTATATCTTGCTACAGTGAGTGGACCATAAAAAAAGGGAAAATTCACAATATACCCCTGTTTTCTTTCGTAATTCACAATATATCCCTTTTTTGAAACTTTGTCACAAGATACCCCTGTTTTCTTTGCTAATTCACAAAATACCCCTTTTTAAAAACAGCGTCAAATATTCCGTTAACCTCCCTTGGAAAATGACTATTTTGCCCCTGACCCGTTTTTTCTTTTTTTTTTAAATTCACAGTTTTTTTGGCTACTTCTTTTTTGAAAATTTTTAAATTTTATAATATACCCCTATTTAAGTTTGGTGTTCACGAAATACCCCTGTTTATGTTTTGAAGTTCACAAGATACCCCTGTTTATGTTTTATAGTTCACAAAATACCCTTATCACCCTGATGCCCTGGTAAAGCATCGTCTAGTTTTCTCTTGTTTTTCAAGTGCCTTCAACCTCTTCATAATCCCAGGACAAATGTTGTTTGCATTCCAGTTCTTTGAGGTTTCTTGTCTCTCGGAATGTCTCACCAATAGCTGAGTACGAATCCCTGTCATTCACAATTAGACACAATTATAATATATGACCAGAGACAAACATGTATAACATGGATTATTTTCATAGTTAGGTAAATACCTTCAAGTAAAGAGTAGATTGATTTAGTCTTGTGGACAAACAATAATGTCACATGCATTGGGTTTAAAATGGCTACCTCTTGGTCAAACTCAGTAGCGGACCAGAACTTTTGTTTAGGGGGGTCAAAAAACTTTTAACATTATTGTTCTTTAAAACATTATGTTTTTATTTTGTATATAAAAATTTATAAGAGCATTTTACAAATTTCAAAAGTTTGGGGGGGGGGGGGGGGGGGACGGTGGCCATTAGGGAGATGGATTTTGGTGCATTCAAATATCTGAGTGATATCCCATTAGAGTGCTTGGCACAACACAAGTTTGACCAGGGGCAGACACAAAGGGGGGAAGGCCCCCGGAAACCTTAGAGAACTGGAATGCAAACAACATTTGTTCTGGGATTATGAAGAGGCTTAAGGCACTTGAAAAACAAGAGAAAACTATGCGATGCTTTACCAAGGCATCAGGGTGATAAAGGTATTTCGTGAACTACAAAACATAAACAAGGGTATCCTGTGAACTTCAAAACATAAACAGGGGTATTTCGTGAACAACAAACTTAAATAGGGGTATATTATAAAATTTAAAAATTTTCAAAAAAAAGTAGCCGAAAAAACTGCGAATTTTTCAAAAAAAGAAAAAACGGGTCAGGAGCAAAATAGTCATTTTCCAAGGGAGGTTAACGGAATATTTGACGTCGTTTTTAAAAAGGGGTATTTTGTGAATTAGCAAAGAAAACAGGGGTATCTTGTGACAAAGTTTCAAAAAAGGGGTATATTGTGAATTACGAAAGAAAACAGGGGTATATTGTGAATTTTCCCTAAAAAAAACGTAAGATTCGACCCGACTAGAAGGAAGATTAAACATGTGATTAATTGAAAGACCTTGTGTACTTTCACTTACCTATACGTACTAGCTACTACACCAAATTGAAGTCAACCTATGATGAACTAGGAAACTTCACCAATGCCAATATATTGATGTATATGGTTATGGATATGCTTAAAAGAGCGGAATTCTTGATTTAGACAAATTGCTCACCTTCTTCATGTGAATAATTATGTGTTTATTGAACATGAAAAGATGTATATCCTCACCTTTTCAATCGCTGGACACAACTTATGCCTTGATGGTTCACGGGGAAAGTACAATGAGAGTACACAATTATGAGAACAAAGCCTCAAGGTTCATTAATTAGTCGTAAATTTTGTGTAAACAAACCAAAATAGATAACAAAAAGGAAACTGAAAAAGTGTGCAGGATTTACACGGTAGAACACTGTTTGTACTCGTTGCAACAAAAGCAATTAAGGACTCAAAGGATGAATTGTTTGGTCTGCATGGTTTTTTGTCCGAATGAATAACCAAAAAAAAAAAACAGAAAAACTTTATCCAATTTGGTTTCTAAATATGGTATGGAAAGAAATGGTATAGTATAGAACATGCTCAATCCACAACACATTTTAATCAGGGGTCAGTAAATGCTAGTCTTAGGTGCTAGTGATGAAAAATTTAGAGTTTGTTATTTTGTTTAGAATCCCTCTTTTTGGTAAAACTGTCCACTTTTTTTTTTTGATAGTTTGGGCTTTTACCATAGGAAAGCAAATACGGACCGGTATAACAGGCCTCATTAAAACCTCCTCAAGTAAAATCCAATAAGAAAAAACTTTGAGCAGGAAAAAGAGTACCCACCATATCCTGTTACAAACCTAAACACCAAACTATAGAAAATACCAACCACCCAAAAAAGATCCAAACGTTAAGGAAGACACGAAACAATTTGCATGGAATTCAATACTTGAAAAACTGGAATTAATTTATTTGAGGATTAATTTAAAGCTTTTAAAAAACTGGATTTTTTTTTTTTGAGGATTAAAAAAAAACTGGAATATTGACGGCCACAAAACAATTTGCATGGAATTCAATCTTGTTTCACACGAAAAAACGAATAAGAAATAAACACTTTGTGACAATCAAGTTTGAATGTTTCGAATTGTAGACATTACTTGGCACATTATAATAATAACATGAAACTCAATTATGCACTTTGTGTCCGTATGTTGTCTAGTTTAATTTCTGCATACATAAGCAGATTAGCTATTCCATGATCTTTCCTAAAGATTTTATTGCTTGATTGAACCCACCTAAAACTTAAGGGTACTAGTTGAACATGTGAGCAATAAACTATTTCTTCCTAATTTTAGTACAGATTTGATACACAGTGTGTGGACTTCCTGGTAGATATGTGTGAATCTGATAAAGGTACGGGCTAATCTCCGAAAAGCAACCTCCAATTCTCTTTATTTCTCCTCAGCATGTCTTTACAAGAGAATGACCACACTATTTATATGCCAGCTGTGACATAACTAGCCAACCACTAACTCACAGCATGAAGTTGTTATAAACGACAACGTAAACAACAATATAATAGGAACAGCAAACTGTAGAAAAGGCGTAGCGTCTCCTTGGCTAAGTACAAGACCGAAGCGCCTATCATCACTCCCCTTTTTGGACACCACTGTCTCAAGTGGAATCCGGAAACTGCTCTTTGATGACAGCAATCGATTCCCAAGAAGAATCGAAATCAGGGCAGTCTTGCCAACAGATCAGCACCTCAGGCTCGTGGCCAAACCTGTGTCGGAATTCAAGAGCTTCAGCTGGATAGACAATGAATTCCAATTCGGGTGACAGCCCAGCAGGAAGGTGTGGGAAAACAGGAGCTGATGGAACTGCTTGTTTCAGCTGAGAAACATGTACCGTATCATGTATACGGGCATCTTCAGGTAGCTGGAGCTTGTAAGCTACCTCACCCACTCGTGCCAAAATACGAAATGGGCCATAAAAACGGGGACTGAGCTTAGCATTGCGACTCCGAGAGAGGGACCTGCTCTTATACGGATGAATGCGAAGATATACCATATCACCAACTTGGTACTCAACTGATCGGTGGTGACGATCGGCCTGAAGTTTCATCCTCTGTTGTGCAGAGAGCAGATGCTGTTTCAGATCGTCCAAGAAATGGTCATGTTTAGACAGCAAGACATCAACCTCCTGGATCATGGATCCCAATGGGCTGTAGCGTACGAGAGCAGGAGGGTCTCTCCCATAAACTGCTCTAAAAGGGGTGGTGCCCAGGCTCTGATGAAAGGATGTATTAAACCAATACTCCGCCCAGCACAGCATCCGAAGCCAGTTCTTAGGATTTTGGAAAGAAAAACAACGCAAATAGTCTTCCAAACAACGGTTAACAACTTCAGATTGACCATCAGATTGGGGATGGTACGAGGAACTAAGGCAAAGAGTAGTTCCTGCCAAGCGAAACAATTCCTTCCAGAATTGGCTGATGAAAACCGGATCCCGGTCGGACACGATAGTTTTCGGAAATCCATGAAGTTTAACAACCTCAGTGGCGAAGATAAGAGCGACATCCTTCGGTGTATATAGGGGTGTTTAAGAGGGAAGAAATGCACGTATTTGGAAAATCAATCCACCACAACAAATACCGTGTTGATACCGTGCACCTTGAGCAGTCCTGATATGAAATCCATACTTATGTCCTCTCAAACGCGATCAGGGATGGGAAGTGGCTGTAATAGTCCCGCAGGAGACAAGGTGCTGTACTTTACCCGCTGACATAAATCGCAGGCAGCAACAAAATCCTTGATGCATTTCCTCATGTCGAACCAGAAAACAACACCAGCTATACGCTTAAATGTTTTCAAATATCCAGAATGGCCACCACCTGGTGAAGAATGATATTCTTCCAAGATTCCAGGAATCAACTGCGAATTCTGAGGGATGACTAACTTCCCTTTGTAAAACAGGAAACCAGAACGCAGTTCGAAGCCTAACGAGGCATTAGAATCCAATAGCAGCTGCTGAGTTATTTTCTGAAGTTTTTCATCTTTCTCTACTTCAGATGCCAACTGTTTCCAACCATCAAAATTGACAGTAGAAAAGGAATGTAATTGAGGCAGTCCTTCCACACGAGATAACGCATCTGCTGCAACATTTTCCTTACCCGACCGATAACAGATTTCGAAATTGAAACCCAACAGCTTAATAACCCATTTATACTGATCCTCAGTTAGCAAGCGCTGCTCCCACAAGAATTTCAGACTTTTCTGGTCTGTGCGTACTATAAAATGACGCCCCAGAAGATAGTGTCTCCATTTTTGAACCGCAAAAACTACCGCCATAAGTTCCTTTTCATAAATGGATTTAACCAGAGCACGAGGAGAAAAGGACTTACTTAAGTAGGCGATTGGTCTGCCTGACTGCATCAGAACAGCACCAATGCCCTTGCCGGAGGCATCAGTCTCAATCTCAAACAGTTGGTTAAAATCTGGGGTTACTAGAACAGGAACGGAGGACAACGCCAGTTTCAGATCTTCAAATGCTTTCTGGGCCTGAGAATTCCACAGAAACGGGTCTTTCTTCAGCAATTCAGTCAGAGGGCGAGCTATCATTCCATAATTCTTCACAAAACGTCGGTAATAGCCCGATAAGCCCAGAAAAGAGCGAAGCTCTTTGACTGACGAAGGAACAGGCCACTCAATAATGCAGTGAATCTTGGAGGGATCAACTTCAACGCCGTGGCCAGAGATGAAATGCCCCAGATACTCAATGCGGGATTGCCCGAAACTACATTTCTTGAGATTAAGCTTCAGCTGAGAATCACGCAACACCTGAAGAACCTGCTGTAGGTGGAGAACATGTTCTTCCAGATTGGGACTGTATATTAAAATATCATCGAAAAAGACCAATACAAACTTCCGTAAAAAGGGCTTGAAAATAGAATTCATAAGTGACTGAAAAGTGGCTGGGGCGTTTTTCAGTCCAAATGGCATTACTAAAAATTCGTACTGCCCTTCGTGAGTACGGAATGCGGTCTAGGTAATGTCTTCCTCATGAACCCGTATTTGATGGTAGCCTGATTTTAAATCAAGCTTAGAAAATACCGAGGCGCCATGGATTTCATCCAACAACTCATCAATTGTAGGAAGAGGGAACTTGTCCGGGACTGTTATATCGTTCAAGGCTCTATAATCAACACAAAATCTCCACTCTCCATTCTTCTTCTTAACAAGTAGCACGGGACTGGAAAAAGCACTGGAGCTAGGACGGATAAATCCTGATTGTAGTAACTCCTGAACGATGCGTTCAATCTGGTTTTTTTGGTAGTAGGGATATCTGTAAGGGCGTATATTCGGAGGTATGGAGCCAGGTTTTAGGAGGATTTTGTGATTGTGGAGACGGTCAGGAGGTAAAGAAGAGAGGGAAGAGTATACTTCAGCATACTGAGTAAGAACTTGGGCTAGCGAACTGTGAATTTCTTCAACTCCAGAAGTATCAACCTCTTTCACATCTGTAACTAAGTTCAGTATCCAGCCACTTCCTTGTTCCTACGAGGTTTTCACCAAACTTTTGATACCAACTTCCGAGAAGCAGTACGTTGGATCCCCGCACAAGTGGATCATCGATCCATTCCAGAAAAATTTAATTGCTCGGCGTCCCCAATTGATACAAGTATCCCCCAATAATTCCAGTCAATTCATTCCCAATATAACGTCAACACCAGACAATTCAAAGGGAAGAAAGTCCAATAAGAAATCCGCACCTTGCATATGGAGATGGAGATTCTTGCAGACGCCCTTTTTATAAATGGTATCACCATTTCCAATCGTCACTCCAAAAGGATGAGAATCAGCCATCTGTAATGATAAACTGCTGACTAAGGCATCACTGATAAACACAGTGAGTAGCTCCGCTGTCTATTAAGATGAGAACTGGGCGTCCCTCCAATTCGCCAGTCAATTTCAGAGCGCGATTTGAGGCCACCCCCAAGATCGACAATTGCGACAACCCTGCATCAAGAATTTCCGGTTGGGGAATATTCTCCTTGTCAATCACTGGCGTAATCTCAAACGCTTCCTCAGCACCTTCTCCTCCATCAGTAATAAGGAGTTGCAACCCAGCGTTTCGGCATTTGTGAGTTTGACTCCATTTCTCTCCGCACCTATAGCAAAGCCCCAGAGTTCGCCGTCTAGCCATCTCCGCGTCAGGAATGCGGCGAACGTTTGAACGGCCAAAAGAAATTGACCCGGAGGATGATTTTGCTGAGTCAACTGTTGTACCCCCACTCGAAGTCATATTAGTAACGTCGCGCAACGGGTTGAACTTTGAACCCGAAGTGGAAGCCATTTCTGACGCCGCCTTGGTAGTAGTGGGGAGGCCGATCGATCGATTCTGCACTCGATCCTTTCCTACCGGCAATTTAGGGTTGCGAATGGGACCAGAAGTCACCCACAGATTCCGCATCTCGATCTTCCTAGAGATCTTCATCAGATCTTGAAGATCCTTGGTCTCATATAGTTCCAGCTCCCCGCGAATGGAGTCTTTAAGCCCATTCCGGAAAATACTTTGCAAGACCTCATCCGATACGTTCTTCAAATGAGCGGAGAAGAACTCGAATCTGCTACAAAAGTCTTCCACGGTTGAATCTTGCTGTAGGGAACAGAGTATGTCTAAGCGATTCTTGCTTAGCTGCGTGCCGAATCGCTCAAGGAGGAGGGACTTAAACTCCGTCCAGTCCGGCAACCCGACATAATTCTCCAACCATTCAAACCAGTACAGAGCAGATTCTTCCATACAAATGCTCGCAGAACGTACGCGATCACTATCGGCGATGCTACTCAACGAAAAATACCTCTCAGCTTTGTGGATCCACCCCTGAGGATCTTCTCCCGTGAAGACTGGGAGTTCAATCTTGCGGACCTTAATTTCCCGCCGATCAGCCGAGTCTTTCTCTTCCGGCATACGACGAGTGTTTTCTCCTTCACTCAAGCGACGATCGCCCCGATCATCTTTCTATAGATTCGCCACTATTCTTGCCAAATTGTCCACCGTAGCAGGTAGGCCTGCGAGCCTATCCACAGTGGTTGTGAGGCTAGCAAGCTTGCCGGCAACCTCGCTCAACTGATCCCTAATGGCAGCCTGGTCGAGCTCTCCCATGGCAGGTGTGCTGCGCGTAACAACCATCTACCAACCAGTATATTTTGCCCGGGAACGAACAGCTATACCTCTGTTACAGGACCATGGGAGAGCCATCCCAAAAGCTAGCTCAAGGGATGGAGAGCCCATAGTCCTATATGAACCACACACCAGCCTCCCATACGGCTGATGTGGGATTCTGTAACAGTCCTTCCCCTTCGAGCACCAATGCCCACGTTGGCCCACTCTGGCTGCCTACTCTGGGTGCCTACTCCGGGTGGCATTCACTCTAGGCGGCATCTCCGGCCGTTTCCTAGGTAGCCCTTTCCCGGGTCGCTCCTTCCCAGGTCACTCCTTTTCAGGTCGCCCCTTCCGGTGACGTGGAGCTCTCAGGGTCTGGCTCTGATACCTCTGATAAAGGTACGGGCTAATCTCCCAAAAGCAACCTCCAATTCTCTTTATTTCTCCTCAGCATGTCTTTACAAGAGAATGACCACACTATTTATATGCCAGCTGTAACAGAACTAGCCAACCACTAACTCACAGCATGAAGTTGTTATAAACGACAACGTAAACAACAATATAATAGGAACAGCAAACTGGTAGAAAAGGCTTTAGTGTCTCCTTGCGTAAGTAAGACCGAATCTCCTATCAGAATCTGTGTGATGCTTGTTATAAATCAAAGACACATTTGTTCATTTTTCAAAGGCTGACAATAATCACAAAAATTGTTTCGATTTAATTCACTTAGACATTTAGGTTCTTTTTTTTCTACACTTAGTTATAATGGACACTACTACTTATATATTTGACACATAGGCCAAAATCATAGAGAAATCAAAAATTTCATAATAAACTTACTGTTTCGGATATTCCCCTGAATCTGTTTCATGGCAACTTGCAGCGGTATTTAGTTGACAAACCTCGAAGAGTTTGGATGGAAAAACAGACTATGCAGGATGATCAGATCGCATGGGTACCTCCTCCTGATGGCTTCTTGAAAGTCGATGTGGATGCTGCAATGAGCTTGGAAGGGATGGCTGCAGCTGGAGGCTGCATCAGAGATCACTGTGGAGAGTGGAAGGGTGGTTTCACCCACTTCATGGGGAAGACCAGGATACTGGAGGCTGAAGCGTGGGCTATATATGATGGAATTAAAGCAGCTAAGATGCTCAACCAGAAGAATATTATTGTAGAATCCAACTTCCAGTTAGCAGTTGATATGTTTTTACAGAAAGGGAATGGGAATTCCCCTCTAGAAGGTCTGTTAAGAGGCTGTAAAAGTTTATGTGAATGGTTTAATACTTGCAGTATTAAGAAAGTTAATAGGCTATGTAATAAGGCTGCTGATGGCATAGCTAAATTTGGGTTAAAGTGTAATAGGGGCCTTATATTTTATAGGCTGCCGCCTGAGTGTTGTACTCCTTGGCTACTTCAGGATTGTTCCCATCTTGGGTGATTAATAAATAGAAGTCGTTCTGGATCAAAAAAATGTAAAGCAACTATATACATGAATACCCTTAATCATGGTGGATAAACAATTCTCAAACACGGTAAAAGTAGTTAGATGAACAATGCCTAGGAATGGCGGCTGTCAAATGATCTTAGCTCGATTCTTTAAGTATCAATGATTTGTCACCAATATTTTTACGGTTGTACTCTTCAAAGGGACAAATTGTGGATATAAAACATTGATAGCTCCTCCAAACTCAAGTTCTACGTAAAATATTGTAAAGAAAGAATGTTAATAGCTAACAGTATGAGCCCTATATAGAGATGCTTTATGAAATATGGATGCCACTATATTTTTTTCGAAAGTTATGAAATTTCACTATATTGTATCTGAAATTCATGAAATGTTCCGAACAAAGACAAAAATAGTTAACAAAGTACTTTAAAATTAGAGCTGATCAAACCCAACTCGGCTCGTCTGAAAAAAGCCTGAAAAATCGAACTTGAAAAAAAAATCATACGTTTGGAAAAAAAAAACTAGGTCCGAATTAAACACCGAACCGGGCTTCGGTAAAATTTTGGACCTGAATCAAAACACGGCCCGGCCCAAATTTAAATATATACTAGTATTTAAAAATAAATACTACTATTTAAAAATAAATATATGATATAAATATATGATATAATATATAGTTTATGTCATTTTTATATAAATATATAAGTTTTATTTGGAGTTTTATTAGTTATTTGATATTTTATGTTGAATTTTCTTATTTATTTAAATTTTAATTTAGAACTTCATTATTTATTCAAAATTTTATTAATTATTTATTAAAGAATGAAAAAATTGAACTGGACAGACTGGGTAGTGTCAGAGTCAGAAAAAATTGGGTCTGACCGACCCGGCCTGAAAAATAAAAAATTACGCCCGTACATTTGAATTAGGTCCGACGGGCCTAAAATCCTTTCCATACCCGGCCCGCCTACCATAAAAAATTAATTTTTTAAAAAAATATTAAGAATATATTTATATAACACAAAATTTAGGAAAAAAATAAAAATTTCCAAGATTTTTTATTAAGTGCCGAAATTTACGTTGCTTAAACAAAATTTTAGTTACTTTTTTAAAAAATTAAAATTTCATTTAACAAAAAAAAAGGTAGGAATATTTTTCTAAAAAAATATATATTTTTTTCTACTTATTGAATATGTTAATTAATTTATTAATTTTTTGTGAATGGGAAGTAAGTAAATAAGATTTCCCTATTTCCACTTGACAACTTATCACCAATTATGATTTTTTATATTAGTTTTTTAAAATTATCTATTTTTATAGCAATTTAAATCATTCTTCAAATTAAATCTTTTTTTAAATTTGGTCATATATGTCTTTGAAATATATATTCTATTTCATATAATTTCATGATGTAATTTTTTAATATTTTTACAAATAACATCCGTAATTTCCCGTCTTCCCGATTCTAATGCAAGCTTACTCTAGCCGACACAAATATTGCTCTAAACCAGATGTAGCCGACACCAAAAAAGTCTACTAACCTTATCATTAATGAGAACGCTTGGATTAGGAGAATCCAAGAAAAGTAAGAGAGAAAAAATCGTCGGTCATGATATGCAATTAACGCCAAAACCCCGAAAGTCCATTCCTTTTTATCTTCCACTCTCTCCCAAAATCAGACCGTTGGAATCCCTGGTATTTAAAAACAGGAAAAGGCCAATCCAGCTACAGAAGTTACTTTTAAAAAAAATAGTGGCAACAACAGCCAAATTCCTCACCACACTACATACATCTCTTCTCAGTCTTCCTAGAGCAGCCAGAAGAACAGAAGATTGAAAGAAATGGTGGTGGAAACTCGAAGCTCTCTGCGAGCAACAACTGAAATGAGTAGTGAAAGTCTAATCCGTGCTTCATTCATCTCATCACTCAATCATCAGCAAAAGCAGGAACGCTCAAATAATCCTCTCCTCACCCTCCCCGCTCGCATTCAGAATCCCTCACTTCCTCGATGCCATCACACCCGACACTGCCTCCTTCAGTACTGAGCGAGGTCCTAGATACGGCGCGTATTCCAAGCTCCGTGAATCAAAGCTGAGGAGAAAATTCTCCATCCCGGAAGACGAGGAGGAGGGTCCAACTCCAATTCCATCGTGTGACGATTCGCCAGTCATGTCTACCGTTACCGCACCGAAGATGATGGAATCCACCACACCCAGTCCGTTAAAGAAATCGGTCCGGTTTCATGGGGAGCGGCTCCCGAGCGGTGGCCAGAAGCGAACTATGTCGACAACGATAAAGTCTGGTTCGATTGTGGCGCAATCGGTGCCGGATTTCTCGGCAGTGTTAAGGAAGGAGAATCGAAGGCCGAATGTGAACCGGATTGAGAGGGGAGGCGGGCAGGGGATGACACCGGTGAGGAGTTCGAAAGTGTTTGGTAGTGGAGTGAAGAAGGGGAGCAAGTCTGTGAATTCAGGGGAGAAGAGGGGGGTTGGTGGTGGTGGTGGAGGTGGGGGTTGTGGGTCTGTAGGGAGAATGGGGATGGCAAGGAAGAGTTACGCAAATGTTGAGGAGTTGAAGGGATTGTCGATGGTGGCTGCGGCTGCCATAGCTGGAGAAAATAGAGGAGGGAGAGGTGGTGGTGGAAGGATGGTGATTGGTAGGAGTTCTGTTCTGGGTTTGAGGCAGTGTTATTAATTATGTTGGATGGGTTTATGATTTTGTCTGGGTTTTGGGTTTTCAATCTGGTTTTTGAATGTGGGGATGATGAAGGTTTTATTCTTTGGTTTTGTGCTTGAATTTCCTTGTCATTTTGTTTATTTATTAATTCATCTATGGGGTTGATCTGTATTTTCTGATAGTGTGTATGCCACGTTTGTGAGTAGAAAATTTATTTATCTGGTGTCTTCTGTGTTCATCTAAGAGCATAAATGAGAGATATTTGTATGTACATGTTGAAAAAGAGCAGTACTGCATTTGTTGGTCTTTGGGTTTATGAGTGAAGATCTGGCGTCTAACTAAGAATTGTTACTCCAGAATTGAATTGAATTTTGACCTTGCTAATAACTGTTGCTGTCATATATCAATGTTGAAGGAAGTTAATCGAACATTTCAGACCAAACTTTATGATTTAGTCATTCAGAAAATTAGAGATATTTGGGTGGATTGAAAGGTATGACTAGTCACATCCTCCTCATATCTTGGTTGCATTTATGCAATAAGTATAAGATTGGTTCATGAGTGACTCCTCTAATCTGTCTTTGAAACTAACATCACTTTGTTGTTTATCGATTTGCTGTTGTCGCCTTGCGATCTTATGGTACCCCATACTGCTGATCTAGCTCAGCATCTAATCATCCTGTTTCTTTCTTTAAAATTTGTTGTTTAGACATGATCATTGCTATTGAGAAATAGTGCTAGCAATTAACTCGGAACTTTTATAACATAATCAGGTTTCTCTATGGTCAAAATAGAAATAAAAAAGCTTGTCGATTCCTTCTTTGTGCTTGCTTGACTTGGTAAAAGTCTTTGATTTGTCTTCTTCCGGGTTTCTGGGAGCAGCAACTCCAATCACCTTTTCACTGTGAGCCGTCCGTTGGTTTTGTGAAAGTGTAGCAACGGGAGGAACAAGGGTGAGAAGGGAAAACAAATTCTGTAATCAACGTTTGCTTTACAATCAAATTCTTCCACTATATGAGAAAAAAATATACTTTATCAGCTAATTTCTAAACCGAATTAAGATGGAATGACGCTTTATCCAGCTAATTGAGGTTTCTACGTTTTTGAATCTCATAAATGTCGAAGCTTTCAAACTTCGTAGAATGACATGAGCTTCAGCCGGCCAGCTATTAGCTGACAACAATTAACAAGATAACATTATGTGATGGATCTAAGAGTTTGAACATAGAGATGCAATAGTTTGGTACAACTTGTAATCAACGTTACAATGCCAACTCTCCCGTTAGCAACCAACTCTCTGGTCAGTAAGTAAAGTCGTACTCACCACACTAAGGCAGTCCACATAAAACATAAGTTCAACCAATGGGAGGTTGTCTAGGTCCCAAGCCACACTCCCTCCCTCCATGAGAGTGTTATCCTACTCTAGCCCTTTAGTGTGCCCGCTCCCAAGAGTTTGTCAAGTACTACAAAAGACGGGAAACTAGAGTAAAAGACTCTGTTGAGTCTGCAAATATTCATAAATACCTGGAGGCACACCGATCGTATGACAAAGGACTGTGTAGTCCACGGCCCTTGGGTAACTATTCCAACACATAATATACATAAACACCCCCGGTCACACCGCTCGTCTGACAAACACTACAAGAAAAAACAGATTTAGCTACCGATGATTTGCTACCGCACATATATTGGTAGCTACTTTCAGAAATTGCTACTGATTTTTAATGGTACTAAAATAGTGGTGTCTATTTTGCTACAACAAAGACAATGGTAGCTAAATTTTTTAAACAGTAGCCAAATCGCTATCGTCTGACAAGACTGCTACCATTAGTAGTAATTATTTTTTATTTCATCTTGATTCTTTTTGTAAGAACAATTTAGCTACCAATGTTGGTAGCTAAATTACGGAATAGCTACAGCTGGATGTGACTAATTCAATCATGGTAGCTATTGCGCTACTATTAAAGCAGCAGTAGCGAAAAATATTATAATTAGTAGCTAAATTGCTACTAAAAGTTGCTACTACCAAATATATAAGCTAAGTTAATGAAATTGCTACTGACACTCATCACGGTTGTCCGTTCTGTACTATTTGGGCGTAGCGAATATTTTTAGCAAGCATAAAAATTGTTACTATCTTTATTTAAGAAATTGCTACCAACTAATGATATAATGAGTTATGGTTAATATTGTGCTACATTATAAGAAATGATAGCTAATATTTTTAAGCGATAACAAAATTATAATTCTCTTATAATTTAAATGTGTGATACGTATATAATTCAAAATACACAACTATTTATAGTTATGAGAAAGATATATTTTTAAGAAATTACCCCAAATTAATGTATAAAAGATAAGTATGATAAAGTATATTATTATTTTGCAAAAATCCACCATAACTTTGAAACTATGGATTGCGTAAATGTTTAAATACCCAATTAAAATTTTAATTATGTCATTATTATCCCGATAATTGTTTATCATCTAGACCTAAACCTAAACACACACACATATCCCATCATGTTAAAGTGTTATCTTAAGCAAAAACAAAACTGAATTAGAGTTGAGCATTATGGGCAGCTAGTCATCGGGTCATTATTAAAAAAAATCTAGTACTTTCTTGTAATCTAAAAAATAATTGAATTAAAATCAGGCTTTTAAGATATGAAATCGAGTAAACTCGGAAGAAAAGACATCTCAAATTTGAAGAAAAGTTTCTAAAAAATCCAAAGTAAAAAGGGGACGATGAATTGCTATTACACATATTGGTATCTAAATTGAAAAATTGCTACTAATTATAATGCTATTAACAAAGTGGTAGCTGTTGTGCTACAGGAGCAACAATGGTAGCTAAGTTATGTTACTTGTTACCGTCAATAGTAGCTATTTTTTCTTGAATCTTTCAATAAAACTAATTTTGCTACCAATTTCGGTAGCTAAATTTTGAAATTGTTCTTGTTGGTGGATGCTAATTCAAATATTGTAGCTATTGTGCAACTATTTCGACAACAATAGCAAAAATATTATAACTAGTAGCTAACTTGCACTATCTTAAAGTTTCTACGGCCAAGTAGATAAGCAAAATTATGAATTGCTACTGGCACTTGATTATAGTTGCTATTATGCTACTATTTAGCAAATACTTTAAACAAGTAGCTAAATTGCTACTATATTTAATTTCGAAATTACTACCGACTAATAATGCTAATACAACTTGATATTATGCTAGAATACAACAAATGAATGTGGTATCAAAATTATTATTGTCTTATAACTTAAACGTGTGATTACTACATAATTCGAAATAGTAATCTATACTACTACTGCCATAGTTGACATATTATCTTTTTATATAAATATTTTAATTTTTTCAATATAGTATATGTGTTAGCTTTGAGCTATCAAAATTTTAAAAAAGAACAATAAGTAGATAAAAATTGTCTAATTCGTGAAAAATAATTAAACTATATACCACTACTAGAATTTATTTTATCATATAAGATATACCTAATATAATATATTTTGATATTATAATATTTTTAAGTCTCAAAGTATCACATATTAATACATTATAAAATAGAGTAAAAGTATTAATTATTTAAATTAGTACATATGTTGGTTAAAATTTACAAAATTAGTATAAAAATAGTAGTAAATAATTTTAAATTAGTTAAGAGTATATATAATAATATTGTGTGTGTGTTTATATATATATTTAATTTAATACAGTTTTTATTACTATATGATGCTTTTATTTACAAAAGGCACATTAACTAATAAAACATAAAAAAACTAAAACTAATAACAATTTAAAATAGTTGACGTGTAGGTTAAAATTTGCAAATTTGCAAAGTAAGCAGAATATATATATTATATATAAACTAAAACTATGTGTGTGTATAAATTTATAAAATGTTAAAAGTATACAAAATTAATAAAACGTACATAAATATACTATATATTAATGTTTTTAATTTACAAAACAACACACAAATTAATAGGATTTTGAAAATAGTAAAGTTATAACAATTTACATTAGTTAAGATTATAAAATATTATACATCTATTAAAATTTATAAAGATATTATATTATACAAATTTACAAAAACAAAATAATTATTTAGAAGCTTTAATTTTCATATAATCATGTATATTATATTAGTATTTGTAACACTGTATAATAAGACTTAATTAAATAAGTAACTTTACATAATATATTTTCTTTTTGTATAATGTTTGACATTTCAAAGATTTTTAAAAGATATATATGTATAATTTTAAATTTTTATAATTTAAGCCAACAATATACTTAAATTTTTAGCATTACTATTTTGGTCGCATTAAATTAATTTGTTATATTATAAATTAAAATATCATGTAGCATAATCGGACGTATATCTATTTTATTAATTTTAATATATCACTGGTTTGATCATGTCTCGGCAAAAACTTCAATTTATATTTATAGTACCAAACATTCAATATATACACGTAGTTTCAATATATGATGTGAATAACTATCATGGCACAATGGTTAAGATATTCTATATTCATCCCAAACTTCGGGGGATCGATTCCTACTCTATGCAAATTTTAAACACACTAGTTTGAATTAAATATGTCATTGGTATGGAGGTCTATTTATACTCATATACTTTGTAAGGTAAGGTTCGATCCTAGATATTAGATGTGTACACATAACATAATCTTCGATTTAAAGAATAGTCAAGTTACTCGGGCACATGGAGTGGAATTGAATGGTGGTGGTGCCCATTATTCGGTAGTACCACTATTATATTATCAGTTTTTTTATTGTTATTCTATTAGCAACTTTGATATACTTTGGTAGTAGCATTTTGCTACCATTATTCTAGTATCGATTTTGTTATTGCTACTAGTAGCTTTTTTGCTACTGCTATAATAGTGTCAATTTCGCTACTATTGAAGTAGTAGCGATTTTGTTACTGCTAAACTAGTATCGATTTTGTTACTAATGTACTAGTAACGATTTGGCAACTGTTATACTCGAAGCCATTTTGCTACTGTTATACTAGTAGCCATTTAGCCACTACATTCTAAAACGGTAGCAAATCTAGCTATCGGAAAAGTAGTAGCGAGACTAAAGCGAAATAGCTACCACATTCCAAAACGGTAGCTATTTTTAATTTAGCCACTAGGACCTTTGCTACCACTATATATCAGTAGCTAAATCATAAATTGCAGTAGCCCGTTGTGTTTAGCTACCAAAACTGATGATTTAGCTACTAATATACAGTGGTAGCTAAATCTGTTTTCTTGTAGTGAAAGGACTGTATAGTCCACGACCCCTTGGGTAACCATTACATCACAAAGAACCGAAGTCCAAGCCAATTAACTCAATCCATCACATAGAACCAAAGTTCAAACCAATTCGACCATTCCATAATCATCACAACACGTTACCAATACAAATCCAATACCACAAGTTTCACACCATACCAATCCACCAATTATCATGATATTTTACCATTTCAAAATCCACATTTAATATAAAACTTTTACCTTTATAGAATCCATTACCTTAAAACTCGACACCATGTCAATCCATCACTTACCATGTGTCACGCCTTCCAAGCAATTAGGACCAACGGCTTACCAATCATATGTCACGATATCACAACAATATAGCATATAATCCAACATATACAGAAAGTATAGTCATCCCCTAAAAACAACTAGATGACTAGGTTACCTTTCTCAAAGTCAAAAGTCACCAACATGCTCCAAGGATCACCAAGTCAAACCTTCTTCTCTATCAATCATTAATAAAACAAGTGGATAACAATAAGAACTCAAGAAAACCCAAATGAGGCCATTCCAATTGGCCATGTGCCCTAGGCACTTGCCAAATCCTCAAAATCCCACCAAACTTGTGAAAAACCTGCACTAAGCACTCTATAAGATCATCATAATGGATTGATGACTTGAATTGAAAAAAGAGAAGAAAAAACCTTACCATACAACAAAAGGGAAGATGCCAAGGATGATTTGTAAATTCCAACACCAGAAGAGAAGCACACATGCACAAATCACACTAGAAGTACAAGTCTAGATTAGAGCACATTTTAATCAGAATCAAGGAAGGGAGGAATAAGGTGGAAATAGGTGGAGCTCTAACCCTTGGATTGGTACTGAGAAATGGCATTGATCGGAGGAGAAGGAGAAGAAGAAAAGAAGGAATACGCCAAGTCCAGCCCGAAAAAGAATGTAGAAAAGAGAGGGGAGAGAAAAAAAGGATTTGGTACTAAGGGATTTAATTTGATGTATAGATAAATAAAATGGCCAGAGAGTTTTTAATTATTCACTAAGCAATATCCAGGAATAAACACCCAATAACTTCAGAAAAAACATGATAAATAAAGGAGATAAGAAGAAAATAAGATATTAAGTGATTTAGGGAGGCTTTAAGTGAGTTAACGAAGTTGAAAGGTCTTATTTAGTGAAAAGGCTGAATAAAAGGTGTGGGTGACTTCAAATTTTGAATTTTCTAACTTATTGTGGGATAAAATTCATGTTGTACTCAGTAAAAGGCAGACCAAGTGTTGAAACACAACTTAAAAATCATTAATGACAATTTTGTGCATTAAGAAGTTAATAAGGGTTTAACTAGTAGAAAGACAAGTAAAAGGAGTATGTAACATTGAATATTGAATATCCTGACTTAATAAAGAGGACATGGTCATGCATTATTAGAAAATTGAAGACTAAATGTTAAAACATGATCTTAAGGTCAAAAATGACATTTTTGTGCACTAAGGGTAAATTTGTGATTTGACTGGAGTTAAACATGGATTTACGCAGAATTGTACGTAGTCACCTCCATGGCCCTTAAGAATGTTTAGAAGTCAACCAAATGTGAAATTTCAGCTTTTAAGTCAAAGGATCAAAATTACCAAAATGTTCTTATGTGGTCAAAGTCAACCCTAGGTCCAAATGATCAAACTACCCTTTTGTCTCAACTTACAGAAAAGGACATTCTAAACCCAATGGAACACATACCAGCCCTCAACACCACTTTCTAAAAGCTCTATTCCCATTTTACCCAAAGAAATGATCAAAACTATACTTTATGGTTTTGTTAGGCTTTGGAAACATTAGAGACAAGTCAATAAAACAATTCACTTCTTGTAAGAAATTTGAACTTTTGAAATTTGGTTAAGTTCAAATCTTGAAATGCCAAAGCTTCGACAACAATGATATTTCTTCTAATTCAGAAAGCTACGAAAACCTGATATGTCATTCCTCACTAGTAGAATATGTCATATAAGACACTTGGTCTACACTTGGTTTATGATGATCAAGAAGAAAAAAAACTTTGTATGAGCGAAAAAATCAATCACTGCTATAGGACATTAAGCAAATTCAAATAGAAATCACTATAGTGAGATATTACAAAAAAAAACCTATTATATTTGATCATGTAGTCACATGGTTTAAAAGTCATGCACACTTTGAGCTTAACTAATAATGATTAACCATATTGCCGTCTTAGCTCAGCTGGTAGAGCGCATGGCTTTTAACCATGTGGTCGTGGGTTCGATTCCCACAGACGGCGATGACAATTAATATCTATTTTTACGGCAACAACTTGGAAGTATTTATATTCTAGAGAATTCCATGCTCTTATTATCTTTCTCATAGAAACCTTTGTTGAGAGAGTGCATCTAAACAACAACAAAACTGCACATGGTAGAAAAGATTTGATCCTTTGGGTAGATTTATATTGGCTAGTTAGTTGAACTATTTCTTACCTTAATTTTATTTATTATGGAATATTTGTCGATCAACTCAGCTAACGATATGTGTAATTACCATTTGCTGCCGTTGAGCTTGTTTATATCTTTGTTGAATTAAAACAAAAAGTTATGCTGCCTAGAACGAACTGTTCCGTACGGTTCATATAAATGTTTAGGGGTCTTAGGGATAAAAGTTTGACCATGATAACCATTAACAAGAACAACCATACAATGGAATTAAAGCAACATTTGAGACGTTTTAACAAAAAGATCGTGAATCCAGATTGTGGAGAATTTGATCACCAAAAAAAAATGTTTCAAGACAATCAAAAGTTTGTTCATATCCATTTTAAGAGAAAATTCTAACACGGGCCTTGACATGAAATGTTAAACTTCTTGAGTAAGGATCAAGTATTAGTTTTAGGATTACCCAGCGCAAAATTAGATTACCTATTGTCATGAGAAAACGATGACAAGTGAGATTAAAGACAATTGGCTATATCCTCATAACAAATTTATATAAGAGATTAACAATAAAGGTTCATTCATGTTCAGCTTAAAACCTAACAATAACTGGAAGTGTGAGTTATAACAATGCTTAAATATTAGTACTTGGGTTTAGGGTTGTCAATCTTGAAACGTACCTGAAACCGACACGAAACCGACACGTTAACACGCGGGTTTAAGTTGTAACTGCCAACCCAAAAATATTTTTGGGTCGGGTTTGGGTTGGGTTGCTAAAAATCTGGGTCGGTTTTGGGTTTTTGACTTGTCAACCCGATTTCAACCCGAAAACATTTTTAAAAAAGAAAAGAAAATATATATTCTTATAGTTATGTGACATAACCCTAAATATATCAATTATGTAACCATTTATTTTTGATGGTTTTATATGTTATGTTATATTATCTTGGTGATTTTGTGTAAAATTTATATTGATAGTGCAATATTTTTAATTTTGGGTTGATTTCGGGTCGATTTCGGGTTGATTTCGGGTCGGTTTCGGGTTGAGTTGATTAGGGTCGTCAGGTCAGTTTCGGGTTGATTTTGGGTCGACAGGTAGGGTTCGGGTTGACAAATCACAACCTGTTTCGGGTTCGGATCGGTTTTGGGTTGGGGTAAAACATGAGTAGGTCGGGTTCAGGTTGAAGTCTTCCCGACCCAAAACCCAAAATTGACAACCCTACTTGGGCTGTTGGACAGCAGGGATTTAGTTCATTTCTTTTTTTCCTAAAGTAGTTTAATTTCGCGGTGATTGTCAAGATTAAGAAGGTTTAGTAACCAAAATAAAAAATGTTAGACGACACGAATAAGATTTTAATTGGATGGGTATACACATCTAAAGTCAAAAATTTAACAAGCATTTTTTGGTTTTCAAAAATGCAAATAGATATTTTATAAAAGTTGACAATGAGATTCAAAACTATTAAAGCACCGTTTGTTTAAGGTCTTTCAAGAAAGAGAAAGAAAATGAACATACCTGATTCATATTCGTGCCTTTACGGGAAAATGAATGAGATTATCCTAAACTCATCTAAACTGATTATATCCTTTTTGTTATATATGGTTTAAGGTTCTCAGTTCCTCAAACGCTTTTGACTAGAACTCATCGCCGACGAGCAGCAACCGTGGCCAACGACCATCGACAGGTGATATGCAGTGGCGGACCCAGAATTTTAAATTAGGTGTGTCAAACTTATAAATTCAGATTTTTAAAGTGAATAATAAGCTTTTATATAATGTTATATTAAAGTTGTGATCATATTGACAATAGATACTAGTAGTATAAGGTCTACAGTAAATTAAATTTTAATTATATTCTTAAAAACAGTAAAAAAAACATTTTATTCTTTATCAAAGTTAATAAAGCACCATTCATGAACAAACTAGAAATATATAAATTTAGGTTGAAAAGTAACAAATGTTAACCAACAAATTAAGTAATTTACTTTAGGCCCTTTGTTGTTCTTAGAGATTAAAAAAGGTGCAAAGGTGGGAGTGCATAATAAATCAAGATTAGAGAAAATAAACAATATTAGGTGAGGAAAGAAAGATGCAATTAAAATATATAAGGACTAAAACAAAGCTAAAAAAATTTAAATCAAATTTAAAATACACTAAAGAGTGATTTACAAACTGAAATGCAACTATTATTAAGGTCATTCTTTAGCCTTGAACTCAATTTATTTTACATATATTAGATGATATTTTGTAATGAAATAAACAAATTGCATTAACCATATTTGAACTCAACTCATATTTATCAACACATAAGTGTCAAACCACCTAGCTAAACATGATTTGTTATAACATATAAATAAATTTTAGCTTTATTATGGATTGTATGTGTGTCAGTTGACACACTACGCTCTACATTGGGTCCACCCATATGTGACGGATTATTCCTTTCACTCTCCTGCATGAACAAAAAAATAGGGGAATTTTTGAAGGTCATTTCTTCCATTCTACTGCATTCTTTTTCATTTGTCATTTTTTACTCTCCAGGAACCAAATGCTTCTCGAAACTGTTCAGGTAGTTAGTTATCCTATCTAGTATAACAATTTCCATGTCTACGTATAGAAACAATGAACTAAACACTCTAAGTCCTAAACTAGATAAGATCAGAACCCTATCATTACTACAATACAAGCTTCATCCTGCTATTTACTTTTATTCTAAATAGTAAAAAAAGTTGGAACTCGTTGATAAGCTTTCAAATTACCGTTTTATGGTTTTGTTAAGCTTTAGAAACATTAGAGACAAGATCAGTAAAACAATTTACTTCTTGTAACAAATTTGAACTTTTGAAATTTAGTTAAGTTCAAATCTCGAAATGCCAAAACATGTACAACAATGACCTTTCTTCTAAATTAGAAAGCTACGAAAACTTGCTATGTTACATCCCTCTCTAGTAAAATATGTAACATATAAGCCAGTTGAAGATTCTGAGGAGGCCTACGTGAAGGAGGACGCTAGACAGACGCTCAATCTTACTAAAAAGCTTGGGTGTTCTATCCCGATTGAGGAGCGCGCTCTGGAGAACATTGAAGGGATCATCCGTGAGCAGAGCTCAAGTTATCATCAAAGACGCCAAGCTACGACAGAAGGGTCAACGGAGGACTCCGATCGGTGCTCGAAGAATTCATCTAAGAACGGGTCCAGAAAGGTGGTAGGAACAAGGCGCCTAGGCTTTAGTAAATTTTCCCGGGCTAGTAAGATAGCCAGGAGGGGTAAGAAGAAAGCGAATTAGAGTCCTGTTGGGGGATTTCTCTTGCGAGTTGGTAGGTCTAGCAAGATATAGAGGGACTGAGTCTTGTTTGGTGTGTTGTTTTACCTTGTAGTGTCCGAGTGACACGTTTGGGCCTTGTGCCTATTATAAAAAAAAATAAGACACTTGGTTTATGACGATTAAGAAGAAAAACACTTTGTATGAGCGAAAAAAAAAATCTATCAATAGAAAATTAAGCAAATTCAAATAGAAATTTTCTATAGTGAGATATAACAAGAAAAACCTATTATATTTGTTCATGTAGTGGCTTCAGACCAATCGCAATGGAAATCTCCTCCAAGAGTTCTTATAAGATTAACTTCGATGTTGATAAATTTGATGATAACAAGGTTGTTATGGGAGCTGTGCAAGATTGTATCAACAAATGCTAGGATGTATAGCTGGTCATTAGTTTAGCATCTTCTTCCTAGCACATATAAACCTTGGTACTAATCAATTGCATTCCATTCGATATTTAAGCTCATTGTGAGAGCTTTAGTTGTTGAAGGAGACAAAATTGCTGATCTCATGTATAGGACCATATATCATTACTCTTTACAAGCAATAATCCTAAAGTTATATTATCAGTAGTGAAAATCAAACCCATGATCACATGGTTTAAACATCATGCACTCTTTCAATTGAGCTAATAATATTAAAATATATTGCCGTCTTAGCTCAGCTGGTAGAGCGCATGGCTTTTAACCATGTGGTCGTGGGTTCGATTCCCACAGACGGCGGTCATGATGTGAAGTTATCATATCTTTTGATAGACTTCGTTTCAAATATTTAATACCGGGTTTAGATAGTTTACATTATAAGTTTTGCTCGTTTGTCATATGAATAATGTACAAATGTCACATCCAACACGCAGAAGATCCCTGATCACATATACATTTAGTTGCTATTCACATAAATTTACATAAAAGAAGCCAGAAAAGCCACAATCCCCAAAAATCCCAAACCGACGACAACATAACCAATGGCGTGTAATCATACATACCACAATTCGCAAACCATTAAAACCTCTCTGGAGTTTTCTTGGTTTCGTCACCACCATTGATGTACTCCTTCTCATAGTTGCAGCGGTTACGAGCTGCTGCAGCAGCGTCCTTGCGGTAAGTTTCTTCCATATGCTTCACCTTGTAAACGCATCTATCTACTCTGCTCTTCACGTCTGGAACGTTGTAGTTTTGCGCCATGTACATCCCCCAGATAGCACCAACACCAAATGTAAAACCCGTCTTCATCAAACCCATTGTATTGCTTCACTTCTATTTGTTGTGAGAGAACTGTACTGTTGTTCGTTGCTTGCTTGCTTGTAAATATTTACAATGCGATTTGATGACCGAAATGGCAGGAAATTGGTTTGGGTTATATAGAGCAACATACAGAGAATGAATCTCGTTGACTATTTCTGTCTTGACTTGACTTGTTAATTAAGTTATATAAGTTCATTGTCTAACTTGAGTGACTAATGATAATTTACCCCTTCACCAAGTCTTTTTTTGACTAGAAACCTCTTTCCCAAGTCATTGCTTACTACATATATGTATTGATCAATAAAAAATGTATATAGTACAGACTTGTGTTTCTGTATTGTTATGTTACGATCATTCGTTTGTAATTGATATTAAATAGTCCACACTTTTCCTTTTCTTTTACATCAAACACCGTAAGTACTAGCGTTGATGATAACCGATTATTGGTAAGTCCAATTTGCCGGTCTTACATTTTAGAAGTATATATAAATAATTTTTCTTAACATATACTAGTAAAATCAATAACTAAACATGTGTCGGCTATACCTACATGTAGCTAATATATATTACATGTACATGTAGTAGACGAAACATGTACATTATATATAAAACATGTATATTAATTATATAACAAAAATTGTACACAAAATAGTACTTTTACTATAATTGTTTATTATACAGGTTTTTCTTATTCATTATACATGTTTTCATTGTTGGTTGTACAGTAATTGTAGCTATCTTTGGCTACATATACATGTTGCCAACAATTTGCCATAATTAAAACTATATCCGAGTAATTTATATGATTCAATTAACTACAAATCATCTTAATCATAATTAACTGGATTTTTGTTTCAATTTCACGGTTTAAGTTCTAATTTGAATGTTCCAGTTTTATATGAAGACCCAACAAAGTAATAATGAAGCGAAAGATGGAAGTGTCTGATTCAGATCGCTTCAAAACGTCCATCTTTTTATGTTTGATTGGGTTTAGATTACACGTTCATGTGACACGAGACATGCTGTGAAATATCCCAGAGAATCTGTCAAGATCCCACTCTTAGTGTTGATTTGAAGTAGAGGTGGTAGTTCGGGTCAATCGGTTTGGGTTTGGTTGGGGTTAAGTTCAAATCGTCCAGTATTTGGTTCGGGATGAATTGGGTGGGGTGAATTCGGTTTATTCGGGTTGAATTTGGTTTGTATAAATTTCGGGTCGGTTTGGATCAGTTTGAGTGACTTTTGGTTTGGTTGATTTTCGGTTAGGGTGACTTCGGGTCGGGTAACTTTCGGTTCAGGTTACCCTCTCGTTTTTTCGGGTCATGGGTCTAATTCGGGTCAATTATTTGGTTAAATTCGGTTGACATTACAAAAATCTAGCAACTTAATAATCATGATATTTAAATTTGTCTTTAATTAATCTCAACAAGTATGAATGCATATAAAAGATTAATTTAAACAAATAATTATTATTTACATCATGTTATAGTTATACATTAGTAACCAACACTTAACATAATTATTGATACAGTTTTATTTTATTTAGTAGTTTCAGTATTTTGAGAGGAGTATAAATAAGGTATGTTTGTGGATAGCTATTAATTTATATCGAAGTGTAATAACTTGTTTTTTTAATCTATTAATGGTGACTACTTGGTACTCCTCCTATTTTGTGAGGATACCCTCTTTCTTTAATCTAGTTACAACTTGATATGTGGAATTTTATATTTATATATTTTTTAGATTTTAAATAGTGTCTTTTATTTTATTAACTAGTCCTTGTGGCAACTTAACTGAAAATAGAAACACTTTATTAAATATTTAGAAATTAGTAACTTCCCAGCTTAATGTCAAATACATCAATTGTCTATTTTTCTTCATCAACCTATTTAATAGAGTTTAATACATTTTTTGAAAAAAATAGGACTAAATTTACTAGTGATTATGTATCATTGAAGAAAACATTTATAAATTAAATATATAAGTTACTCTACATTTTAGAAGAGGATAAATGAATTTAAAAGATAAATTAAAACATATTTATTTTTTATTAACAAATAAAATAATGAAAAAACTAATCAAATTTTTAGTAACAAACCTTTGAACTTTTATTTTAAAATAATTCTATAATTACTCAAAGATTACCTAATAACTATACTTATTTTTATATATTTTTCTTTATTTTATTACTTAATTAAATTTTAAATTGAACCCAATTTTTTGGAATTGATACCTAACTTTGCTTATAAATCATTTTAGTTATAAGTTAATGAAGGTGGTAAGTATCAAAACTAATATTTTAAACATAACCTTTACTACAACATATAATTAAGTTCAAATTTTTGACAATGATTCATAAATCAGAATAGTCTAAGCAATTTTCCACTAAAATAAAAATAATAATTAATGTTCATAATATGTGTTAATTCTCTTGTTTCAAGAATTACTATCAAAAATAATAATTAATGTTCGGAATAGTCTAAGATTTTTAGGTGTAATTTTTTACCTTTTGGCTTGTCGCAAATAGGTAATAGTATGACGCTGGTTAAAAACTGTAAATAATGAAGAACTATTTACAAGCGTGAAAATTTTGCTGTATAGGTAAAAATCTTCAAGTATATTTATCATTTATGCTAATGATGGAGAATTACTTGCAAGATTTTATAAAGGCTTGAAAATATCAAATAAAAAAACACCTTCAATATATATATGAATAATTAATAAAATACATAAATGATACTATGAATTAGTGATAAAACGGAAGTCTAAATATTTGGTTCTTACGAATCTACCATTGATGAGTAACACTAACACATTATCATTATTAGTTGTACGATTAACTATAAATTTAAATTATATGGATTAACTTGAACACTTATAAAAAAATTGCAAAAGAATAACTTATGATGTTTATGTAAGTTACAATATAAGTTACGTCACGATCAGTTCAACTACTCATTATTTTGCTCATGTTTCTTAGTTTGTTCATATCTACTTAATAATGTTTTTTATTTTTCTTTACATGTTCTTTTTACATCCTTAAAGCAAAATTTGCCTATCGAATGCTTGATATTCATGTCTTCTTCTGGACCACAACCCCATGATACTTTATTGTAAACACTGTTCGGTATTTGAATGTTATGGTACTAGAGTTTCTGGTATAATGGTAGTATTATGGGGCATTGTACAGTGTTGTATGATACAGATACTAAATATTGATTTGTATTCAAACTGGAGATCTGGTATTAACTTTTTATTTCATTCTCATTGTCTCCTATAAATAATGTATTATATATTTTGGGTCACTTGATATATGAATTTGTGTCACTGGATTTGGTTCGGGTTTGGTTCGGGTCACTTCAGATTTCGGGTCATCTTCGGGTTATGGGTGACTTCGGTTCGCCTGGTTTTGATTTGGATGGCTTCGGTTCAGATGGTTGGGGATCGTGGTTTATTCCCGGTTTTACAATATACGGTTCGGTTTAGTTCAAGTCGGTTTGTTTCGGATTTCAGATCATTTTTCAAGTTATAGTTTTCGGCTGAGATTCAGATTCAGATCGGATTGGTTCGGTTCAGTTTTTCGGGTTCAGGTCACTTTCGCTAGGTCTAATTTGAAGTGAAGATGTTTGTTCTGGTAGGTTTCTTCCGGAAGGAATGATCCTGAAGTTGTTGAGGTTTGGGCGAAGAACTATTCCAGTAGAACTTAGGAGTCAGCAACCGTTTTCTATTTCCTTACCACGATCTTAATTACCCAGTGAGACTGATTGGCTCCCACCTTTGTAACCATTTTTTCTTTGAGATACTTGCAACCGTTACATATATAAATACACCATAATTAATCTCCCAATTACCCTAATGACTTCTCTCAAACCCTGTGAGCGCCACTACTAAAACCTCCACAGACTCAGGAGCCCAAACATATATCTTTCGAGTTGTCTTCTTCCCAGTGTTGTTCTATTAAGTTACATGCGAATTTAGTCAAGGGTGATTCATAGTGTTTTTATGTTCTTCTCTGGTAAGTATGCAATTTCAGTTGTGTCATTTTTTCATCTACTCGTCATTAAGTTTGTGTTCTATTTAATCCATTAAGCTCCTTAAAATTATCCCAAGATATATACCTAGTGTTTTGGCATTACAATTGTTGTTTGTATTCATAATCTATTTTCATCACTAAATACCACCATCGCTTACTCTCATAAAACACTTCCTTTCTCCGTCTTTGTCTTGTAAGTATACCCAAGGCTCTTCTTTTATTGAATAAAGATCCAATCATTTCCGGTTGATAAGGAAAATATGGTAAAAGTGATTGATGGGTGTATCGTGGTTATAATTAGGTGATGGATACTTTGGAGGAAATTTCTAGCAGTTAGCTAAGAGCAAGGCTCAAGTAAGTCGTTGTTGTCATCTACTTGAATACCACATTATGCTTGTCGGTTTGGTTATGAATGATTGAATCTGTGAATTTGGTGGATATTCGTGATACTTGTGGTGTTTGGGCATGATTGGATACTATGATTAAGAGATTTGGAGTATGACTTTACTGTCTATTGGAAATGGTTATTTACGTATTAGAAAACTGTGATCCTTGGTGTATTGGATGTTTACATGTGCTTGGTAAGGGGAGCTTCTTTTGGAAACTTGAATACTTTGATACACTGGGTATACGTTGCTACCAATGAAATGCAGCTTACTTCAACACTAGTTCTCTATTTGGCGAGAGTGCTATACTCTTTCTCTTCTGCCCCTCTTCCCTGTAAGTTTTTTAGCTTAATAATGCTCAATTAATGAGCTCAGCATTTTGTCCCATATCTTGTTTGCATGCTGGGTTTTCTGTCACCAAGTTCAACCTGGTCTGCTCCATCCCAGCACTGGGCCACGACAAGAATTTATTCGCTTCAGAGTTAGTTTTTCAGCCTCAACTACTCTCTCGAGAATTGGTGAAGCCAGGATTGATATAGGATCTCCCCTTCGAAGAACAGTGAAGGAGCTCTCAAGCCAACTCTCCCTAAGACGAGGCACACCCGGTGGCGATTGACAACCTCATGGACCATGACCTGTTCGACAGATGTCTTCTAGGGAAGATTATATTCAATCGCGGGGTTGATATCCGAGCAATGGAGACTATACATTGTCTAAAGTATGGCAAATGGCAGGCTCACTGAAAATCAAACAAGCAATGTTGCAAATCTTCCTGTTATAGTTTGAGCGCATTGACATACTGCACATGGCTCTTGCTGGTGGCCCTTGGTCCTTTGACCATGCTCTTCTTATCCTTCAACATATAGATAAAAAGAGGGCCCCATATGATGACAATGTCTCGTCTTTTCCTCTTTAAGTAAGGATCAACAATGTGCCTCTCATTTTATACATCAGAACCTCTGCCCGTAGCCTTGCTAGTCGCTTTGGTACCTTCCTGGAGTCTAGGGAAGAAGATTTCTGACTCAGGCGTTTCAAGGTTTTGACATCAGTTAGAAAAGCAGTCCGCTCCTGCTGATATGCTTTAGGTGTGGCATAGTCTCTCATGCGACAAAAGACTATCCAAGTCAGCTCGCTTTACACTCCGGTGTATTTCCATATGGCCTCTAGCTAAGAGCATCAGGCCTTCGTATTGGTGGACGTCTTAACCAAGATGAAAAACACTAATTCCTGAAGGTTGCATGTAGCCTTTTAAGTAAGCTGACTTCTATGGATGTTGGTCATTCCCCTCTTCCTCCCGTCGCCAATGAACCTCTCCCATCTCCTGGAAAAGATGTTGGTACACCCCAGTTGGAGCAAGGCACAATCTCAAAAGGTTGAAATCATCCTTGAGCCCGCCTTTTAACCTTGTTAAAAGTCAAAGAGCAGGAAGTCTCTCCAAACTCGCATAATGGGAAGAAACGTAACTACGAAAGAATTTTGTGAGGTAAAGAAGTCCATAATATCCATGATAATCCTCCCAAGGCGGTGACAAACCATAAGAAAGGCAAGACATCTCTCAGTAAGGATCCAGTCCTGGTTATTAATTTAACTCATCAACATGAAACCACGGTCCCCCTAATCTAGCCAATGTCGAGGCAGTCTCTGGATGCTCTGGGGGCTGCCAAGGAAAATGAGGTGGAATTCCGCTGGCCATCATGAATGACAGAGATTCTTGATGGCTAGCACGTCTTGGAGTCTCAACTGTGCTCTAAGCTCAATAAGGAGGTCTTCTCCACGCTTGGGACTCCAATTGGCTAGGGTGTGCTAGACCCTCATTATCCTTTGTGTTCAAGCATGTCGGTTTCTGTCGTATAGTTTAAAATCTTCTGGTAGTTTGTGCTTGCATGCTACTGGCAGTCATGGCATCAAAATTTTCTTATATCCTCGATAGTATCATTTAGGGAACCATGGTTCCCCCATTGCACTCCTATTACAAGGATGTTTCCTAATGTAGCTGGATAGGCAGCCATCCTCTGGGATAGGGCTGACCTTAATGGCACATTCCTTTTTGGTTTGTTGTTGTGTTGTTTACTTCAGCCTTGGACTTGGAAATCTTGTTATGACTATCCCCGTTTCCTTATTGGCTCAGTTTATGCTTAGTCCTCTATTGAGTAGTATTAGTTATGCTACTAGTTTATGCTTAGCTTATCTTATTCTATCATTAGCCTATTCTCGGTCCTCTAGGGATGTACTCACTCTATATCAATGATCAATCCATTTCCTATTTTTGAAAAAAAAATAGAAATGTAGCTTACTTCATATATATGTATTGATCAATATCAAATGTATAGACTTGTGTTTGTGTGTTGTTATGATAATTTGTTTGTAACTGATAACAGTCCACACATTTCTTTTTCTTTACAGCAAACACACAAAGTATACTAGCGTTGATGATAAACTAACTTTATCAATGGTTAGCTGATCCGGTCTTACTTTTTTAAAAAGAAAAGAGTTCAAACAATTTTTTCAGCTAATCCAATCTAGTAAAGTAATAACTAAAACTACGTGATTTAGAACTTGGTGGCGGTACTAGTTTTGATATGGAAATGGGCATTTTAGTTTTCTCACATTAGGGATATAATTATAATTTTAGCTCTCTTCTTTCTCTTATTCCTCCATTTTTTTATATGTGAAAACCCTTCTTCCTCCCAAATTCAAAATAAAATATGCACCAATAACCCTAATCCATATCTGCACCAATATCCCTAACTCGTGTTCTGTTCGTTGCTCACCGTAAGTCTCTTCTCTGCTCACCGCTGATCACTGTCTTGCTTGCTCTTGGTTGTTCTGGCTTGCTCTACCTATATTTTCTCCTTCTTATCGGCATCGGAATTGTGTATCATCCCGAGCTTCACTCCCTTACGCATAAGTACCCACCCATTCACCAACGATTTTTTTTTATCAAATCTGAGCATCATACTCTCTAATTGGAACAAAGCCAATCACAATCAAATGACCAAAACAAGCGTCTTGCCTTGGACTCCCGTAGATTTCCCGCAACTTTCAAGGTAACAGTAGCTTCTTCTTTAGCTCACTTTTTCACTCTAATTTTTTAGGAAGAAGAAAGGGAACACAAAATTGAACACATAATGCTCTATTTCGCCGAAATTCATGATTAGGTTTTGAAAATATTGATGTTGAAGCGCCAAGTGCAAATGTTTTGTTGACTATGCTAATCGGGTGACTTAGTCTGTCACTTTTCTAATTCACCTAAATTATGTGTCTTCTTGAGTTGTTCATTAGTCAGTGCTCTTCACAATTGTTGGAGATCAAGTGTGAGTCCCACATTGAAAAATTATATAGCTAGTAAGTAGTTTATATAGCCTATGGGCCACTCCACCTAATCTCAATTGGTTTTAGGACGGAACTTCATGGGTTATTGGACCTTACTAGTCTATATAAGTATTTTATATATCCGTTGGCCTTACTAGTCCCACATGAAAGAGTGTGTATCCATGTTTGTGTTTCTGTTTGTATCCATGTTTTTTTGTTGAAATTGTGTTTTGTTTTGAATGCAGACAACCTACAAGTGTGATATATGATTGTAGTTATGTTTCGGTCATTCATATTGTTGCCCTCATTTTGATTCATAAGAAATATTAGGTTGGTTCATTAAAATATTGATTTTGGTTCACATCAGTAATAGGTTTTAGTTTTTTCGTTCTTGTTTTTGTTATTTATACAGATTACAGAGCATGTCATATTTCGAAAGGAAAAGAGAAGGTAATTGACCCTTTAATGACTTTTGAAGTATAATGTGAATCTTTCATGTTGACTAACTGTCTGCCTAATTACTAGACTTCGAGTACTTGAAACTGTACTCAACCATGCATGGAACAGAAGAACCATGTCATTGATGAAGTGAACTGGGGTGTACATAAACCTAAAACGCTACACATTTGAGAATCTGCCAATAGACTTGATGCGTGGTGCAATCTATTCTAAGTGAGCCAGACGTGATCAGGTTTTTGCACATCACTTGTTCAGGAGCTCTAAAACTCTTGTAATTATGTTTATATATCTCTGCCCCTTCCCTTTTCAAAAGAGAAAAAGGGATGTTGTCTATGGTGACAAGCCAGTGTAGCAGTCTACTATTTAGACAAGGATACAATATGTTTGTTTTTGAATGTTTTTGCCGAGATTGTGCGACTTATTTATGAAAGGGTACATAGATTAATGTGATGGTAATATATGACATTTTATTGAGGTAAGACATTTTTGCTCCTCTAATGAGCTAGCACATATGTTATTTGGTTTTAGCATACAAAAAATAGAGCTGATACGGTTCCTATTATAGATTGTTGTAGAGAATGAAAAAGTTGATCCCAAATGTCACATGCTCTTTGATCTGGCTATCTAAATGTAAATTATGTGTAACATATTAAATATGACACCTTTGCCTTTGGAAACATAGATTATATGAAATAAAAGGTCTATGATGTTCAATGAGTTATTTTTTAGGTACTTTTTTGTTGCGAGACAATGAAATATACTAGTTTGACATTGCGTAAAAAATGAGATGTTAATGTTGATGGGTGTCATGTTGGCATCAATGTTTTTATTCATGAGAGAATGAAAAGAACCACGAACTAAAAAGAAAACAGTCAATACAACTATGTGGCAAACAGTGTGAAATTTAAATTCATAATATACCCCTAAAAATTTTTGTAATTCGCAATATATCTCCTTTTCAAAACATGTTCACAAAATACCCATAAAAAGTTTCAAAAATCTGAAAATACCCCTAATCTGTGAAGTGACCTTGAATAATGACTATTTTACCCTGACATTGTAAGTAATGTTTCAAGTTCACAATATGCCACTTTTTTCTATTCAGGGGCATTTCATGAATTTTTTTAAAAATATATATTTATAATATTATAAAAATAAAATAATTACAAATTTTTTAGAAAATTAATAAAATTATAAAAATAAATAAAACATATATAGAATAAAATATAACTAATAATTATTAAACATTAAATATACAAAAAAAGTCAAACAAACTAACGATTATATATTATATAAAAGCATATACATGTAAGTTTAAAAGTAATAAAGATACTATAAAAATTTTAAATTTTCATTTTATACTCTCTAAGCTTATCATAGTGGGAACATCTTAGAAAAAAATATAGACATAGTTGTAGGCTTGTTTTATGACTTGAACGGATTTTTCTTTTAAAACCGTATAAAATGTATATATATATATATGTACTTTATGTAAATAAATAGATCAAAAAGGGGGCAAAGTGTGATAAAAAGAAATCAAAGGTATAAATGGTAACAACGACTAAGAGGATAGCCCTCCGGATTTTTATAAGTACAAAATATGAATTTTATAAAATGGAAGAAGTAAATTGTAAAACTAGGAAACCATGGGGTAGCTTCGTAAACACTATCAGAACTGGTCAATGAATAATTTATGTGGCCAACCTTGACCACATATGAGGGTTGACCAAATTAAAATGGTAAGGATAAATATTTTAAGTACTTAAAGAAATATTAAGTCAAAATGATAATTATAAAGGTATTAGGGGAGTATATGTAATTACCCAAATTATGTGGGTCAAAATACAAGTATGGGAACCCTTGAGGGTTGTTGGGAATTTTAGAGGATTTTGGAGCAAACTTAATGCTTTAATTAACTAGGAGTTATACTATATAGTTAAGTATGAAACCATGGCAATTATAAAGTTAGGGGTAAGTTAGGTAATTACCTTAAACCTTGGGGCATGAATGGAAATTTAAGTATTTGAGGGGATTAGTATATAAACCTTGAAAGGTTTTGGAAATTTAAGTAATAATATAAATTAATTAAGAGGTATAATATGAGGTTTAAATAATTAAAGTGTTGGTTATAAAAAAGGGGGCTATGGTGTAATTATGAGGGAAATGTGGGAGAATGGTCAATTTGGGTAAGCTTGTTACACGTTGATGCTTAAGAATACCCTAAAACATTAGCTAGAGTGAAGGACTTAGTTAACGTGTAAAACAACAATGTAAGTGACCAAGGAGTTGATAAAGTCTAAGGTTAGTACTTGGAAAGTTTCTAAGAGACTATTATAAGTTGAACACCCAAAAAATTATCTAAGGGATTACACCTGATAAAAGGGGATAAACTAGGAAAATGTCATTACGGTCGTTGTATGCAACCATAAACTGACAAGTTGCTCTAATTAACTTTAGGGCCGTAACGAACGCCAATCGGGACCCTGTGTGTGAGAGAACCCTTTTGCTTCTGAACCGGGTATGGATATGTGTGGTCCGTATGTTGTCGTGTTACACGGCTTGTTTGCTGTGTGCCTTGTTTGACAATGACCATAAGACTAAAGCATGGAATTGGATTGCTTGTTGTGACTTGCTTATATGCTTGTTATACCATTGTTGCATATTACTTGCGCGCACACAGTAGTTTAGTCCCTTTCTCGTTTATGGAACCTTGAGATAAAACACAACGAACTATGTAAACAAAGAAAACTCCATAAAGGGAAACTCCTCTTTAACCATAGAGGACGTACCATGACACCCACTATGGTGTCTATCCATTAATGATAATGAAGAACAAATATCAACTGATGGAACATGAGAATAACCCGAGAAGACAACATCTCCGGCCGCGCGGTATGGATGCTCGGGAGTTGGTATCTGCATCAGATCCTAAGACCGTCTATGGTAGAACATATTTTGGGGGTCCCTGGGTGACCCCGCTTTCTCAGCACATCCCGAGGTCTAGAGGTGACCTCGCTTTCTCGACCCTGGGTGTCGGGAATGGGGGATTGGCAATTGGTGGAGCATTATCCTGGAGTCTAGAGGTGACTCCGCTTCCTCGACGTGCGACGCTGGGGATGGAGGAAATTGCTATGGAGGAGACGTCCTCCAACGTGCGGTGATAAAAGAATTCACAAAGAATCCTTAAAGAAACAAAGAAAGATTGGCACCTACATGATATGGTTGCGGGATCTAATTATATCCCCATAAAAGAATTCACAATATCCTTAAGAAACAAGGAAAGATTGCACCTACATGCTATGGCCACGGGATCTAATTATATCCCCAGACGGTGCAAGAAAGAGGAATAAATACACATTCTGGAAACAGAGAAAAGAATGAACACACAACGCTCGAATGATCCCATAGTGAGGATCATGGGCATGATATACCTATGCACACATCTTATTATTTACATGATTGTTGTTGCTATACTACAGCTTGTTGTGCTTGGTTGCGTGTTTGTGCTATGTTGCCAGCCTGGTATGCTTTGAAATACCCCGACCTTAAATAAAGTGATTAAAATTATCCTAATCCAATTTAAGAGCCTAATAACGCTCAAGTAATACGGTGAGGAAAATAAATCCAAAGAAATAAAAAACGCTTAAAAAGCAAAAACGCTAAAAAGCGTTAAATAACCATAGGGTATGAGACCCCGGATAGCGTATTATATGGATCCTAAAGGGTTAATAAGACCTAAATGATATATGGGAACAACTCCCGAAGAAAACGGATCCAAATAATGTATTAAAACGCTAATAGAGCGTTAACGCACGTTTCGAGAAAACCCAAAAACGTGATTTTTTGGTCAACAAACCTGTAAAAAATTATAAGTAATTAAATAAATATTATTAAGCATTTATGGAAGCTTAATAACTAATAAAAATAAAGAACGAGAAAATTCCAGAAAACGGGCCCGGTTTAGTGAATAGTACCAAAACCGGGTAAATACGAGTGTTTCTGTAAAAGACGAAAACGCTCCAGCTAGTATAACAGTGGGTCTGGTTTTTATCAGTCAATAACTCCCTCACACACACATGTAACTAGCTAATTAAATAAAGAGCAAAAAGCTAAAAGTGATAAAGTAAAAGGGGTACTTTACCATTTTCCTCCTCACCTCACTCTCTCATTTCCCTTTTCTCTTTCCTCTTCCCCTCTCTCCACCGATTTTGCTCCTCTCTCTCTGGTTTTGGGCGATTTCTTGAAGCTCCACAGCCTCCCATGGCTTCTCTTCTTTCTCCTCATGCTCTAGCTCCATTTGAGCTCCAATGTAAAATAAATTGCATATTTGAACTCCCCTCTTCAAGCTCTACATTCCTATCTTTCAAAATCCGAAAATGAGCAACTTCATCTACATGGGTTTTCCCCATTTGAAGAGAAAAGCACACCATTATGGAGCTTGGAGTCTCCTCTTTCAAACAAGGTAAAAATCTCCATGAAAAACCCAAGTTTTCTCTACCTCCTTGTGTAACCGATTTTGCCCTTCTTGTAATGCCTTGTTCTCTTCCTTGTTTAAGCTTGGTTTCAACTCTCCAATGGTGGAGGAACTCTCCTTTGTATTCAAGGCTTAAAAACCTCTCGTGAAACTCCAAGGTAAAACCCTAACTTGCGGTAATTTAAACCCTTCATTTAATTAGTGGTGTTTATAAGAGGTTAGAAGTTTAATTATATTCCTCCGTAATTTGGGTGTTGGGATGGAGTTTGGTAACTCATCCCCCACAAAACCGATTTGGACAAGAAAGAAAGGAAGAGGAGAAAGGAAAAGAATGAAGGAAGCAAGAGCTCAAGGTAAGAGCTCCTTCTTAATGCTATATTTTAATGCATTAGAGTAATGGAATGGGTAAACTAATTTAAAGAACCCAAATCTGTATTAGTATTTGATAAGTGGTTCCGGCGGGGTCCCGGACCCCATAGCTTTTATGACAATATTTTTAAAGTAAGTTTTAATAACATAAAATTGAGTAAAATATTAAAGTTGATAATAATTTAGTAATAAAACATGTTCATATATGTAAGATTATAATGCTTAATAAATTTTATAATCACACATTTATATATATATGTTACTGTCGAAAATTTTTTTGGACCCCATGAGATTTTCTCTGGGTCCGCCACTGATTCTCTTCTTATCGTCTAACTAAGAATTGTTACTACTCCAGAATTGAATTGAATTTTGACCTTGCTAATAACTGTTGCTGTCATATATCAATGTTGAAGGAAGTTAATCGAACATTTCAGACCAACTTTATGATTTAGTCATTCAGAAAATTAGAGATATTTGGGTGGATTGAAAGGTATGACTAGTCACATCCTCCTCATATCTTGGTTGCATTTATGCAATAAGTATAAGATTGGTTCATGAGTGACTCCTCTAATCTGTCTTTGAAACTAACATCACTTTGTTGTTTATCGATTTGCTGTTGTCGCCTTGCGATCTTATGGTACCCCATACTGCTGATCTAGCTCAGCATCTAATCATCCTGTTTCTTTCTTTAAAATTTGTTGTTTAGACATGATCATTGCTATTGAGAAATAGTGCTAGCAATTAACTCGGAACTTTTATAACATAATCAGGTTTCTCTATGGTCAAAATAGAAATAAAAAAGCTTGTCGATTCCTTCTTTGTGCTTGCTTGACTTGGTAAAAGTCTTTGATTTGTCTTCTTCCGGGTTTCTGGGAGCAGCAACTCCAATCACCTTTTCACTGTGAGCCGTCCGTTGGTTTTGTGAAAGTGTAGCAACGGGAGGAACAAGGGTGAGAAGGGAAAACAAATTCTGTAATCAACGTTTGCTTTACAATCAAATTCTTCCACTATATGAGAAAAAAATATACTTTATCAGCTAATTTCTAAACCGAATTAAGATGGAATGACGCTTTATCCAGCTAATTGAGGTTTCTACGTTTTTGAATCTCATAAATGTCGAAGCTTTCAAACTTCGTAGAATGACATGAGCTTCAGCCGGCCAGCTATTAGCTGACAACAATTAACAAGATAACATTATGTGATGGATCTAAGAGTTTGAACATAGAGATGCAATAGTTTGGTACAACTTGTAATCAACGTTACAACAATGCCAACTCTCCCGTTAGCAACCAACTCTCTGGTCAGTAAGTAAAGTCGTACTCACCACACTAAGGCAGTCCACATAAAACATAAGTTCAACCAATGGGAGGTTGTCTAGGTCCCAAGCCACACTCCCTCCCTCCATGAGAGTGTTATCCTACTCTAGCCCTTTAGTGTGCCCGCTCCCAAGAGTTTGTCAAGTACTACAAAACGGGAAACTAGAGTAAAAGACTCTGTTGAGTCTGCAAATATTCATAAATACCTGGAGGCACACCGATCGTATGACAAAGGACTGTGTAGTCCACGGCCCTTGGGTAACTATTCCAACACATAATATACATAAACACCCCCGGTCACACCGCTCGTCTGACAAACACTACAAGAAAAAACAGATTTAGCTACCGATGATTTGCTACCGCACATATATTGGTAGCTACTTTCAGAAATTGCTACTGATTTTTAATGGTACTAAAATAGTGGTGTCTATTTTGCTACAACAAAGACAATGGTAGCTAAATTTTTTAAACAGTAGCCAAATCGCTATCGTCTGACAAGACTGCTACCATTAGTAGTAATTATTTTTTATTTCATCTTGATTCTTTTGTAAGAACAATTTAGCTACCAATGTTGGTAGCTAAATTACGGAATAGCTACAGCTGGATGTGACTAATTCAATCATGGTAGCTATTGCGCTACTATTAAAGCAGCAGTAGCGAAAAATATTATAATTAGTAGCTAAATTGCTACTAAAAGTTGCTACTACCAAATATATAAGCTAAGTTAATGAAATTGCTACTGACACTCATCACGGTTGTCGTTCTGCTACTATTTGGGCGTCGGTAGCGAATATTTTTAGCAAGCATAAAAATTGTTACTATCTTTATTTAAGAAATTGCTACCAACTAATGATATTAATGAGATTATGGTTAATATTGTGCTACATTATAAGAAATGATAGCTAATATTTTTAAGCGATAACAAAATTATAATTCTCTTATAATTTAAATGTGTGATACGTATATAATTCAAAATACACAACTATTTATAGTTATGAGAAAGATATATTTTTAAGAAATTACCCCAAATTAATGTATATAAAGATAAGTATGATAAAGTATATTATTATTTTGCAAAAATCCACCATAACTTTGAAACTATGGATTGCGTAAATGTTTAAATACCCAATTAAAATTTTAATTATGTCATTATTATCCCGATAATTGTTTATCATCTAGACCTAAAACCTAAACACACACACATATCCCATCATGTTAAAGTGTTATCTTAAAGCAAAAACAAAAACTGAATTAGAGTTGAGCATTATGGGCAGCTAGTCAATCGGGTCATTATTAAAAAAAATCTAGTACTTTCTTGTAATCTAAAAAAATAATTGAATTAAAATCAGGCTTTTAAGATATGAAATCGAGTAAACTCGGAAGAAAAGACATCTCAAATTTGAAGAAAAGTTTCTAAAAAATCCAAAGTAAAAAGGGGACGATGAATTGCTATTACACATATTGGTATCTAAATTGAAAAATTGCTACTAATTATAATGCTATTAACAAAGTGGTAGCTGTTGTGCTACAGGAGCAACAATGGTAGCTAAGTTATGTTACTTGTTACCGTCAATAGTAGCTATTTTTTCTTGAATCTTTCAATAAAACTAATTTTGCTACCAATTTCGGTAGCTAAATTTTGAAATTGTTCTTGTTGGTGGATGCTAATTCAAATATTGTAGCTATTGTGCAACTATTTCGACAACAATAGCAAAAATATTATAACTAGTAGCTAACTTGCACTATCTTAAAGTTTCTACGGCCAAGTAGATAAGCAAAATTATGAATTGCTACTGGCACTTGATTATAGTTGCTATTATGCTACTATTTAGCAAATACTTTAAACAAGTAGCTAAATTGCTACTATATTTTTCGAAATTACTACCGACTAATAATGCTAATACAACTTGATATTATGCTAGAATACAACAAATGAATGTGGTATCAAAATTATTATTGTCTTATAACTTAAACGTGTGATTACTACATAATTCGAAATAGTAATCTATACTACTACTGCCATAGTTGACATATTATCTTTTTATATAAATATTTTAATTTTTTCAATATAGTATATGTGTTAGCTTTGAGCTATCAAAATTTTAAAAAAGAACAATAAGTAGATAAAAATTGTCTAATTCGTGAAAAATAATTAAACTATATACCACTACTAGAATTTATTTTATCATATAAGATATACCTAATATAATATATTTTTGATATTATAATATTTTTAAGTCTCAAAGTATCACACATATTAATACATTATAAAATAGAGTAAAAGTATTAATTATTTAAATTAGTACATATGTTGGTTAAAATTTACAAAATTAGTATAAAAATAGTAGTAATAATAATTTAAATTAGTTAAGAGTATATATATATATATGTGTGTGTTTATATATATATATTTAATTTAATACAGTTTTTATTACTATATGATGCTTTTATTTACAAAAGGCACATTAACTAATAAAACATAAAAAAACTAAAAGTAATAACAATTTAAAATAGTTGACGTGTAGGTTAAAATTTGCAAATTTGCAAAGTAAGCAGAATATATATATATATATATAAACTAAAACTATGTGTGTGTATAAATTTATAAAATGTTAAAAGTATACAAAATTATAATAAAACGTACATAAATATACTATATATTAATGTTTTTAATTTACAAAACAACACACAAATTAATAGGATTTTGAAAAATAGTAAAGTTATAACAATTTACATTAGTTAAGATTATAAAATATTATACATCTATTAAAATTTATAAAGATATTATATTATACAAATTTACAAAAACAAAATATATTATTTAGAAGCTTTAATTTTCATATAATCATGTATATTATATTAGTATTTGTAACACTGCATAATAAGACTTAATTAAATAAGTAACTTTACATAATATATTTTCTTTTTGTATAATTTTTGACATTTCAAAGATTTTTAAAAAATATATATGTATAATTTTAAATTTTTATAATTTAAGCCAACAATATACTTAAATTTTTATTAGCATTACTATTTTGGTCGCATTAAATTAATTTGTTATATTATATAAATTAAAATATCATGTAGCATAATCGGCCGTATATCTATTTTATTAATTTTAATATATCACTGGTTTGATCATGTCTCGGCAAAAACTTCAATTTATATTTATAGTACCAAACATTCAATATATACACGTAGTTTCAATATATGATGTGAATAACTATCATGGCACAATGGTTAAGATATTCTATATTCATCCCAAACTTCGGGGGATCGATTCCTACTCTATGCAAATTTTAAACACACTAGTTTGAATTAAATATGTCATTGGTATGGAGGTCTATTTATACTCATATACTTTGTAAGGTAAGGTTCGATCCTAGATATTAGATGTGTACACATAACATAATCTTCGATTTAAAGAATAGTCAAGTTACTCGGGCACATGGAGTGGAATTGAATGGTGGTGGTGCCCATTATTCGGTAGTACCACTATTATATTATCAGTTTTTTTATTGTTATTCTATTAGCAACTTTGATACTACTTTGGTAGTAGCCATTTTGCTACCATTATTCTAGTATCGATTTTGTTATTGCTATACTAGTAGCTTTTTTGCTACTGCTATAATAGTGTCAATTTCGCTACTATTGAAGTAGTAGCGATTTTGTTACTGCTAAACTAGTATCGATTTTGTTACTAATGTACTAGTAACGATTTGGCAACTGTTATACTCGAAGCCATTTTGCTACTGTTATACTAGTAGCCATTTAGCCACTACATTCTAAAACGGTAGCAATATCTAGCTATCGGAAAAGTAGTAGCGAGACTAAAGCGAAATAGCTACCACATTCCAAAACGGTAGCTATTTTTAATTTAGCCACTAGGACCTTTGCTACCACTATATATCAGTAGCTAAATCATAAATTGCAGTAGCCCGTTGTGTTTAGCTACCAAAACTGATGATTTAGCTACTAATATACAGTGGTAGCTAAATCTGATTTTTCTTGTAGTGAAAGGACTGTATAGTCCACGACCCCTTGGGTAACCATTACATCACAAAGAACCGAAGTCCAAGCCAATTAACTCAATCCATCACATAGAACCAAAGTTCAAACCAATTCGACCATTCCATAATCATCACAACACGTTACCAATACAAATCCAATACCACAAGTTTCACACCATACCAATCCACCAATTATCATGATATTTTACCATTTCAAAATCCACATTTAATATAAAACTTTTACCTTTATAGAATCCATTACCTTAAACTCGACACCATGTCAATCCATCACTTACCATGTGTCACGCCTTCCAAGCAATTAGGACCAACGGCTTACCAATCATATGTCACGATATCACAACAATATAGCATATAATCCAACATATACAGAAAGTATAGTCATCCCCTAAAAACAACTAGATGACTAGGTTACCTTTCTCAAAGTCAAAAGTCACCAACATGCTCCAAGGATCACCAAGTCAAACCTTCTTCTCTATCAATCATTAATAAAACAAGTGGATAACAATAAGAACTCAAGAAAACCCAAATGAGGCCATTCCAATTGGCCATGTGCCCTAGGCACTTGCCAAATCCTCAAAATCCCACCAAACTTGTGAAAAACCTGCACTAAGCACTCTATAAGATCATCATAATGGATTGATGACTTGAATTGAAAAAAGAGAAGAAAAAACCTTACCATACAACAAAGGGAAGATGCCAAGGATGATTTGTAAATTCCAACACCAGAAGAGAAGCACACATGCACAAATCACACTAGAAGTACAAGTCTAGATTAGAGCACATTTTAATCAAGAATCAAGGGAGGAATAAGGTTGGAGCTCTAACCCTTGGAGGTACTGAAATGGCATTGATCGGAGGAGAAAGAAAGAGAAAGGAATACGCCAAGTCCAGCCCGAAAAAGAATGTAGAAAAGAGAGGGGAGAGAAAAAAAAGGATTTGGTACTAAGGGATTTAATTTGATGTATAGATAAATAAAATGGCCAGAGAGTTTTTAATTATTCACTAAGCAATATCCAGGAATAAACACCCAATAACTTCAGAAAAAACATGATAAATAAAGGAGATAAGAAGAAAATAAGATATTAAGTGATTTAGGGAGGCTTTAAGTGAGTTAACGAAGTTGAAAGGTCTTATTTAGTGAAAGGCTGAATAAAAGGTGTGGGTGACTTCAAATTTTGAATTTTCTAACTTATTGTGGGATAAAATTCATGTTGTACTCAGTAAAAGGCAGACCAAGTGTTGAAACACAACTTAAAAATCATTAATGACAATTTTGTGCATTAAGAAGTTAATAAGGGTTTAACTAGTAGAAAGACAAGTAAAAGGAGTATGTAACATTGAATATTGAATATCCTGACTTAATAAAGAGGACATGGTCATGCATTATTAGAAAATTGAAGACTAAATGTTAAAACATGATCTTAAGGTCAAAAATGACATTTTTGTGCACTAAGGGTAAATTTGTGATTTGACTGGAGTTAAACATGGATTTACGCAGAATTGTACGTAGTCACCTCCTCCATGGCCCTTAAGAATGTTTAGAAGTCAACCAAATGTGAAATTTCAGCTTTTAAGTCAAAGGATCAAAATTACCAAAATGTTCTTATGTGGTCAAAGTCAACCCTAGGTCCAAATGATCAAACTACCCTTTTGTCTCAACTTACAGAAAAGGACATTCTAAACCCAATGGAACACATACCAGCCCTCAACACCACTTTCTAAAAGCTCTATTCCCATTTTACCCAAAGAAATGATCAAAAATACTTTATGGTTTTGTTAGGCTTTGGAAACATTAGAGACAAGTCAATAAAACAATTCACTTCTTGTAAGAAATTTGAACTTTTGAAATTTGGTTAAGTTCAAATCTTGAAATGCCAAAGCTTCGACAACAATGATATTTCTTCTAATTCAGAAAGCTACGAAAACCTGATATGTCATTCCTCACTAGTAGAATATGTCATATAAGACACTTGGTCTACACTTGGTTTATGATGATCAAGAAGAAAAAAAACTTTGTATGAGCGAAAAAATCAATCACTGCTATAGGACATTAAGCAAATTCAAATAGAAATCACTATAGTGAGATATTACAAAAAAAAACCTATTATATTTGATCATGTAGTCACATGGTTTAAAAGTCATGCACACTTTGAGCTTAACTAATAATGATTAACCATATTGCCGTCTTAGCTCAGCTGGTAGAGCGCATGGCTTTTAACCATGTGGTCGTGGGTTCGATTCCCACAGACGGCGATGACAATTAATATCTATTTTTACGGCAACAACTTGGAAGTATTTATATTCTAGAGAATTCCATGCTCTTATTATCTTTCTCATAGAAACCTTTGTTGAGAGAGTGCATCTAAACAACAACAAAACTGCACATGGTAGAAAAGATTTGATCCTTTGGGAGTAGCATTTATATTGGCTAGTTGAACTATTTCTTACCTTAATTTTATTTATTATGGAATATTTGTCGATCAACTCAGCTAACGATATGTGTAATTACCATTTGCTGCCGTTGAGCTTGTTTATATCTTTGTTGAATTAAAACAAAAAGTTATGCTGCCTAGAACGAACTGTTCCGTACGGTTCATATAAATGTTTAGGGGTCTTAGGGATAAAAGTTTGACCATGATAACCATTAACAAGAACAACCATACAATGGAATTAAAGCAACATTTGAGACGTTTTAACAAAAAGATCGTGAATCCAGATTGTGGAGAATTTGATCACCAAAAAAAAATGTTTCAAGACAATCAAAAGTTTGTTCATATCCATTTTAAGAGAAAATTCTAACACGGGCCTTGACATGAAATGTTAAACTTCTTGAGTAAGGATCAAGTATTAGTTTTAGGATTACCCAGCGCAAAATTAGATTACCTATTGTCATGAGAAAACGATGACAAGTGAGATTAAAGACAATTGGCTATATCCTCATAACAAATTTATATAAGAGATTAACAATAAAGGTCCATTCATGTTCAGCTTAAAACCTAACAATAACTGGAAGTGTGAGTTATAACAATGCTTAAATATTAGTACTTGGGTTTAGGGTTGTCAATCTTGAAACGTACCTGAAACCGACACGTTAACACGTGGGTTTAAGTTGTAACTGCCAACCCAAAAATATTTTTGGGTCGGGTTTGGGTTGGGTTGCTAAAAATCTGGGTCGGTTTTGGGTTTGACTTGTCAACCCGATTTCAACCCGAAAACATTTTTAAAAAAGAAAAGAAAATATATATTCTTATAGTTATGTGACATAACCCTAAATATATCAATTATGTAACCATTTATTTTTGATGGTTTTATATGTTATGTTATATTATCTTGGTGATTTTGTGTAAAATTTATATTGATAGTGCAATATTTTTAATTTTGGGTTGATTTCGGGTCGATTTCGGGTTGATTTCGGGTCGGTTTCGGGTTGATTTAGGGTCGTCAGGTCAGTTTCGGGTTGATTTTGGGTCGACAGGTAGGGTTCGGGTTGACAAATCACAACCTGTTTCGGGTTCGGATCGGTTTTGGGTTGGGGTAAAACATGAGTAGGTCGGGTTCAGGTTGAAGTCTTCCCGACCCAAAACCCAAAATTGACAACCCTACTTGGGCTGTTGGACAGCAGGGATTTAGTTCATTTCTTTTTCCTAAAGTAGTTTAATTTCGCGGTGATTGTCAAGATTAAGAAGGTTTAGTAACCAAAATAAAAAATGTTAGACGACACGAATAAGATTTTAATTGGATGGGTATACACATCTAAAGTCAAAAATTTAACAAGCATTTTTTGGTTTTCAAAAATGCAAATAGATATTTTATAAAAGTTGACAATGAGATTCAAAACTATTAAAGCACCGTTTGTTTAAGGTCTTTCAAGAAAGAGAAAGAAAATGAACATACCTGATTCATATTCGTGCCTTTACGGGAAAATGAATGAGATTATCCTAAACTCATCTAAACTGATTATATCCTTTTTGTTATATATGGTTTAAGGTTCTCAGTTCCTCAAACGCTTTTGACTAGAACTCATCGCCGACGAGCAGCAACCGTGGCCAACGACCATCGACAGGTGATATGCAGTGGCGGACCCAGAATTTTAAATTAGGTGTGTCAAACTTATAAATTCAGATTTTTAAAGTGAATAATAAGCTTTTATATAATGTTATATTAAAGTTGTGATCATATTGACAATAGATACTAGTAGTATAAGGTCTACAGTAAATTAAATTTTAATTATATTCTTAAAAACAGTAAAAAAAACATTTTATTCTTTATCAAAGTTAATAAAGCACCATTCATGAACAAACTAGAAATATATAAATTTAGGTTGAAAAGTAACAAATGTTAACCAACAAATTAAGTAATTTACTTTAGGCCCTTTGTTGTTCTTAGAGATTAAAAAAGGTGCAAAGGTGGGAGTGCATAATAAATCAAGATTAGAGAAAAAAAAAATATTAGGTGAGGAAAGAAAGATGCAATTAAAATATAAGGACTAAAACAAAGCTAAAAAAATTTAAATCAAATTTAAAATACACTAAAGAGTGATTTACAAACTGAAATGCAACTATTATTAAGGTCATTCTTTAGCCTTGAACTCAATTTATTTTACATATATTAGATGATATTTTGTAATGAAATAAACAAATTGCATTAACCATATTTGAACTCAACTCATATTTATCAACACATAAGTGTCAAACCACCTAGCTAAACATGATTTGTTATAACATATAAATAAATTTTAGCTTTATTATGGATTGTATGTGTGTCAGTTGACACACTACGCTCTACATTGGGTCCACCCATATGTGACGGATTATTCCTTTCACTCTCCTGCATGAACAAAAAAATAGGGGAATTTTTGAAGGTCATTTCTTCCATTCTACTGCATTCTTTTTCATTTGTCATTTTTTACTCTCCAGGAACCAAATGCTTCTCGAAACTGTTCAGGTAGTTAGTTATCCTATCTAGTATAACAATTTCCATGTCTACGTATAGAAACAATGAACTAAACACTCTAAGTCCTAAACTAGATAAGATCAGAACCCTATCATTACTACAATACAAGCTTCATCCTGCTATTTACTTTTATTCTAAATAGTAAAAAAAGTTGGAACTCGTTGATAAGCTTTCAAATTACCGTTTTATGGTTTTGTTAAGCTTTAGAAACATTAGAGACAAGATCAGTAAAACAATTTACTTCTTGTAACAAATTTGAACTTTTGAAATTTAGTTAAGTTCAAATCTCGAAATGCCAAAACATGTACAACAATGACCTTTCTTCTAAATTAGAAAGCTACGAAAACTTGCTATGTTACATCCCTCTCTAGTAAAATATGTAACATATAAGCCAGTTGAAGATTCTGAGGAGGCCTACGTGAAGGAGGACGCTAGACAGACGCTCAATCTTACTAAAAAGCTTGGGTGTTCTATCCCGATTGAGGAGCGCGCTCTGGAGAACATTGAAGGGATCATCCGTGAGCAGAGCTCAAGTTATCATCAAAGACGCCAAGCTACGACAGAAGGGTCAACGGAGGACTCCGATCGGTGCTCGAAGAATTCATCTAAGAACGGGTCCAGAAAGGTGGTAGGAACAAGGCGCCTAGGCTTTAGTAAATTTTCCCGGGCTAGTAAGATAGCCAGGAGGGGTAAGAAGAAAGCGAATTAGAGTCCTGTTGGGGGATTTCTCTTGCGAGTTGGTAGGTCTAGCAAGATATAGAGGGACTGAGTCTTGTTTGGTGTGTTGTTTTACCTTGTAGTGTCCGAGTGACACGTTTGGGCCTTGTGCCTATTATAAAAAAAAATAAGACACTTGGTTTATGACGATTAAGAAAAAACACTTTGTATGAGCGAAAAAAAAAATCTATCAATAGAAAATTAAGCAAATTCAAATAGAAATTTTCTATAGTGAGATATAACAAGAAAAACCTATTATATTTGTTCATGTAGTGGCTTCAGACCAATCGCAATGGAAATCTCCTCCAAGAGTTCTTATAAGATTAACTTCGATGTTGATAAATTTGATGATAACAAGGTTGTTATGGGAGCTGTGCAAGATTGTATCAACAAATGCTAGGATGTATAGCTGGTCATTAGTTTAGCATCTTCTTCCTAGCACATATAAACCTTGGTACTAATCAATTGCATTCCATTCGATATTTAAGCTCATTGTGAGAGCTTTAGTTGTTGAAGGAGACAAAATTGCTGATCTCATGTATAGGACCATATATCATTACTCTTTACAAGCAATAATCCTAAAGTTATATTATCAGTAGTGAAAATCAAACCCATGATCACATGGTTTAAACATCATGCACTCTTTCAATTGAGCTAATAATATTAAAATATATTGCCGTCTTAGCTCAGCTGGTAGAGCGCATGGCTTTTAACCATGTGGTCGTGGGTTCGATTCCCACAGACGGCGGTCATGATGTGAAGTTATCATATCTTTTGATAGACTTCGTTTCAAATATTTAATACCGGGTTTAGATAGTTTACATTATAAGTTTTGCTCGTTTGTCATATGAATAATGTACAAATGTCACATCCAACACGCAGAAGATCCCTGATCACATATACATTTAGTTGCTATTCACATAAATTTACATAAAAGAAGCCAGAAAAGCCACAATCCCCAAAAATCCCAAACCGACGACAACATAACCAATGGCGTGTAATCATACATACCACAATTCGCAAACCATTAAAACCTCTCTGGAGTTTTCTTGGTTTCGTCACCACCATTGATGTACTCCTTCTCATAGTTGCAGCGGTTACGAGCTGCTGCAGCAGCGTCCTTGCGGTAAGTTTCTTCCATATGCTTCACCTTGTAAACGCATCTATCTACTCTGCTCTTCACGTCTGGAACGTTGTAGTTTTGCGCCATGTACATCCCCCAGATAGCACCAACACCAAATGTAAAACCCGTCTTCATCAAACCCATTGTATTGCTTCACTTCTATTTGTTGTGAGAGAACTGTACTGTTGTTCGTTGCTTGCTTGCTTGTAAATATTTACAATGCGATTTGATGACCGAAATGGCAGGAAATTGGTTTGGGTTATATAGAGCAACATACAGAGAATGAATCTCGTTGACTATTTCTGTCTTGACTTGACTTGTTAATTAAGTTATATAAGTTCATTGTCTAACTTGAGTGACTAATGATAATTTACCCCTTCACCAAGTCTTTTTTTGACTAGAAACCTCTTTCCCAAGTCATTGCTTACTACATATATATGTATTGATCAATAAAAAATGTATATAGTACAGACTTGTGTTTCTGTATTGTTATGTTACGATCATTCGTTTGTAATTGATATTAAATAGTCCACACTTTTCCTTTTCTTTTACATCAAACACCGTAAGTACTAGCGTTGATGATAACCGATTATTGGTAAGTCCAATTTGCCGGTCTTACATTTTAGAAGTATATATAAATAATTTTTCTTAACATATACTAGTAAAATCAATAACTAAACATGTGTCGGCTATACCTACATGTAGCTAATATATATATTACATGTACATGTTGTAGACGAAACATGTACATTATATATATAAAACATGTATATTAATTATATAACAAAATTTGTACACAAAATAGTATTTTTAGTATAATTGTTTATTATACAGGTTTTTCTTATTCATTATACATGTTTTCATTGTTGGTTGTACAGTAATTGTAGCTATCTTTGGCTACATATACATGTTGCCAACAATTTGCCATAATTAAAACTATATCCGAGTAATTTATATGATTCAATTAACTACAAATCATCTTAATCATAATTAACTGGATTTTTGTTTCAATTTCACGGTTTAAGTTCTAATTTGAATGTTCCAGTTTTATATGAAGACCCAACAAAGTAATAATGAAGCGAAAGATGGAAGTGTCTGATTCAGATCGCTTCAAAACGTCCATCTTTTTATGTTTGATTGGGTTTAGATTACACGTTCATGTGACACGAGACATGCTGTGAAATATCCCAGAGAATCTGTCAAGATCCCACTCTTAGTGTTGATTTGAAGTAGAGGTGGTAGTTCGGGTCAATCGGTTTGGGTTTGGTTGGGGTTAAGTTCAAATCGTCCAGTATTTGGTTCGGGATGAATTGGGTGGGGTGAATTCGGTTTATTCGGGTTGAATTTGGTTTGTATAAATTTCGGGTCGGTTTGGATCAGTTTGAGTGACTTTTGGTTTGGTTGATTTTCGGTTAGGGTGACTTCGGGTCGGGTAACTTTCGGTTCAGGTTACCCTCGTTTTTTCGGGTCATGGGTCTAATTCGGGTCAATTATTTGGTTAAATTCGGTTGACATTACAAAAATCTAGCAACTTAATAATCATGATATTTAAATTTGTCTTTAATTAATCTCAACAAGTATGAATGCATATAAAAGATTAATTTAAACAAATAATTATTATTTACATCATGTTATAGTTATACATTAGTAACCAACACTTAACATAATTATTGATACAGTTTTATTTTATTTAGTAGTTTCAGTATTTTGAGAGGAGTATAAATAAGGTATGTTTGTGGATAGCTATTAATTTATATCGAAGTGTAATAACTTGTTTTTTTAATCTATTAATGGTGACTACTTCGGTACTCCTCCTATTTTGTGAGGATACCCTCTTTCTTTAATCTAGTTACAACTTGATATGTGGAATTTTATATTTATATTATTTTTTAGATTTTAAATAGTGTCTTTTATTTTATTAACTAATCCTTGTGGCAACTTAACTGAAAATAGAAACACTTTATTAAATATTTAGAAATTAGTAACTTCCCAGCTTAATGTCAAATACATCAATTGTCTATTTTTTTCTTCATCAACCTATTTAATAGAGTTTAATACATTTTTTGAAAAAAATAGGACTAAATTTACTAGTGATTATGTATCATTGAAGAAAACATTTATAAATTAAATATATAAGTTACTCTACATTTTAGAAGAGGATAAATGAATTTAAAAGATAAATTAAAACATATTTATTTTTTATTAACAAATAAAATAATGAAAAAACTAATCAAATTTTTAGTAACAAACCTTTGAACTTTTATTTTAAAATAATTCTCTAATTACTCAAAGATTACCTAATAACTATACTTATTTTTATATATTTTTCTTTATTTTATTACTTAATTAAATTTTAAATTGAACCCAATTTTTTGGAATTGATACCTAACTTTGCTTATAAATCATTTTAGTTATAAGTTAATGAAGGTGGTAAGTATCAAAACTAATATTTTAAACATAACCTTTACTACAACATATAATTAAGTTCAAATTTTTGACAATGATTCATAAATCAGAATAGTCTAAGCAATTTTCCACTAAAATAAAAATAATAATTAATGTTCATAATATGTGTTAATTCTCTTGTTTCAAGAATTACTATCAAAAATAATAATTAATGTTCGGAATAGTCTAAGATTTTTAGGTGTAATTTTTTACCTTTTGGCTTGTCGCAAATAGGTAATAGTATGACGCTGGTTAAAAACTGTATATAATGAAGAACTATTTACAAGCGTGAAAATTTTGTTGTATAGGTAAAAATCTTCAAGTATATTTATCATTTATGCTAATGATGGAGAATTACTTGCAAGATTTTATAAAGGCTTGAAAATATCAAATAAAAAAACACCTTCAATATATATATGAATAATTAATAAAATACATAAATGATACTATGAATTAGTGATAAAACGGAAGTCTAAATATTTGGTTCTTACGAATCTACCATTGATGAGTAACACTAACACATTATCATTATTAGTTGTACGATTAACTATAAATTTAAATTATATGGATTAACTTGAACACTTAAAAAAATTGCAAAAGAATAACTTATGATGTTTATGTAAGTTACAATATAAGTTACGTCACGATCAGTTCAACTACTCATTATTTTGCTCATGTTTCTTAGTTTGTTCATATCTACTTAATAATGTTTTTTATTTTTCTTTTACATGTTCTTTTTACATCCTTAAAGCAAAATTTGCCTATCGAATGCTTGATATTCATGTCTTCTTCTGGACCACAACCCCATGATACTTTATTGTAAACACTGTTCGGTATTTGAATGTTATGGTACTAGAGTTTCTGGTATAATGGTAGTATTATGGGGCATTGTACAGTGTTGTATGATACAGATACTAAATATTGATTTGTATTCAAACTGGAGATCTGGTATTAACTTTTTATTTCATTCTCATTGTCTCCTATAAATAATGTATTATATTATTTTGGGTCACTTGATATATGAATTTGTGTCACACTGGATTTGGTTCGGGTCACTTCAGATTTCGGGTCATCTTCAGGTTATGGGTGACTTCGGTTCGCCTGGTTTTGATTTGGATGGCTTCGGTTCAGATGGTTGGGGATCGTGGTTTATTCCCGGTTTTACAATATACGGTTCGGTTTAGTTCAAGTCGGTTTGTTTCGGATTTCAGATCATTTTTCAAGTTATAGTTTTCGGCTGAGATTCAGATTCAGATCGGATTGGTTCGGTTCAGTTTTTCGGGTTCAGGTCACTTTCGCTAGGTCTAATTTGAAGTGAAGATGTTTGTTCTGGTAGGTTTCTTCCGGAAGGAATGATCCTGAAGTTGTTGAGGTTTGGGCGAAGAACTATTCCAGTAGAACTTAGGAGTCAGCAACCGTTTTCTATTTCCTTACCACGATCTTAATTACCCAGTGAGACTGATTGGCTCCCACCTTTGTAACCATTTTTTCTTTGAGATACTTGCAACCGTTACATATATAAATACACCATAATTAATCTCCCAATTACCCTAATGACTTCTCTCAAACCCTGTGAGCGCCACTACTAAAACCTCCACAGACTCAGGAGCCCAAACATATATCTTTCGAGTTGTCTTCTTCCCAGTGTTGTTCTATTAAGTTACATGCGAATTTAGTCAAGGGTGATTCATAGTGTTTTTATGTTCTTCTCTGGTAAGTATGCAATTTCAGTTGTGTTCATTTTTTCATCTACTCGTCATTAAGTTTGTGTTCTATTTAATCCATTAAGCTCCTTAAAATTATCCCAAGATATATACCTAGTGTTTTGGCATTACAATTGTTGTTTGTATTCATAATCTATTTTCATCACTAAATACCACCATCGCTTACTCTCATAAAACACTTCCTTTCTCCGTCTTTGTCTTGTAAGTATACCCAAGGCTCTTCTTTTATTGAATAAAGATCCAATCATTTCCGGTTGATAAGGAAAATATGGTAAAAGTGATTGATGGGTGTATCGTGGTTATAATTAGGTGATGGATACTTTGGAGGAAATTTCTAGCAGTTAGCTAAGAGCAAGGCTCAAGTAAGTCGTTGTTGTCATCTACTTGAATACCACATTATGCTTGTCGGTTTGGTTATGAATGATTGAATCTGTGAATTTGGTGGATATTCGTGATACTTGTGGTGTTTGGGCATGATTGGATACTATGATTAAGAGATTTGGAGTATGACTTTACTGTCTATTGGAAATGGTTATTTACGTATTAGAAAACTGTGATCCTTGGTGTATTGGATGTTTACATGTGCTTGGTAAGGGGAGCTTCTTTTGGAAACTTGAATACTTTGATACACTGGGTATACGTTGCTACCAATGAAATGCAGCTTACTTCAACACAAGTTCTCTATTTGGCGAGAGTGCTATACTCTTTCTCTTCTGCCCCTCTTCCCTGTAAGTTTTTTAGCTTAATAATGCTCAATTAATGAGCTCAGCATTTTGTCCCATATCTTGTTTGCATGCTGGGTTTTCTGTCACCAAGTTCAACCTGGTCTGCTCCATCCCAGCACTGGGCCACGACAAGAATTTATTCGCTTCAGAGTTAGTTTTTCAGCCTCAACTACTCTCTCGAGAATTGGTGAAGCCAGGATTGATATAGGATCTCCCCTTCGAAGAACAGTGAAGGAGCTCTCAAGCCAACTCTCCCTAACTGGAGACGAGGCACACTCGGTGGCGATTGACAACCTCATGGACCATGACCTGTTCGACAGATGTCTTCTAGGGAAGATTATATTCAATCGCGGGGTTGATAGCCGAGCAATGGAGACTATACATTGTCTAAAGTATGGCAAATGGCGGGCTCACTGAAAATCAAACAAGCAATGTTGCAAATCTTCCTGTTATAGTTTGAGCGCATTGACATACTGCACATGGCTCTTGCTGGTGGCCCTTGGTCCTTTGACCATGCTCTTCTTATCCTTCAACATATAGATAAAAAGAGGGCCCCATATGATGACAATGTCTCGTCTTTTCCTCTTTAAGTAAGGATCAACAATGTGCCTCTCATTTTATACATCAGAACCTCTGCCCGTAGCCTTGCTAGTCGCTTTGGTACCTTCCTGGAGTCTAGGGAAGAAGATTTCTGACGGGCGTTTCAAGGTTTTGACATCAGTTAGAAAAGCAGTCCGCTCCTGCTGATATGCTTTAGGTGTGGCATAGTCTCTCATGCGACAAAAGACTATCCAAGTCAGCTCGCTTTACACTCCAGTGTATTTCCATATGGCCTCTAGCTTAGAGCATCAGGCCTTCGTATTGGTGGACGTCTTAACCAAGATGAAAAACACTAATTCCTGAAGGTTGCATGTAGCCTTTTAAGTAAGCTGACTTCTATGGATGTTGGTCATTCCCCTCTTCCTCCCGTCGCCAATGAACCTCTCCCATCTCCTGGAAAAGATGTTGGTACACCCCAGTTGGAGCAAGGCACAATCTCAAAAAGGTTGAAATCATCCTTGAGCCCGCCTTTTAACCTTGTTAAAAGTCAAAGAGCAGGAAGGCTCTCCAAACTCGCATAATGGGAAGAAACGTAACTACGAAAGAATTTTGTGAGGTAAAGAAGTCCATAATATCCATGATAATCCTCCCAAGGCGGTGACAAACCATAAGAAAGGCAAGACATCTCTCAGTAAGGATCCAGTCCTGGTTATTAATTTAACTCATCAACATGAAACCACGGTCCCCCTAATCTAGCCAATGTCGAGGCAGTCTCTGGATGCTCTGGGGGCTGCCAAGGAAAATGAGGTGGAATTCCGCTGGCCATCATGAATGACAGAGATTCTTGATGGCTAGCACGTCTTGGAGTCTCAACTGTGCTCTAAGCTCAATAAGGAGGTCTTCTCCACGCTTGGGACTCCAATTGGCTAGGGTGTGCTAGACCCTCATTATCCTTTGTGTTCAAGCATGTCGGTTTCTGTCGTATAGTTTAAAATCTTCTGGTAGTTTGTGCTTGCATGCTACTGGCAGTCATGGCATCAAAATTTTCTTATATCCTCGATAGTATCATTTAGGGAACCATGGTTCCCCCATTGCACTCCTATTACAAGGATGCTTCCTAATGTAGCTGGATAGGCAGCCATCCTCTGGGATAGGGCTGACCTTAATGGCACATTCCTTTTTGGTTTGTTGTTGTTTTTGTTTACTTCAGCCTGTGACTTGGAAATCTTGTATGACTACCCCGTTCCTTATTGGCTCAGTTTGTATGCTTAGTCCTCTATGGAGTAGTATTAGTTATGCTACTAGTTTTGCTTAGCTTATCTTATTCTATCATTAGCCTATTCTCGTCCTCTAGGATGAAACTCACTCTATATCAATGATCAATCATTTCCTATTTTGAAAAAAAAAATAGAAATGTAGCTTACTTCATAATATGTATTGATCAATATCAAATGTATAGACTTGTGTTTGTGTGTGTGTGTATGATAATTTGTTTGTAACTGTAACAGTCCACACATTTCTTTTTCTTTACAGCAAACACACAAAGTATACTAGCGTTGACGATAAAACTAACTTTATCAATGGTTAGCTGATCCGTCTTACTTTTTTAAAAAGAAAAGAGTTCAAACAATTTTTTCAGCTAATCCAATCTAGTAAAGTAATAACTAAAACTACGTGATTTAGAACTGTGTGGGCGGTACTAGTTTTGATATGGAAATGGGCATTTTAGTTTTCTCACATTAGGGATATAATATAATTTTTAGCTCTCTTCTTTTCTCTATTCCTCCATTTTTTATATGAAACCCTTCTTCCTCCCAAATTCAAATAAATATGCACCAATAACCCTAATCCATAGCTGCACCAATATCCCTAACTCGTGTTCTGTTCGTTGCTCACCGTAAGTCTCTTCTCTGCTCACCGCTTATCCGTCTTGCTTGCTCTTGGTTTTCTGGCTTGCTCTACCTATATTTTCTCCTTCTATCGGCATCGGAATTGTGATATCACCCGAGTCTCACTCCCTTACGCATAAGTACCCACCCTTCACCAACGTTTTTTTATCAAATCTGAGCATCATCTCTCTAATTGGAACAAAGCCAATCACAATCAAATGACCAAAACAAGCGTCTTGCCTTGGACTCCCGAGATTTCCCGCAACTTTCAATAACAGTAGCTTCTTCTTTAGCTCACTTTTTCACTCTAATTTTTAGGAAAAGAAAGGAACACAAAATTGAACACATATGCTCTATTTCGCCGAAATTCATGATTAGGTTTTGAAAATATTGATGTTGAAGCGCCATGCAATGTTTTGTTGACTATGCTAATCGTGACTTAGTCTGTCACTTTTCTAATTCACCTAATTATGTTCTCTTGAGTTTTCATTAGTCAGTGCTCTTCACAATTGTTGGAGATCAAGTGTGAGTCCCACATTGAAAAATTATATGCTAGTAAGTAGTTATATAGCCTATGGGCCACTCCACCTAATCTCATTGGTTTTAGGACGGAACTTCATGGGTTTTGGACCTTACTAGTCTATATAAGTATTTATATATCCGTTGGCCTTACTAGTCCCACATAAAGAAGTGTGTACCATGGTTGTGTTTCTGTTTGTATCCTGTTTTTTTGTTGAAATTGTGTTTGTTTGAATGCAGACAACCTACAGTGATAATGATTGTAGTTATGTTTCGGTCATTCATATTGTTTCCCTCATTTGATTCATAGAAATATTAGGTTGGTTCATTAAAATATTGTTTTGGTTCACATCATAATAGGTTTTAGTTTTTTCGTTCTTGTTTTTGTTATTTATACAGATACAGACATGTCATATTTCGAAAGGAAAAGAGAAGGTAATTGACCCTTTAATGACTTTGAAGTATAATGTGAATCTTTCATGTTGACTAACTGTCTGCCTAATTACTAGACTTCGAGTACTTGAAACTGTACTCAACCATGCATGGAACAGAAGAACCATGTCATTGATGAAGTGAACTGGGGTGTACATGAACCTAAAACGCTACACATTGAGAATCTGCCAATAGACTTGATGCGTGGTGCAATCTATTCTAAGTGAGCCAGACGTGATCAGGTTTTTGCACATCACTTGTTCAGGAGCTCTAAAACTCTTGTAATTATGTTTATATTCTCTCCCCTTCCCTTTTCAAAAGAGAAAAGGGATGTTGTCTGATCTATGGTGACAACCAGTGTAGCAAGTCTACTATTTAGACAAGGATACAATATGTTTGTTTTTGATGTTTTTGCCGAGATTGTGCGACTTATTTATGAAAGGGTACATAGATTAATGTGATGGTAATATATGACATTTTATTGAGGTAAGACATTTTTGCTCCTCTAATGAGCTAGCACATATGTTATTTGGTTTTAGCATACAAAAAATAGAGCTGATACGGTTCCTATTATAGATTTGTTGTAGAATGAAAAAGTTGATCCCAATGTCACACTCTTTGGCTATCTATCTAAATGTAAATTATGGTACATATTAAATATGACACCTTTGCCTTTGGAAACATAGATTATATGAAATAAAAGGTCTATGATGTTCAATGAGTTATTTTTTAGGTACTTTTTTGTTGCGAGACAATGAAATATACTAGTTTGACATTGCGTAAAAAATGAGATGTTAATGTTGATGGGTGTCATGTTGGCATCAATGTTTTTATTCATGAGAGAATGAAAAGAACCACGAACTAAAAAGAAAACAGTCAATACAACTATGTGGCAAACAGTGTGAAATTTAAATTCATAATATACCCCTAAAAATTTTTGTAATTCGCAATATATCTCCTTTTCAAAACACGTTCACAAAATACCCATAAAAAGTTTCAAAAATCTGAAAATACCCCTAATGTGAAGTGACCTTGAATAATGACTATTTTACCCTGACATTGTAAGTAATGTTTCAAGTTCACAATATGCCATTTTTTTTATTCAGGGGCATTTCATGAATTTTTTTAAAAATATATATTTATAATATTATAAAAATACAAATAATTACAAATTTTTTTAGAAAATTAATAAAATTATAAAAATAAATAAAACATATATAGAATAAAATATAACTAATAATTATTAAACATTAAATATACAAAAAAAGTCAAACAAACTAACGATTATATATTATATAAAAGCATATACATGTAAGTTTAAAAGTAATAAAGATACTATAAAAATTTTAAATTTTCATTTTATACTCTCTAAGCTTATCATAGTGGGAACATCTTAGAAAAAAATATATACATAGTTGTAGGCTTGTTTTATGGCTTGAACGGATTTTTCTTTTAAAACCGTATATATATATGTACTTTATGTAAATAAATAGATCAAAAAGGGGGCAAAGTGTGATAAAAAGAAATATAAGGTATAAATGGTAACAACGACTAAGAGGATAGCCCTCCGGATTTTTATAAGTACAAAATATGAATTTTATAAAATGGAAGAAGTAAATTATAAAACTAGGAAACCATGGGGTAGCTTCGTAAACACTATCAGAACTGGTCAATGAATAATTTATGTGGCCAACCTTGACCACATATGAGGGTTGACCAAATTAAAATGGTAAGGATAAATATTTTAAGTACTTAAAGAAATATTAAGTCAAAATGATAATTATAAAGGTATTAGGGGAGTATATGTAATTACCCAAATTATGTGGGTCAAAATACAAGTATGGGAACCCTTGAGGGTTGTTGGGAATTTTAGAGGATTTTGGAGCAAACTTAATGCTTTAATTAACTAGGAGTTATACTATATAGTTAAGTATGAAACCATGGCAATTATAAAGTTAGGGGTAAGTTAGGTAATTACCTTAAACCTTGGGGCATGAATGGAAATTTAAGTATTTGAGGGGATTAGTATATAAACCTTGAAAGGTTTTGGAAATTTAAGTAATAATATAAATTAATTAAGAGGTATAATATGAGGTTTAAATAATTAAAGTGTTGGTTATAAAAAAGGGGGCTATGGTGTAATTATGAGGGAAATGTGGGAGAATGGTCAATTTGGGTAAGCTTGTTACACGTTGATGCTTAAGAATACCCTAAAACATTAGCTAGAGTGAAGGACTTAGTTAACGTGTAAAACGACAATGTAAGTGTCCAAGGAGTTGATAAAGTCTAAGGTTAGTACTTGGAAAGTTTCTAAGAGACTATTATAAGTTGAACACCCAAAAAATTATCTAAGGGATTACACCTGATAAAAGGGGATAAACTAGGAAAATGTCATTACGGTCGTTGTATGCAACCATAAACTGACAAGTTGCTCTAATTAACTTTAGGGCCGTAACGAACGCCAATCGGGACCCTGTGTGTGAGACAACCCTTTTGCTTCTGAACCAGGTATGGATATGTGTGGTCCATATGTTGTCGTGTTACACGGCTTGTTTGTTGTGTGCCTTGTTTGACAATGACCATAAGACTAAAGCATGGAATTGGATTGCTTGTTGTGACTTGCTTATATGCTTGTTATACCATTGTTGCATATTACTTGCGCGCACACAGTAGTTTAGTCCCTTTCTCGTTTATGGAACCTTGAGATAAAACACAACGAACTATGTAAACAAAGAAAACTCCATAAAGGGAAACTCCTCTTTAACCATAGAGGACGTACCATGACACCCACTATGGTGTCTATCCATTAATGATAATGAAGAACAAATATCAACTGATGGAACATGAGAATAACCCGAGAAGACAACATCTCCGGCCGCGCGGTATGGATGCTCGGGAGTTGGTATCTGCATCAGATCCTAAGACCGTCTATGGTAGAACATATTTTGGGGGTCCCTGGGTGACCCCGCTTTCTCAGCACATCCCGAGGTCTAGAGGTGACCTCGCTTTCTCGACCCTGGGTGTCGGGAATGGGGGATTGGCAATTGGTGGAGCATTATCCTGGAGTCTAGAGGTGACTCCGCTTCCTCGACGTGCGACGCTGGGGATGGAGGAAATTGCTATGGAGGAGACGTCCTCCAACGTGCGGTGATAAAAGAATTCACAAAGAATCCTTAAAGAAACAAAGAAAGATTGGCACCTACATGATATGGTTGCGGGATCTAATTATATCCCCATAAAATAATTCACAAATAATCCTTAAAGAAACAAGGAAAGATTGGCACCTACATGATATGGCCACGGGATCTAATTATATCCCCAGACTCGGTGCAAGGAAAGAGGAATAAAATACACATTATGGAAACAAGAGAAAAGAAATGAAAACACACAACGCTCGAATGATCCCATAGTGAGGATCATGGGCATAATATACCTATGCACACATCTTATTATTTACATGATTGTTGTTGCTATACTAGCAGCTTGTTGTGCTTGGTTGCGTGTTTGATGTGCTATGTTGCCAGCCTGGTATGCTTTGAAATACCCCGACCTTAAATAAAGTGATTAAAATTATCCTAATCCATATTTAAGAGCCTAATAACGCTCAAGTAATATCGGTGAGGAAAAATAAATCCAAAAGAAATAAAGAAACGCTTAAAAAGCGAAAAACGCTAAATAAGCGTTAAATAACCATAGGGGTATGAGACCCCGGATAGCGTATTATATGGATCCTAAAGGGTTAATAATACCTAAATGATATATGTGAACAACTCCCGAAGAAAACGGATCCAAATAATGTATTAAAACGCTAATAGAGCGTTAACGCACGTTTTTCGAGAAAACCCAAAAACGTGATTTTTAGTGGTCAAACAAACCTGTAAAAAAATTATAAGTCATTAAATAAATATTATTAATCATTTATGGAAGCTTAATAACCAATAAAAATAAAGAAACGAGAAAATTCCAGAAAACGGGCCCGGTTAGTGAATAGTACCAAAACCGGGTAAAATAACGAGTGTTTCTGTAAAAGACGAAAAACGCTCCAGCTAGTATAACAGTGGGGGCCGGTTTTTATCAGTCAAATAACTCCCTCACACACACATGTAACTAGCTAATTAAATAAGAGAGCAAAAAGCTAAAAGTGATAAAGTAAAAGGGGTACTTTACCCTTTTCTCTCACCTCACTCTCTCATTTCCCTTTTCTCTTTCCTCTTCCTCCTCTCTCCACCGATTTTGCTCCTCTCTCTCTGGTTTTGGGCGATTTCTTGAAGCTCCACAAGCCTCCCATGGCTTCTCTTCTTTCTCCTCATGCTCTAGCTCCATTTGAGCTCCAAATGTAAAATAAATTGCATATTTGAACTCCCCTCTTCAAGCTCTACATTCCTATCTTTTCAAAATCCGAAAATGAGCAACTTCATCTACATGGGTTTTCCCCATTTGAAGAGAAAAGCACACCATTATGGAGCTTGGAGTCTCCTCTTTCAAACAAGGTAAAAATCTCCATGAAAAACCCAAGTTTTCTCTACCTCCTTGTGTAACCGATTTTGCCCTTCTTGTAATGCCTTGTTCTCTTCCTTGTTTAAGCTTGGTTCAACTCTCCAATGGTGGAGGAACTCTCCTTTGTATTCAAGGTTTAAAAACCTCTCGTGAAACTCCAAGGTAAAACCCTAACTTGCGGTAATTTAAACCCTTCATTTAATTAGTGGTGTTATAAGAGGTTAGAAGTTTAATTATATTCTCCTTATGTAATTTGGGTGTTGGGATGGAGTTTGGTAACTCCATCCCCCACAAAACCGATTTGGACAAGAAAGAAAGGAAGAGGAGAAAAGGAAAAGAAATGAAGGAATCAAGAGCTCAAGGTAAGAGCTCCTTCTTAATGCTATATTTTAATGCATTAGAGTAATGGGAATGGGTAAACTAATTTAAAGAACCCAAATCTTGTATTAGTATTTGATAAGTGGTGAAATAATGCTCTCTCAAGGTCTTTATTCGTCGTCATTTTATTTGGCGCATGACTTATTTCACCACTTTATGGAGTATTTGTGTGTTTATTAGTGATCTTACACTTTTGGCTTGTTCAAATAGGTAAATACTCTTTGGAGTACATTTTGAGAGCTTTATATGAGAAAGCATCAATGTTCGAGCACCTCGGGAAGGATGCCTAGCCAACGGGAAGCATCGGGAGAGTTTCGGCACATAAAAAATGACATTCTGGGGCCGACCGAACTTGCGACCGGACTTGCAAGTTCGGTCGGGCTCTGTTCAGGACGTCCCAAAACGCACTGGAATCGACCGAACTTGCGACCGGACTTGCAAGTTCGGTCGAGCTTTAAAACCCGTCACGTGTTTCCGCCTAAATGAGTCCGACCGAACTTGCGACCGGACTTGCAAGTTCGGTCGGACGGAAATTTTTGCCCAGAAATTGTTGTTTAAAGACTACATTTTGGGGCTTCCTTCCCCATTATCAAATTCACCCGACTCCAACCCTAAACAGACGAGAAAAAGGCGAAAATAGAAGAGAAAAGAAGAGAGAAGAGAAGAGAAGAAAGAGGAAGAAGGAAGTGAAGATCTCTACCTCCATTGAAGCTTGGAAGCTCCTCCAATGGCTAATTCTTCCTTTTCTTTGCTCTTTCCTCTAGCTATGTCTGAGTAGTTCCATTTGTATCCTAGGATGAGGGTTTGAACCCATTTTGCTCATTGAATGCTAGAAACCTAACTCATTAATTACTCTTGTTTTATTCTCTTCAATATCAATTAATGCACTAAACTGATCTCTTATTGCATTTATGGTGGTTCCATTCAATATTTGAGCTTGAGTTTGGAACTAGACCAAGAAGGGAGTAAACCCTAACCTTTACTTTCTTGATTTTGGAAGTAAATGCTTGGGGCTATTATTTAAGAGTGCTTGCTTAATGCTATTTGATGACTTGAACCTCCTTTAATTAAGGGGTTTGATTATTTGGGTAAGAATTGGATTTCCCATGATTTGGGGATTCATGAGCTAAACTCTAATAGGCACTGAGATGATGAGTTATGGTTTTGAAGTTCTTTGAGTGAATTGGGTGATTCCCACTATCCTAGGGTACTCTCTCCACCCATTCCATTCACAAACATTTTACTGTTTTTTATTGCATTTTAGTTAACAAAACAAACAACCAAGCTTGCCTCTGGCTAAACCCCCATTTTACTGTTATTTTGCACTTAACTATTATACCGAAGCTTGGGATTTAGAAACCAATTTCCTTGTGGATACGACACTTGTTTTACTGCAACGAATTGGGTGCACTTGCCCATTTCAGCTAGGTTTAATTACTATGTATGTAATTTTCCCAACAAGTTTATGGCATGACGGATCAAGGAGTCTCAAGAAGATGAAGCTCAAGAAAAAGAGCAAGAGATTGTTGAGAAACTACCACCTCCACCTAAGGAAGTTTCCAAGGAGAAGGAGTCTCCTGAACCTTCTACTTCTACTACTCTTGCAAAACATCTTCCCCCTCTTCCTTTTCCCAATAGACTCAAAAAGAAAAATTTAGATGAACAATTTGGGAAGTTTCTAAGCATTTTCAAGAAATTAACAATTAATATTCCTTTTTCTGATGCTTTGAAACAGATGCCGATCTACGCTAAGTTCATGAAGGACATCATAGCGAACAAGAGATCGCTGGAGGAAGCAGAAACCGTCCACCTCACCGAAGAAGTGTCGGCGGTTCTACAAAGAAGCCTACCTCCAAAGCTTGGAGACCCCGGTTTACCTATCGTCCCTTGCTATATTGGTGAAATTGACTGTGGTAGTGGGTTATGTGATTTAGGTGCTAGTATTAATCTTATGCCTCTCTCAACTTTTAATAAGCTTGGAATTGGTAAATGCACTCCCACTCCCATTCAATTGCAACTAGCGGATAGATCTTTGGTTGTCCCTAAAGGGAAGGTAGAAGACTTGGTAGTGACTGTTGGTTCATTTGTCTTCACAACTGATTTCATTGTAATAGACATGGAAGAGGACCAGAGAGTGCCACTAATTTTGGGCAGACCTTTCATGAGAACTGCTAGGGCCCTCATAGATGTGGAGAAAGGCAAAATAATTCTGCGACTTCATGATGATAAATTAGAATTTGACATGTCTAAAGCAGTGAAGAGACCCTCACAGGCTGAGGCTATTTTTGCTATAGATGTCGTAGATTCAATTGTGCAGGATCACTCTCTCTCTCTTGTTAAAACTGATGCTCTTGAATTAGCTTTGTTTGAGGCTTGTGTTGAACAGGAATTTCACCCAGACATGATTGAAATGGTGGCTGAGTTGAACAGTAGATTTTCTGGCTATAGACCACGCTATCCACCACCTGAACCATTAGAACGAGCTGCTCAGAAGCCGTTGCCGTCGGTTGAAAAGCCTCCCACTGTGGAGATGAAACTTTTACCTCCTCATTTAAAATATGTTTATCTGACTGAACCTTGTGATCTACCTGTCATTATCTCCTCCTCCCTCACAGGTGAACAAGAGGACAGTTTGTTAAAGGTGCTTCGAAACCACAAGGGGGCAATTGGTTGGTCAATCTCCGATATAAAGGGTATCAATCCCCATTTCTGTACTCATCGAATCTTCATGGAGGACAACTACAAGCCACTCGTTCAACCTCAAAGGCGGCTCAACCCGAATATGAAAGAGGTAGTTAAAAAAGAGGTTCTGAAGCTACTCGACTCCGGGATCATCTACCCCATATCCGACAGTCAATGGGTGAGTCCAACCCAAGTGGTACCAAAGAAAGGTGGAATCACGGTGGTGCCAAATAAAGAGGGTGAGCTGATCCCCCAAAGAACAACAACCGGTTGGAGAGTGTGCATCGACTACCGGAAGTTGAATACGGCTACAAGAAAAGATCACTTCCCCTTGCCCTTCATCGACCAAATGCTAGAGAGGTTAGCCGGGCAAGACTTTTATTGTTTTCTTGATGGCTATTCGGGGTACTTCCAAATCCCCATAGCCCCTGAAGATCAAGAGAAGACCACCTTCACATGCCCTTATGGAACGTTCGCATATAGAAGAATGCCCTTCGGGTTATGCAATGCTCCCGCAACGTTCCAAAGGTGTATGATGGCAATCTTCTCCAACTTTATCGAAAAAAGCATGGAAGTTTTCATGGACGATTTCTCGGTCTTTGGGCTCAACTTCGACTCTTGCCTAGAGAATTTAGATGCCATTCTCTCCCGATGTGAGGAAACCAATCTAGTACTCAATTGGGAGAAATGCCATTTCATGGTGAGAGAAGGGATCGTCCTCGGGCACCAGATCTCCTCCAAAGGGATTGAAGTTGACCGGGCCAAGGTCGAAGTCATCGAGAAGCTACCACCACCCACTTCAGTTAGAGACATTAGAAGCTTTCTTGGCCATGCCGGGTTCTACAGAAGGTTCATCAAGGACTTTTCCAAAATCTCCAAACCTCTGTGTGACCTTTTAGCCAAAGAGGCAAAATTTGATTTCAATGAAGACTGTCTGAAATCTTTCAACACTCTCAAGGAGTGCCTCATCTCACCCCCGATAGTTGTGTCACCAGATTGGGGCCTTCCATTTGAAATAATGTGTGATGCAAGCGACTATGCAGTGGGGGCAGCCCTATGTCAAAAAAGGGAGAAGATTCTAAGAACTATCTACTATGCGAGCAAGACACTCAACGATGCTCAGAAAAAACTATGCCACAACCGAAAAGGAGCTCCTAGCGGTTGTCTTTGCATTAGATAAGTTCCGTTCTTACCTCTTGGGCAGTAAGGTGATTGTGCATACGGACCACTCCGCCTTAAAATATTTGTTTGCTAAGGAGGACGCCAAGCCGAGGTTGTTGAGATGGATTTTGTTGCTACAAGAGTTTGAGATTGAAATCCGAGATAAACCGGGTGTGCAGAATGTGGTGGCCGACCACCTCTCTCGCATGGAAGTGCCCGATGAAGGTGTACCTATAAACGAGTTCTTTCCGGATGAGACTATTTTTGTGATCAAGGAGGCTGATGACCCTTGGTATGCGGACTTCGCAAATTATTTGGCAAGGGGAGTGGTCCCACCGGAGATGACCTATCAACAAAGGAAGAAATTCTTCTCCGACGTCAAGAGGTATTTCTGGGAAGACCCTTTCCTTTTCAAAATTTGTGCTGATGGGGTGATCCGGAGATGTGTGCCCATGAGTGAAGTGCAGGAAATTCTGATTCACTGTCACTCGGGTGAAGCCGGAGGACACCACGGTCCGGCACAAACAGCAGCCAAGATTCTTCAAGCCGGGTTTTTCTGGAAAACCCTTCATAAAGACTGCCACTCGTTCGTTGCCTCCTGTGACCAATGTCAGAGGCTTGGGAACACTTCTCGAAAGCATGAGATGCCGCTCAACATAATGATAGAGGTTGAGCCGTTTGATTTGTGGGGTATCGATTTCATGGGCCCCTTCCCATCTTCTTGTTCCAACTTGTTTATTCTCGTGGCGGTCGACTATGTGACCAAGTGGGTTGAAGCAATTGCAACCCCGACTAATGATGCCAAGGTTGTGATAAAATTTCTGAAGAAAAACATTTTCACCCGGTTCGGGGTACCAAGAGCCATATTGAGTGATGGCGGGTCTCATTTTTGCAACAAACAATTTGAAGCGCTGATGAGTAAATATGGAGTGAGACACAAGTTGCCCTTCCTTGTCACCCTCAATGTAATGGCCAAGCTGAGGTCACCAACAAAGAGCTTAAATGGATCCTCCAAAAGACTGTCAACTCCTCAAGGAAAGATTGGTCCATTAAGCTTGATGATGCATTGTGGGCATATAGGACCGCCTACAAAACTCCAATCGGTATGTCCCCGTTCCGGCTTGTCTATGGGAAGGCTTGTCATTTGCCGGTTGAACTAGCGCATAAGTCATATTGGGCGGTGAAGGCCCTCAATTATGACCTCAAGAGCGCCGGTGACAAGAGACGGTTCCAATTGACCGAGTTAGAAGAGATTCGGGAGGAAGCCTACGCAAATAACCGCATCTATAAAGAAAAGGCCAAGAAATGGCATGATAAGATGATTATGAAGCGGGAGTTTCACGAAGGTGACCGGGTTCTCCTATACAACTCAAGGTTGAAGTTATTCCCCGGGAAGTTAAAGTCTCATTGGGCTGGCCCTTTTACTGTCACAAAGGTCACCCCTTATGGAGCTTATGAGCTGAAGAACGTCAAGGGGGAGACTTTCATGGTCAACGGCTCCCGGCTAAAGCATTATCATGGAGGAGACATCCAAAAGGTTGAAGCTCGGGCTCTTTACTTAAGAGACCCTCCAGGTTCCCTCTAACCCTCACTATGGTCTAGCCAAAGACCTTAAAAAGACGGGCAGCTTTCCGGGAGACAACCTGGACTATTGTCACTTTTAGCTTGCATTATTTTCTCATTCGAGTTATGTTAGTTGGTTGCCTATTTTATGCTTGATTTATTGTGTGTTCTGGGTGTTTTTGCTTGATTGAGTCTGTTTGTGATTGATGATAAGTGTTGTGGGCAAGAAAACAAGCATTTTGGTGAAATTCTGGTCTCGACCGACCTTAGGACCGAACTTGCAAGGTCGGTCGAGTCCCAGATTTCAAACCCGCAAAGCTACTGACTTCGACCGAACTTGCGACCGGACTTGCAAGTTCGGTCGGGCCTAAAAAATTTCAAATCCGAAACATTCTGGAACCGACCGGACTTGCAAGTTCGGTCGGAGTGAAAATTTCGAAAGCCAACCCTACTGGAACCGACCGAACTTATGACCGGACGTGCAAGTTCGGTCGGGCGAAAAATTTTGAAAAAAAAAGAAGAAAACGCGGCGTTTTCTTTCTTTCTTTCTTCTTTCCTTTCTTCCTCTCTTTCTTTCTTCTTCCTCGCGCACCCGACACCATCCTCCATCGCCATTGCTCCTTCTCTTCCTCTCTCTCTCGCGCGCAGCACCACTCCACCGACCAGCCCTCGCCGTCGCCCCTGCTCCGACGCCGCACTGCCACCGCGGTCGCGCCACCAAAGCCACACCAGCGCCGCCACACTCACTCACACCCAGCCCCTCTCTCCATTCGAAACCCTAAACCCCCAATCGAATTCCATTTCGATTGTAGCCCAAAATCTGTTAAATTTCAACTTCTTTTCCACATCTAAACACCTAGGTATGTGATTCTAACTCTACATTGTCATTTTGTAAATTTATTTGGATTGTGTTGAATAATTAATTAGGGACTTTGTGTGAGTTTGGAGATTAAAATTGTGCAATTTGGTGGTTCTAAGCATAAATTGGTGATTAATGTCTTAACTTGAATAATGTTTGTTTCGCATTATTCAAAGGTGTTTTAATGTATGCTGATTGCTTTGTGAATGATGCTGGATGCCTAAACGCCATTGAGCCTATATTGGTTGCATTTTGTGGTTGCGAGTTGCGACACCTAAATTGTGAAACCTTGATAAATTGGTAGTGCGCTTAGTGGGGAGTTATCATTTTGATTGCAATTGTTAGTGGGCTACTTGGTGAGCTGCATGGTACCCTTTTGGGTGAAAGTGTGGCGGTTCTTAGAACCGAGGAATGATAGAAAAACAGGGGGTACTCGGGCGAAATTTTTCCACACAACTGTCGTTTCTGTTGCTCTTTCTTGTATTTCATGCTCCATATTGTACTATTTGCTTATTGTCAACCTAGTTACTTTCTAACAGTTACTGGTTGTTATTTGTGTTGTTTTTGTTTTGTTTCTTTTCTCTTTCTTTTCTTTGTTTTGCAGCAACATGGCCCACCGACAGCGTCGTGCTAGGAGACAGGTGGCTGCCCCTGAACCAGAGCCAGAATTTCCAAATGCTCTTCTTGACGGCGTCTTCATCAACGCCGAGGCCCGAAGCTGGTTCAACTCTCCCCGACGGTGGGAGATAGTTCAGGAGCGTGCGGTGGACCCGGTGCTCGAGGCGGACCTGCAGCTCCGGCCTTACCTTGAGGCCATCGGGTGGGGCTGCCTACTCACCATGGGGGAGGGCCCCTACTACCCTCTCCAGATCAAGGAATTCTACGCCAACGCTACGGCCGATCGGAGGGCACGCGAGGTCACCTCCTATGTAAATGGTGTACCCATTTTCATTCGGAGGCTGGACGTCCACAACTTCTTCCATTTGCCACGGGACGACCTCCAGCACTCCAAGTGCATCCATCAGGCTGATCTTAATGCCAGCCGGCGTCACTACCTTAACACCCTCCCGGCTCAGACACGTCGCAAGAACCAGGAGGGGACTGACGTACGGCTCACCATAACCCCGTCGATGCTCCAGGACCCGTTGCGACGCCTCCTGCTTGCTCTGCTCCGACACAATCTTCTTTCGCGGGATAGTAAGGACCTCAACGCCACCGATTGCTACTTGATGGACTATATGGTGGCCCCGGACCCTGGCAAGCCCCTCTCCCTCTCCGATCTCTTCATGGCACACCTCTGTCACATCATTGAGAAGAAGGATTCCCACCACTTGGGGTTTCCGCACTTTATACAGAGGATGTTGGATCGCTTCGGAGTCCGGCCCCGAGCGGATGAGGTGCCGACCTTGCCCATGGACCCTTTCTGCGCCACCACTATGAAAAAGATGGGTTTTACTCGAGAGGACGACGGGTGGCACAAGGCCATCGCTGAGCCTAGGCCGCGCAGGGGTGCAGCATCCTCTTCCGGTGCCTCCTCCTCCACTTCTGCCCCGGGCCCGTTCCTCGCCCTGCCTCCTCCACCACCGGCCGGAGCTGTGACCCCGGAGCAGCTCGCGCTGTTCGAGAGGCAGATGGCCGACCACCGGCGTCTCATGGAGGAGCACCAGCGCCAGATGGAGGCCTATTGGCAGCACGTTCGCGAGCATGGTGGTGCACCCCCCCAGTAGCCTCTTCCGATCCTGGGATGCTGCTTTTGTTTCTCTGCTATTAAATCTGTCTCCGTCTTGCTTGTTAGGCTGTTAGACTATGTTCAGATATTTGTGATGCTTGTACTTTACACTTCTTTTCTCAGTTTCGCACTGCTTTTTGGCGCTATGGTGCTTTACGCACCTTTTTGACTATTATGCTATAGGACTCATTTATGAGTCCCATTATGATTATCTAACATTGGCCTCAATGCGAATTCTCTCAAATCCATGTTGCGCCTTGTTTCCTTTTGGTTTTGCATTGTAGATATCAACTTCACTGAGAACACCCCAGAGTGAGCTAGGAAAAATTCAAGAGAGCCTCTTGTCAATTTTTCCTAGGCCCTTCGACTCTTCCTGTCGGAGCTAGCGCTTACCTGAATATGCACACTGGCAAGTGTGGGGGAATACCACCATCTCATCTTTCTCAGGGGAGTATTAGTTCTCTACACTTATCCCGTTTCTATAATGCAAAACTCTTTTGGATTACTCCATGCCTAGTGCTACCCAAAAAGGTCTTCTATTGTTTTACCCTCAGCTATTCTTTGAACAATGAGGACATTGTCCCATTCAAGTGTGGGGGAGACGACCTTTTCTAGTTGATGCACTAAGTCAATTTTCTCATAATTATCTATAGCTTAATTTGGGAGTTATGTTTATAGTAAGCAAGTTTTTCTTTGAATTCTTGGAATTTTCCACCGAATTTTTTTTCAAAGGTTCTCTCTTGAGGAGCACTTATGTGCGGTGCGATCATAAATCCATTTCGCGATGAATTTTTATTGCTTAGGGGTTCCTTCTACCTTCTTATCTAGGGATTGCTAAGGGGTGCTTCCTTGTAAAAAAAAAAGAGAGAGACAAAAAGGACCTTGAGAGACACCATAGGTAACCAACAAATGAGAGATGAGTGTTCATTGAAGCAAGGAAAAATGCCAATTTACCTCTCCCTATCTCTTGTTGCGAAAGTGAATCAACTGCAAATCTCTATTTTTCCTTTTGTTTTCCCTCAATGCCCATTCTTGAGAGAAGTTGGCCATGGTAAAAGTTCTCCAAGTTCCATAATCTGTAAGAACTCGGAAGCACTCTAGATCATACCCCAAAACTCTATATTTTCATTTGCCCTAAGCACACCCATGTCATCATGAGAAGGTTGGTTGCACTCCTCTTGAGGTTTTTCACAAATTTTGCTCACTGAAATTCAAGAACTCATCTAAACACTTGCTTGCTTTAAATGTTCCTCCTTGTTGTGGGTCCTTAGCTAATTTTTCTTGGGGACAAGCAAATGGATAAGTGTGGGGGAGTTGATAAGTGGTGAAATAATGCTCTCTCAAGGTCTTTATTCGTCGTCATTTTATTTGGCGCATGACTTATTTCACCACTTTATGGAGTATTTGTGTGTTTATTAGTGATCTTACACTTTTGGCTTGTTCAAATAGGTAAATACTCTTTGGAGTACATTTTGAGAGCTTTATATGAGAAAGCATCAATGTTCGAGCACCTCGGGAAGGATGCCTAGCCAACGGGAAGCATCGGGAGAGTTTCGGCACATAAAAAATGACATTCTGGGGCCGACCGAACTTGCGACCGGACTTGCAAGTTCGGTCGGGCTCTGTTCAGGACGTCCCAAAACGCACTGGAATCGACCGAACTTGCGACCGGACTTGCAAGTTCGGTCGAGCTTTAAAACCCGTCACGTGTTTCCGCCTAAATGAGTCCGACCGAACTTGCGACCGGACTTGCAAGTTCGGTCGGACGGAAATTTTTGCCCAGAAATTGTTGTTTAAAGACTACATTTTGGGGCTTCCTTCCCCATTATCAAATTCACCCGACTCCAACCCTAAACAGACGAGAAAGAGGCGAAAATAGAAGAGAAAAGAAGAGGAGAAGAGAAGAGAAGAAAGGAGGAAGAAGGAAGTGAAGATCTCTACCTCCATTGAAGCTTGGAAGCTCCTCCAATGGCTAATTCTTCCTTTTCTTTGCTCTTTCCTCTAGCTATGTCTGAGTAGTTCCATTTGTATCCTAGGATGAGGGTTTGAACCCATTTTGCTCATTGAATGCTAGAAACCTAACTCATTAATTACTCTTGTTTTATTCTCTTCAATATCAATTAATGCACTAAACTGATCTCTTATTGCATTTATGGTGGTTCCATTCAATATTTGAGCTTGAGTTTGGAACTAGACCAAGAAGGGAGTAAACCCTAACCTTTACTTTCTTGATTTTGGAAGTAAATGCTTGGGGCTATTATTTAAGAGTGCTTGCTTAATGCTATTTGATGACTTGAACCTCCTTTAATTAAGGGGTTTGATTATTTGGGTAAGAATTGGATTTCCCATGATTTGGGGATTCATGAGCTAAACTCTAATAGGCACTGAGATGATGAGTTATGGTTTTGAAGTTCTTTGAGTGAATTGGGTGATTCCCACTATCCTAGGGTACTCTCTCCACCCATTCCATTCACAAACATTTTACTGTTTTTTATTGCATTTTAGTTAACAAAACAAACAACCAAGCTTGCCTCTGGCTAAACCCCCATTTTACTGTTATTTTGCACTTAACTATTATACCGAAGCTTGGGATTTAGAAACCAATTTCCTTGTGGATACGATACTTGTTTTACTGCAACGAATTGGGTGCACTTGCCCATTTCAGCTAGGTTTAATTACTATGTATGTAATTTTCCCAACAGTATTGTAGGTGTTGGAAGGAAGTGAGGAGAAACTGTGTATGTGGATTTAGAAATGAGTAAGGAATTTGGTCGATGAACTAAGGCAATTTGGAGAGCCTAAGTAGTGTTTAAACATGTGGGATAACATGTAGGAAGATTGGGGAAACAATGGGAAAGTAAAACACTAAGAAATAGATTTTAAAACTGAAGTACTGGGCCGGACCGACCTTGGGACCGAACCCGCAAGGTCGGTCGCGCCTTAAAATACACAGACGGGAAGTCTTCTGACTTCGACCGACCTTGGGGACCGAACTTACAAGGTCGGTCGAGTCGTAAATCATGAAGGCCAGAGGTCTACTGGAATGGACTGACCTTGAGACCGAACTTGGGCAAGGTCGGTCGAGTCCAGAAAACTCGAACCCAGAACATACTGGAACAGACCGGACTTGCAAGGTCGGTTGGGCCTGAAATTTTCACGTAAGTAACTCACTGGAATGGACCGACCTTGAGACCGGACTTGCAAGGTCGATCGAGCCTGGAATTTTGCCTTAAAGAAACTTACTGACTTCGACCGACCTTGGGTCCGACCCTGGGTAAGGTCGGTCAAGTCAAAACAAAAAAAAACTATATGTTTTATTATATGACAATGGTAGTCATATGTATGTATAAATATATGCCTATGCACATATATGCATATGGATGTAGTGATACGCCATTAATGAGGTAGTAATGGTAAGGAAATAAGTAAATGAGTAAGAAAACAAATTAAGAACGTTGTAAGTATAAGAACATTAAGTTAAACCAAAACAACGGGATACGAGCGTAGTAATTAAGCATGTATTGCAAAGCGTAGTATTAATAGAATCATTTGACATGTAGTCATTGATTCGAGAGTAAAGATTTGAGGAACAAAGGTGAACTAAGGAACAAGGGAGCACCCGATAAAATGGATCAACGGTGAAGGTATGATTTCTTCATGCCCTGTATCCTAACCTGGTTACCCCGATTTGTGTGCTTATGTGATCACCAATAAGATAAATGCACGAATCGGACTTATATTGCACTTAATCGTGTTTGAACTATTTTGTTCTTGTGTATCTTCTTGAACATTTAGTTTGTATAATTCATGAAATGTATGAATGGAAATGAAGAGTATGTGTAAGTAATGTGTACTTGTGTACTGTATGGATGTATGGAAATGAAGTACTGACTTCTACTAATTCCTAACAATCTAACTCCTAACATGAGTAATGAGTAGAATTCCGATATAGTTTCGGCCACGCGTGAGGATAAGGAAACACAAGAGGTTGGATCCGAATCCTGGCTGTAGTCTTTTCCATGGACCAATTCCCTTGAATGGGTAGCATCCTGGATTAGTGGGCCACCTTAAAGCCCGGTGGTGGGATGTAGTAATCCCTGTCCGGAGGTCATACCGACTTAACTGGAGTAAAGTAAGTAAGAAGTAAGTATTGTATGAGTATCGGTCTTGACTATTGTAAGTCATTGACCTTGAGTAAACGAGTATTGAACACCTGATTAACCCGGGTGTGTAAAGAAGCTAACTAGCCTTCTGTGTGAATTGGAGAAGTGTATCTCCGTATTGCGTATTGAGTATGTAATGAGTATGTATTGTGTATGTGTATCCTGGAAGATGGTAAGTAAGTATTAGTCGACTTGTATTGTCTTCCAAGCATGTATTGTACTGTGTGAATGTATGTATATCTTGTGTAGTATTGTAGTATCATGAATGAAAGCATGTATGTATGTATGTATGTATGTATGTATGGGTTGCAAATGAATTGCATGTATTCGACCAAATGGTCGGCGTACCCTCGCTAGTACGCGGGGTATGCGGTTATCATATTCAGCGTAAGCTGACCCCCTAGGGGGAACGTTTTTAGTGTGCAGGTACCCGAAGTAGACAGGGTCACAGAAGAGACCGGTGGACATGCCTAGATTACTAGGAATGAAATGTAGATTGTAGTAAATGGTATAAGTCTTGTAGCCTTGAATGTAGAAATGTACCAAGGGGTACACTATTACGTAAGTTGCAAGTATATAGTTGTGAGGAATGGGTAGTGGTTGGACTTTTAAAGAGTATGTACGAACTTGGAAGAAGCATCGTAATTGTATTTGGAACTTAGTAAACTCGGTATGTGTAGTGTATTATCATGTATTGAATTATGGAGCATTGTATTGAATGGAGTCTTGTAGTACTCAGTAAGTAAAGGGAGTATGTATTGTATTTGTGTAGTACTCGGATATTCCGGTCCATCAGACCGATGCTGTATGTAGTAGTAGTAGCTTTGTTAGTCACGTGGGTGACTAGCGGCATTGTATCACCCACCGTATGTAAGTATGTATCCGTTGCGTGATTCTGGAAGTACGAGGAGATTGAACGGTAATGATGGTATTAACGGTAGGGGTGTTACAAAAAGTGGTATCAGAGTGAAGTATCGCTCTGATGACTGGAAATACCGAGTTTAGGAATACCGAGTTAGGAATTAGAAGCTTAGGGCTATGGGCTGAGTGTTAGCATCAGAGATATGCTAGTTAGGAACCACCGGTGAGTACCGGATACCTACAATACCAGTCCCGCCCGCCGTAAACCCCATTGTATAACTTGGGAAAGAACGCCAGAGAGAAGAAAGTCTCCTCATACTCGGGAAAAAAAAACCTGATCTGGCAGATGTGAAGCGATCACACAGTAACAAGAACCGGCATATGGTAGATTCCAAGAATTGGGAGTCCCGGAGATGGATCCCGGTTGAACAACAATACCCGCACTTAATAGCGGCAGGATGAGCACTCCAATCACAAGGAGGCTGCAACTTACAACAGCGTGGGGCGACGTGCTCTGCAGTCGCGAAACCTAGCTAACCAACCAGCAGCAGGAAGGAAGCACTAACCGTGCAACAAAAAGGGAAAAGGAGTAGTAATGGAACCCGCGACACAAGTCTGCGGAGCAGCAGTAGCTAAATAATACCACCAAGGGTATACCAGTTGACTAAGGACATAGTCAGGAGTGGTTAACTCCGAAACTACAACGCCAAAAGGTTACAATACCTGGCCGACATAGCTTGTACAGCTATAAGGACATCCAAGGGATATGAACCGGTAGGACTACAAGAGTAGTGCCTAAACAAGCTATGGCTCAATAACCACAATAAATGTGTGGGAACGAGCAACAAGGAATAACACTAAACCAAATCAAGGGAATCTCCAAGGATTGGAGGAGTACCCCGATCAATGACAACCATGTCAAGTTCACTGAGCAGCTATTAAGAAGATCGAATGACCTAAGTAAATGATCAGTGGATCAAGGAAGAGTCAACAAGACTATCAAATACAAGTGGAAACCATACCGTGACCGGTATAGAATTACCCAAAAACCACCAGTACCACGCACTTGCCACGGCAAGTGCAGTAAGGACAGAAACATGTAGAGGAACCCTAACACACCACAAGTACATAGTAATGTACCGTGACTGCAATGAAGCTACTACCGGATCACAAATCCTGAAATTGGAAGAATGGAAACCTGGAAAGGCTCAGCAGCCCGACCATTGTAATAAGGACATACCAGTCAGCAAGAAGCTGGACTTGGTCAAGACCTCAAACATGGCTGTGCCATGAAGAACATCTTTTAACACCGAACCGTTATTTTCAAACCAAGTTTTCTTTCAAAACCACGAACTTTCTTTTAAACCTTGGATTTTAAAACCAACCCAATAGAATTACGGTGAGTATCATAGAATGATACAAGAGGAGTTGACAATAGAATACTTCACCTAGGCGTGTGACGAGCACTACGAGTGTACCCAATTACGGGATGTGGGACAACCGCACTCCGAAGGAGCTTGTGGGCCTGACAGATAGTTAGGTAAGTGGTAACGTATCAACACAGTACCCCACGTATGTATACATGTAGTGTACGAAACACGGGAAGTAGTCAACTCCGTTCCACGGACCATGAGTAAGTTTAAACCAGAACAACTGGAACTCCAGACGATCAAAGAGAAGGAACTCAACTAAGAAGTAAGTATAAAGAACTCAGAGAATCCATCTGAGATAAGGAGTAAGAACTAGGAGGTGCAAGGAGCACAGACTAGTAGGTATAGACATTGGACATGTCTCAAGGACTTCAAATAAATACATGACAGCTGGGAAGTATACCCAGCCTGAACACCGTAAGGCAAATGCCTAATGTGAACACCACAATGTTCAATGAACGAGACGAGAATCCCAAGAACAAATGCCAAGACTACCAAGGAGCGTAATCCATCACTAGAGAGGATTTTTAACCTAGTCTTAAGCTCTAGGAGCAAGTATGAACAGTCTACCCAAGAACGGGAGACGTTATAACCCAAAAAGGGATGACTCAAAATACAATACCACAAAGCGGTAGAGTAGGCACAACATGCCATAAACATTAGCCGGATGTAACGGCGTGACCAACAACGCCCAGGAGCAATCCTTAAAGGGGTGTTTGGATTAACAACAGTTGAACAAGCATCATGACAAGAGCACATGAACTAGAACGAACATTCGGTTAGGACGCCGAAGGGATTTCACTTAACAGGAAATACCCTAAATTACCAGAAGGCTCGGATTAACACCCGATTGCCTAAAGGGTCTCCTATGAACGGAAGCGTGATGTCGCGACTTACCATGGAGCCTAGTAATACCTCCAACCTATGGGGTATACATGGAGTGGAAACATGCATAAGCAGCTTGCGAAGAGCATAACCTGCAGTAATAAGGCTTAAAAGCCATCAACCAACTATGATATGTAAACCATAACGGTTGCATAACCCACACCATTTGATAACAAAACTTGCAAGAGATATTGTCTCATACGACAAGAAATCAACAACTGGACCATCAATTCAAGGCCAACATCCTGAGTGGCTTGGAGTAGTGGCCAACTCAGTGTCACTGTCACTAGAGCATCCGTCTAGTATACAGTTGACATGCTTTTAAGTATCTTCATGCCTTCTGTAGCAATGGTAGCACAGAGGCATAAGAACCGTGATAAATGCCAACATTGGCCTAGTCCACATGTGGACACTACGGAAACTCGAGGAAAAGTACCCCTCGTTAATCGAAGACCACCAAGGTGGTGAAGATGTGAACCCTAAGAAAAAACTTCCTTCTACTATAGCAATGAGCCTAGGCATATGGATATTGCCAAGAAGTGATGGGATAAGGAAATGAGATTTCCAAACCATTACGATTTAAAGGAGTAAGTATACTCCATATACACCCAAGTATGTGGTAAACCATTTTGTAAACACCAATGCGGTAACCTTGTCATGAAACCTGTGAGTGGAGATAAACCCCTCCACAATCACTTACATTTATTAGTAATACAATACTCTTCAAATAGAGAACGGAATTAGAGGACCCTTGAAGTTCCTTGGGATATTCCGGTGATGTACATACAAAAGTAAAACCACACAGCTAGAGCCATAACCAATGCCCAGCACTGGGAGACAGTAATTGTCAAAGACAATCAATGTGAATACACATTGAACACCACAAATGACCGACGCTCAAGAGAGCTTATAACCCGATGAATTATCTCATCCTTGGCCAACCAAGATAATTGGTAAATGGTATCGTAAGTGATGGAAATAATGTGAGGTAAACCAACCTACACATGAGACCTAAATTGGAATGAAACACCTCCACATGGGGAAGATAATACCACTGTGGTATGCTACGACAATCATCATACATATGAACTAGGAACCCCCCTAGTGTAATTACACCATAAGGAAATGGTGCCAACGATAATGGCAATAAGTAAAGAGGAACTACCACAGTAACAGAAACAGTAAAAACAATGTTGTACAATGAGTAAGAATACGGTGCGCAACAAGCGACCGCTATGAGGAAGTAGCAGATAATGACACGAAGTATAAGTATGAGATGACAGGCAGAGATATTCTTTCCAATCACATAAGTGACTTACTGTCAAACGTTTACGCCTCTGCACTCTGTATGACTGAGTGTTTTGGTATTGCACTTGTGCAGCTAATAATCTGATGGGATGGCTAAGGAGATGGAGAATGTAAACCGTAGTAAACCCTTCTTTTCACCAACAAACATGGCATAAGCCAGTTAAGCAAGCTTAATAACAAACCGTGCGGCCTAAGGCCAAAGAAGCACGAAGAATGTACAACACACTAACAATCACAATATGTGAATTCCATTGGAATAAAAGGTGAAAGAAGACTGAAGAAAGTCACTTGGACCGACGCATTGAGAATGCAAGGTCATACAAGCAAAGAACACTTGTACTGAACCAGAAGAACTGGTATAATTCAAAAGCTAGTGACAACAGAGGAAGCACTACAACTAGGTAGTGACTTAACCTCGCCCGACAACGAGTCGGAGGAACTTAGTGTATAATCGTGGGAGTACGAATAGTATGTGTAATAGATTACCAGAGAGCTGGTTACAATCTAAAACTCGTTGAGTTCAAACAGCGGTAAAAGAATACCACACTTGCTCAGTAAACCCTGTTTCCACGATAGAGGGATTAAGGATGATCTATAGCACATTAAGGATAACATGAAGGGTGAATAACCCAAGTTATCAGGGTCGCGCAGCAGAAGCTAGTGGGCCCTAGCCAGGAAATGTAATACACCTAGTAAGTATGAAAGAATGGCTATTAATGCCTTGAAGCTTAATAGGCTAGAACCGAATTAATGATGAGTTAAATAAACTCATATAGAAATCCTTGGTGCAAAGACTAAACCATTGGTATGGTTAAGACCCTTTGACTAGAGCATATTGTATAGTATACCGTAGTGAAGCTAAACACTTCAGATTGCCTAAATCGAGTAAACCAATGTTTAATAATAATAACATATGGTAGATTACGTGAGCGTAATCCCTTTTAAGGGGGGTAGAGCGAAAATCGCTCAATGTAAGTTTCATAAATAAAACACATAAAACCATAATGTGCATAGCACAAATGAGAATCGAATGGATATACCTATCTTGTAACCCCAGTGTAAAAGTATTAGTAAAGAAGAGTAGAGAAACTCTTTGGGAAATGATAATTCCTGTTGTGTATGCCCATTTGAACTTAGACATGGCACTACAATGCAAGAGTCGGTATAAAACCGATGTAGAACCTAGAGGAAATTGAGTTCCCTAGGTGATTGTCTTGAGACAATTGAGAATGAGTAGTGGACGGAGCTCCACAAGCATTGTAACCTTAAAGAAGTAGTACGGATTGATTATGAGTAGTAGAGGAATGTAGCCCACGGGTGGTGTATTCGTAAGTATGCTATTGGAAGTAAATAGAGGACAGCCGAATTTCATAAGTATTGTATTCCCTGGTTAGAATAGTAGAGATAATAGAGAGTAATGGAAGAAAGTAGAGAAGATTGATGAAACGAGCACTTAGGCATTGAATTCCGAGGAAAGTATTTGGGAAGTAGATTGAGAATGATTGATGGATTGATTCCATCCTTTGGGAGGTATGAATTCGTATCACGACTAGAAAGAGTAAAAAGATAGAAAATGAAAACAACTAATTAATTGCTTGTTTGAAACTGATGTGGGAAGTCGAACTTGATCCTGATCAGATCAAGGGAAACCGAACACAAATTGGAGTGGAAAGATAGTTCAACACTGGTGCTGATCACATCAGGGTCGAACGATTCTTGAAGCTCCCCTCAAGTGGTCACAAGAATCACGCTTAGGATAGAAGTAATAAATATAAATTGGAATTTGGAGTTGTATGTTTTGGAAGGATTTCTAAGTAGCCGTTGGGAAGGATTTTCCATAGAGTGGAGACTAAGTAATTGTTGGAAGCTTGTACGGGAGAAGATAGTAGTATATCATGTTGTATTATTCCAAGGGCAGCGGGACATAGAGGAGTCCCGTGTCTAGATGACCTGAGTGCCTGCGGGATTGTAATGTGTATTGCATTGCTTTGGGGATAGCTTTGCACTGTATGTATGTGTAAGTTTTGTAATGAGAAACTGGAGGGCTGGTAGTAATGCGAATTCGAGTAATGATTGTACATTGGCATGGTATGGAAAGTAGAAACCTTGAGTAATGGATTTGAGAATCAGTAAGGATGAAGAATGTACGACCTTTGGCATAGACGAGTATGAATTAGCAAGTATCGTAATCTCATAACCTTTAGCAACTTTGAGAACAAAGTTCTTAAGGGGGGTAGATTGAAATACCCCGACCTTAAATAAAGTGATTAAAATTATCCTAATCCGTATTTAAGAGCCTAATAACGCTCAAGTAATATCGGTGAGGAAAAATGAATCCAAAAGAAATAAAGAAACGCTTAAAAAGCGAAAAACACTAAATAAGCGTTAAATAACCATAGGGGTATGAGACCCCGGATAGCGTATTATATGGATCCTAAAGGGTTAATAAGACCTAAATGATATATGGGAACAACTCCCGAAGAAAACGGATCCAAATAATGTATTAAAACGCTAATAGACAGATTTTAAAACTGAAGTACTGGGCCGGACCGACCTTGGGACCGAACCCGCAAGGTCGGTCGCGCCTTAAAATACACAGACGGGAAGTCTTCTGACTTCGACCGACCTTGGGGACCGAACTTACAAGGTCGGTCGAGTCGTAAATCGTGAAGGCCAGAGGTCTACTGGAATGGACCGACCTTGAGACCGAACTTGGGCAAGGTCGGTCGAGTCCAGAAAACTCGAACCCAGAACATACTGGAACAGGCCGACCTTGGGACCGGACTTGCAAGGTCGGTCGGGCCTGAAATTTTCACGTAAGTAACTCACTGAATGGACCGACCTTGAGACCGGACTTACAAGGTCGGTCGAGCCTGGAATTTTGCCTTAACGAAACTTACTGACTTCGACCGACCTTGGGTCCGACCCTGGGTATGGTCGGTCGAGTCAACACAAAAAAAAACTATATGTTTTATTATATGACAATGGTAGTCATATGTATGTATAAATATATGCCTATACACATATATGCATATGGATGTAGTGATACGCCATTAATGAGGTAGTAATGGTAAGGAAATAAGTAAATGAGTAAGAAAACAAATTAAGAACGTTGTAAGTATAAGAACATTAAGTTAAACCAAAACAACGGGATACGAGCGTAGTAATTAAGCATGTATTGCAAAGCGTAGTATTAATAGAATCATTTGACATGTAGTCATTGATTCGAGAGTAAAGATTCGAGGAACAAAGGTGAACTAAGGAACAAGGGAGCACCCGATAAAATAGATCAACGGTGAAGGTATGATTTCTTCATGCCCTGTATCCTAACCTGGTTACCCCGATTTATGTGCTTATGTGATCACCAATAAGATAAATGCACGAATCGGACTTATATTGCACTTATCCGTGTTTGAACTATTTTGTTCTTGTGTATCTTCTTGAACATTTAGTTTGTATAATTCATGAAATGTATGAATGGAAATGAAGAGTATGTGTAAGTAATGTGTACTTGTGTACTGTATGGATGTATGGAAATGAAGTACTGACTTCTACTAATTCCTAACAATCTAACTCCTAACATGAGTAATGAGTAAATGGAATGAGTAGAAGTCTGATATAGTTTCGGCCACGCGTGAGGATAAGGAAACACAAGAGGTTGGATCCGAATCCTGGCTGTAATCTTTTCCATGGACCAATTCCCTTGAATGGGTAGCATCCTGGATTAGTGGGCCACCCTAAAGCCCGGTGGTGGGATGTAGTAATCCTTGCCCGGAGGTCATACCGACTTAACTGGAGTAAAGTAAGTAAGAAGTAAGTATTGTATGAGTATCGGTCTTGACTATTGTAAGTCATTGACCTTGAGTAAATGAGTATTGAACACCCGATTAACCCGGGTGTGTAAAGAAGCTAACTAGCCTTCTGTGTGAATTGGAGAAGTGTATCTCCGTATTGCGTATTGAGTATGTAATGAGTATGTATTGTGTATGTGTATCCTGGAAGATGGTAAGTAAGTATTGGTCGACTTGTATTGTCTTCCAAGCATGTATTGTACTGTGTGAATGTATGTATATCTTGTGTAGTATTGTAGTATCATGAATGAAAGTATGTATGTATGTATGTATGTATGGGTTGCAAATGAATTGCATGTATTCGACCAAATGGTCGGCGTACCCTCGCTAGTACGCGGGGTATGCGGTTATCATATTCAGCGTAAGCTGACCCCCTAGGGGGAACGTTTTTAGTGTGCAGGTACCCGAAGTAGACAGGGTCACAGAAGAGACCGGTGGACATGCCTAGATTACTAGGAATGAAATGTAGATTGTAGTAAATGGTATAAGGCTTGCAGCCTTGAATGTAGAAATGTACCAAGGGGTACACTATTACGTAAGTTGCAAGTATATAGTTGTGAGGAATGGGTAGTGGTTGGACTTTTAAAGAGTATGTACGAACTTGGAAGAAGCATCGTTATTGTATTTGGAACTTAGTAAACTTGGTATGTGTAGTGTATTATCATGTATTGAATTATGGAGTATTGTATTGAATGAAGTCTTGTAGTACTCAGTAAGTAAAGGGAGTATGTATTGTATTTGTGTAGTACTCGGATATTCCGGTCCATCAGACCGATGCTGTATGTAGTAGTAGTAGCTTTGTTAGTCACGCGGGTGACTAGCGGCATTGTATCACCCACCGTATGTAAGTATGTATCCACTGCGTGATTCTGGAAGTACGAGGAGATTGAACAGTAATGATGGTATTAACGGTAGGGGTGTTACATGCTTGGTTGTTTGTTGATATTGCTATGCTACCTTTAAGTGTGTATGATATCATTGTGTGTTGTGGTGTGCTTTACTGCTTTATTACAACATGTAATTGGACCTAATAATATTCGACCAAGTAGTCGTGTAGCCCGGCAACATGCGGGCTACACATATTCATACTCAGCGTAGTTTGCTGAGTCCTTTACAACCCAATTTTTACAAGTGTTGTGTCGGACGATAACGAAGCGTAGGCGGGATGGCTACCGTGGGGGTAGTCCATCAGGGCATTACTTTTGAGTTTGGAGTAGTATATTTAATGTATGGGTTGTTACTAAACCTGTGATGTAATTTTCAGTTTATGATTTGGTAATTAAGTTGTAGACACTCTGTATTTGGGAATTGTATTTTATGTTGTATATGAGTTTTGGTAGAGGGTTGATTCCAGTCATGCAGACCGTAACTTGCTGTTGGTAATGTGGTCTGTCAACCACGTGGGTGGTTGGCATCTGTAGCACCCGGGTGAAGTTAAGAATCCGCTGCATAGTTATCTTGTAAGTGGCTAGGAGCTTGGTTCGTACTGTTGGATGTTTATTCGGGGGTGTTACATACTATGAGTAGTTAATTAATAGTAAAGACTCAAACTAAGAAAACGAAGAAAATAAAATTATATATATCCGATAAATATTTCATTTTGTATATTTTAAGTAAAAATGGTAACTTTTAAACAAAATATTATTATATGTAAACAAATTATACAAATATAAAAACATACAAATTTATGATAGTGCGATTATTTTAGAGAATGAAAAGAGAACAAAAGTTTCAAATTTTATGATAATACTTTATACATTTATTCAATAAAATTTGTAACTTTTAATAATATATATAATTTTATAATTTTGTATGTTATTAAAATTGTAAACTATAACATACTCATATTTTATATACTTTTTCTAAATATTTTTATTCATATATCAACTTATTTACATATTTATTGTTTTTATTTAATTTATATGGCATTAATATACTATGAATTATAATTATTAATGTGCTATCTTTTGAATTAAACTAACATATATTAAAAAGTAAGTATTTCAATTTTATAATTTGTTTAAAGAACTATGTATATTTAATATATAAGAGTTATGAATTTTATTATAATTTTATATATGTTTTAGTTTTTTCTATAATTATATTACTTTTGAAATATTTTATAAAAATTATTTACAAACAAATTTCATAAAATGACCTGAGTACAAAAAGGGGCATATTGTGAACTTGATACATGACTTACAATGTTAGTGTAACTCCTCTATTTAAAATAAATACAGCGGAAAATAAAATATCTACTGTGTTTATAAATCATTGGGCACCAAACACCTGGTATAAAACCTCACTTGATTACATCCATTAAAATTGTCTAAGCTACGGTCTGAACTCGAGAAAAGAAAGCAACGAGCAGAATAATAAGAATTTCAACCCATCTCTCAGTCACTGCGTGGTTATCTGCAAACAGTGTGTACCTGCCATGATGAAACCAAAGCAGCCTATCCCGGGAAGGGTGAGTCAGTTCCCTGGAATGGAACTGGTACAATTCTCTAAAACAATGAATTAAAACATAACTCGTAAAATAAAATAGTAACTTGAAAATAAACTCGTAAATGTAAAACAGAGTAATAAGGCACTTCAAGACAATCAAGTCATAGAGAAAAGAGAATAAGATGAAGATAGAAATTAAGAACATCAAAACCAAGTTAATCACTAAAGAAAACCCACCATAAAGTCAATAAGCATTCATTTTAATGTTAGATTCATTTCCAGTTAAGAGGAGAATGACTCAGGTAGTCACATAGGACTAGGAACGATAAGAATACCCATAACCCGTGGTAGACAGTTTATGTCTCCACCATTTCAGAAAGTTGATTCCCATAAACAAACATACTCAAGAGTGGAATAGAAACATAGGGAGAGATGACCCCCACCGCCAGTCAGTTGTCCACATGGACGAGGTAAAGCAGACCTCCGCTGCCACCGACCCGTGCTCAGTCGTCGGTGAAAAGTGTACGCACAAATTAATAAAAAGACTCCTTACTCAAGAAGGCTGACCAAAGACTCGACTCATGGATGATTTAGGGTTTTGTTAATAAATCCTTCATTAGGTCCATCTCAATTAATTTGGAATGATTTAGGGTTTTATCATGAGAGTGGCCCAAGCTCTCGTTGAATTGTTTAAATGGGCTTTTGGAGTTCATGGACTTAGGCCCAGCAGGCTAGCCCAAATCCGTGTTACGTTTGCACTAACTGATTACATTTCTAAAAATAGTTTTGCGAGGTTTCGAACGCGCAACCTTGATTTAGTTCTAGGTTTAACTTGACCATCTACACTATTGAACTTGTATGTCTTAAGTGTACACTTAATTTTATTCCATCTTCTTATCCTAGATCAAAATTTAGCTTACTTTAAAACTCTTAGGTTGTAGTTGATTTATTCATTTAATATTTGATTAAAACTCAAAGGTTCATGTTGGAATATTCCCTCTTTATTAAATCCCTAGCAAAATCTAATTAAATCTTTATCTCATAACCTTAATTAGTTTCGTCTAGATGTTGTATTATAATCCAAAACTATTAGTATTATGTATAGATTTAGTTTAACTTATTAATTTCTTCATATTCTATTTTCTATACGATATTTTATTTCTCTTATTTATTTATTTATTTTGTTTTGTTATCTATATATTAGGATTTATTTAAGACATTTTGTACGTAGCTTTACTGTATTTAATTATTCCCATTAACTTGTACACACGTCTTCATCCAATATATGATCTATAACATAAAGTATTTTTCTTAGTTTCAATTTAGTATATTAGCTTCTATAGTATATAGTTAACATAAAAGTAGGTAAATTTTAATTCTTTGACTTAACCTAAGATAATCTTTTATTTCTTTATTTCTCTATTTCCACTCAAAAGTTTATAGCCTAAGATATTTGTTAACATTCAGTATTAAATTTTAGTTTAGCCTTCTCATACTATTTTCAACCTATAAAGTTTATTATCCAACTATACTTTAAATTTCATTACATTAAAACCATAGATTATAAGATATCTTGTGAAAAATTCAGAAATACAATGATTAAACCCATTTCCTTATACCTAAAAGGTCTCAAATTCAATATATAGTAACTATGATATTTTAGACATATTATAAAAAAATTATTTCATAAAAATCTCTTTGTTAATTATCCAAATAAATCTATAATACTCATAACTTACAAAAATTATAACTTAGTTTAGAAAATCAAAACCTATATTAATTTACATGAAAATAAACTAGATTTTATAAGGAATCTATTGTTAAAATTTTGTGTCAAAATACCTTAGGGAAGGTCATTAAATAAATATAACAAGTTAGAGTATTATTCTGTGATTTATATTAACTTAAAACATCATTAAACTTCTACGTTTTAATCTCGGCCGTCCATCCTCATAATCTAAGATCCGATGCTCCGGATTTCGCGAGTTCATACGATAGACCCTAAAACAGTACGAGTGGGATTCGATCAAATTCTCGCAATCTATAGAACAAAATTTAGTGATTCTTGTTTTGTTCAACTCGAAACCTCACAACGATTCTAATGGTACCAGTTTCACGATCTATAATGCAAGGTGCTACGATTTCGATTCTGGGTTCGAATATGTAACACCCCAACTACAAACTCCACACTTAACCATTAATCGCAGCGGAAATTACATCATAAACACTAATCAAAAGGGGCGGTGTTACACGCCGTTAGCCACCCATGTGGCTAACAAGGCTAATGCTTACACAATGTACCGGTCTGATGGACTAGATTACCAAGCACTATACTTTACATTACAATTCCGTTTCTAAACTGAAAACAAATACAATTACAATCCAACTGTACCGAGTCTATTACATTCCATTACCGATAACAAGTTCGGTCTCACTTTACTAACAAATACACCTAACACAACATACACTACCCATGCTCCGCCATTCCCGTCCTACTCTCGAACGAAGGGCAACTTCTTTGTACCTGAAAAGTAATTGGTGGCCCCAAAGGGGCTCAACACCTTTGTTGGTATGGTAATCGTGCAACCCGCATATTACCGGGCCATGCACAACTATTTGTCATCTGAGCATGCGGTTGATTATGTTTAAATCATGCATGAAAAACTTTAAACACACATTCACCAGGTATTCAGTACAATAACCACAATTAACAAACCAAGACATTAATATGGGTTAGGTTACATTACCCTTTCCTTGGGACCTCGAGGGTTATTACCTCGATGGTGCCTTATCCACATTAGTCAACACCTAATCCTTTTTAGAAGGGCTTACACAATACTTCTCATAATTATATGAACTTGATTTCACAAATCAATACAAATGAACATAATACTTTCACCACTTAACCACACACATACAACATAACTCGGGACAAATCACCAGAGGATTCGAACCAAAATAAGAGTTAGTCAACATTTATAGAGCCTAGAGGACGATCGGTCCTCATGTCGATCTCAATACATAACACATTGCCATTTTGTTTGTTGAACGGCTAACTTACACAAGGTGTGTCGGATCTATAGGATCCAAGCACACCATACACATATCCCCCTAACCCCGACCATAAGTCATGGCAGGAGAGCCCCATAATAAGGCTCGTGGGAGATTGAATTCCAAAAAGGAAAACAACCGAACAGAGAGAGAGTTGAATCAGCTATAGATAACAACCCCCAAACACACGCGCGTGACCGGGACTCCCGGATTCCTCACCCCCAAGTCATATACTAGGTAGAAGCTCCCTCCATGGGGCTTATCACAACAAGTTACATTATAATTAATTAAGTTTGGTTAGACACACAGGGGAGGTAAGATACCATCCGCCACACATGAACAAAACATCAATCGTTACACAACGACATGCTTAAAGGGGCAACACACATCACACACAACCATATACAACTAACACACGGATAGCCGTAGTTAGAACGTTCTCGTCAGTTGGGACGTTTAATCCGAATACCGATCTCTTATGTGATCCTAGAGTCGATTAGCTACGGTTTAACACATATTCAAGGTTAAACGGTATCGGAACTAAATACGCCACATAAATGAATTACTATAAACTCATTTCATGCTTTATCTTGCAAGGTGGCAAACATTCAGAAAATCAAGTAGACATACAAGCCGGTGTAACCCGGTAGGACACAGGTTGCAAGAAAACCATACCTTACATCATGGGTTAGTCTACCATGTCCCCGGGGATTTACTCCAACGCGTCACCTCACGCTCCCCGGGTAGTTTCCGAACAACTGGCATTATTTCAACGTTTCTATTAACAACAAAATCTTACGGTATGTAAACTTCTATTACTCACAACTTACACATTCACTCCTAGCACTTGTTTATACTTCTAATGGTCTTTACAAGTCACCAAACAAGGCCTAATCATCATCTAAAACCATTACTATTCACTTCCCCATCATTACTGTAACACCCCAACTCCAAATACAATGATCGCCGCCCTAAGTCCATCTCATTTATTAACAACGCAGCGGAAAAGTTCTACTAATTGGTGTTACGCCGTAGTCACCATGGACTAACTAGGCCTATTCTCTTACAAGTCACGGTCTGACTAACCGGATAATTACTCGAGCATCTATACAATACAATTCATTAACCACAACTTATACCGAGTATCTCATATCCTAATACATCATACTAACATCTCATCAATTACTAAATGAGTGTACATGGACAACTCGTGTAACAAATGTAAAAGCAACCCGAAGTACTCTACCCGCTTCTACTCTCAGGTTGAGTCCTCGTCTGGCACCTACCTGCAAAGTTTAAATCACAGGCCCCAAGGGGCTTAGCATATTGCTGGTATAGAAAACGTGCAGCCCACAAGCTAGCAGGGTTACACACGACTACTTTGTCGTATACATGCAATTGTTTATTCATACAAATAATAATAAGAAGTACGATAACAAACAACAACATTTATGTGAAACATTCACAGCTCAAATAAATCGAACGTCGTAATGGACGCCCATTAATGAGTAAGTTAGATTGCTAACTCCTGAGGCCTGAGAATTGTTTAGTTCTCGTGTTTGACCATACCTTATAAGTGTCAACCGTTCTCTTAATAGAACTGGTTGTTCTCTAACTGAATTGTTTATTTTTGTCGGGTCAAGGTAACCCTAGCCAATGAGTTATTAGCTCCATTGGGTTAATAAACATTAATTCTTAAGTTATGAGGGGTGTAGGCTTGACCCTCCCGCGCCTTCTGAATTTGCCTCCCACCTCGAACTGTTCACTCGAGATGGTCGGGTCTGTTTGTCAACCCTAGGCGACAAGTCGTAGACGAGCCATATGCGGAAGACAGATCTGATACAGATGTCGACCTCCTAACCTAAACATGCATGACCGGAGTCAGTCCCGGATTCCTCTTCTCCCAAGTTCCAGTTAGTTGAAGTCTCATTGACAATTTGTTAGTTAAACCTCTCTCGGTATTAACCAACTAACAACAGGGAGTATTTATAACCTTATACAATTGTTACTAAACATAGTTAATGAACAAGCTCTGAATCAAGTCGTGTTAGTGTGCAATGGATACACAATAACAATACAGTAAATCGGTTTCATGCTTAATCTAGTTTGGTCGTATCACAATAACACATAGCACACAAACCGAGGTACACCCCGTTAACAAGCAGCTACAAGAATCCCATACCGTACACTGGAAATTGGCTAGCTCTTAATCCCACGTTCGCCTAATCCGCCGAACGCCTATGACTATCTAGATCTGTAACCAGAACTAGTATTAGTATCCTGTGTCTTAGAACTAGTTTAGTTCTCTTTTCAACTTAAACCTCTTTCTAGGTTAACCCGGGTATAATAGTTTACCGTTAAACGGGTTCGTTCATTTAGGAGCGTTTTCAAGCTCAATTCTAATTCATTAACATACTAACGTCGTTAGCAGTTACTTAGTTGCACAGTTAGTAACTTTAGACTTATACGGACCTTGTATTAGGTTTTAGAATTTTTCATTATTCATCCGTATTTCACTATTCATTTATACAGTCTCGTATTCTACTATTCATTTATACGGCCTCGTATTTTACTATTCACCGTATTTCACTATTCACATATACGTATTTTACTATTCACGTATACGTCGCGTATTTAACTATTCATATATACGTAGTTACTATTCATGTATATGTATTTACTATTCATGTATACGTATTTACTATTCATGTATACGTATTTACTATTCGTGTACACGTATTTACTATTCATGTATATGGATACTATTCACGTATACGAGCACTCATGTACACCAAAATTTTTCATATACGTCCGTATGATACTCCGTATCATACGTATTTATTTCTTTTTCCAATGTAACTTGTATTTTCATTAAAAATATTTTAAGTATTGATTTCTCCTATACTTATTAAATTACGGGTATACCCCTCGTATACCTTAAGTTATATACGGGTCTCGTTTAACCCCGTCTTAACTCTGTTTCTTTTACAACTTGTTTCTAAATTCTTTATTTAACTTCCTTAACCTTCTAAACACATAAAAATATGTTATTTACATTACTTACCCATAGTTTTCTCTTAATCTCTATTTTACTCATAATAAGTTCTAAACTTGTTATTTTTTATTTCTAATTTCTTTCAAAGTCTTACTTAATTAATTTCTTTTATACTTTTGGTCAAATACCAAAATATACCCAAGTTTGACCAGTCTTTTATGGTCAAACCCCCTAACTTTCCATAATTTACAATATTACCCCTAAAGTTAATTTAACTTAACTTTTTATTCTTTTATCCTTTTAATATCTAATCTTTTGCTACAAATTTTATTCTAGCTCCTCTAAACATTTTATAAACTATCATTGACCAAGTTTGACCACGTTTGACTAGGGAAATGACCATTTTACCCTTGTGGTCTTTTCTTTTATCCTAACTCATTTATTAACCAATTTAACTCTAATTAATTTCTAATTTTCGTAACTAATTTACCTACAGATTTTTGAACATCAAAAATCATTTTAAACATCTCTAAATCACCAGATTTAATTATCTAATGTTATAGTATATATATACCACCCTTTATTTACCTTAAATATACCGAAAACCTTATAAATTCCTTATAACACTTATAAACTCTTTATAAATTGTAAACTTAATTCTACAACTATTTTCTCATCATCTAAACTCTCAAAAATTACATATTGACCCCATTAATTTTCAGTATTCACCTTTAGGTACCAAAACTTCTTAAATTTTACATATTACTAGTAATTACTCTAATTCCTTTAATTTAACTTGGTTAGATAATTTTTCTAACTCATTAATAACCCCTTAATTTTCGGCCATATTGAAATTCATAGTATATGAATTTTTCTTGTATATTATGATAGCTTATATTGTAGCTTATATCATAAGGAGTATAAATCTAATTTTAGATTTACAAAATATTAACATTTAATGTGTCAAAAATTAAATCTAACACACTTATAATTTCGGTAATAATAAACAAGATGAACAATATGTTAGATCATATATAGATCAACAATTAGAACCTTGAAATAGGTAGTTGTAGGATTTACCTTGTATATTAACCTTTAGCTTAATATTAAGCTTGTTTTCCTTAGAAATTTTGACAGCAATTTTCTAGAGAAATTGGCTCCAAAATCATATAATAGGATGAATAATAAGAAGGGTTAGTAACCCTAGGCACTCGGCCTTGATGAAAATCAAAGAAGGAAGAGTTTCCAAGAAGGCAATGTTTTACCTCGAGAATCAAAGGCACTTCTTTGTGTTTTTTCCTGAGAATCTGGGGGCTCATGAGCTATGGTTGTAAAGATCTTCGAAAGAGGATTCCAACAAGCTATCAATCTTAGAATTTTGACTTAAGATTAGAAAGTTATGATCTGTCATATGGAGTTTTTTGTGTTGTTTCTTCAAAGAGAGGAGGAGCTACGAATTTGGGATCTCTCATATGACAGGTAAGTGTCTGATTAATGATTTACTCAGGGGACAAGGTGATAAGGCAATCAAGGAAAGTCATGGTAAGTAAAAAGTAAGCAAAATTGAATTTTAACACCTTTAATGACTCATCATGAAGTAGGCAGCCTTAGTCACTATTTTGTCTGATTTTTTTTGTTTCTTCCTTATATTTATGTAATATTAGATGCCTTAAACTCGTTCATAAGGACTTATACCATGTGTTAGGTAAGTTACATAGCCAAAAATGCCTTAAAACACCATTTTATGTGCTTCCGGGTTCACATTGATTATGCAATTTGTTTTGGCTTGTTTAAATGTGTCCTTATTATATTTACAACCTTTAGAAACTTTGTTCATGAAATAGCATGTTGCTCATTCCAATTTAAACCAAGTCGTTTAGTGGTTTCTTCTTGACTTTCGTCAGTTTAGTACCTGTTTACTGTGGACTTTGTATACTTAATTTGTGTGTATACGCAATGGCTCCTGTGACCATTTAATTGTTGTTCCCTTATTTCTTTATGTTATTTTGGCTCATTAGCCTTTTTGTTCCATATATACATGCTTAAAGCACATTTTTTCTTTAAAGCACATTTTTGTGCTCTAAGGTGCGTTTTCGGTTTAAACGCTAATTCCGCTTAATGCGTATTACTACTCTTAGAGGTATTTCACATTTTAAATCTCTTGGGAACTTAATGGTAGTTCTCTAATTTATTTGTGCTCTTTAAAACACCTTTTGCTCTAATTGTTCCTAAAGCATGTTTTGGTGTAAATTGTTGTTTAACACTTCTTCTAATGTTTCTAAGGCACGTTCTAGCCTTAGTATATCCTAATTAGATAGTTCATTAATATCTTAAGGTTTGGGGTATTTCAATTACAACACTTAGGTACCGTTCGGTAACTAGCTTTACCTTGCTTTTCCACAAAAAGCAGCTTTATTTTTTCAAAAAGCAGTAACATAAAGGTTTGATAAATGCTCAAAAGGACCTTTATCATAAATGTTGGTTTTGCTGCTTTTTGGACATTAAGCTGCTTTTAGAATTTCTATCTCTGTCCAAAATACAATATTACCCTCCCTTATTTCAACCACTACCACGACAAAGTTATTCGCATTACTGTTGGTCGTCTTCTTCCTTTATGCCAACCTCAGTCACTCCCTAGCTGCTGCGCCATCCACCTAAGGCTACTGTTGCTCCACCAACTCAACTTTAACCGAAGAGGGTTATGGTAAGAGAAAAATATGTGAAGTATTTATACACTGATCACAGACAATTGTCTCTGGATCGAGTACATTCCAGTACTGTAGTTTGATGGTGTTCTTGTAGTTGACCCATCATCTTTAATCTCTTCTTTCTCAGTTTTGAATTCTCCAATGTTCATCAAAACGGCTGATGATTAGGTTGACCTGGGAATTGAAATTCAAAAGCTTATTAAAAGGAGTATATCAATGAATCTGAATTGAGGGCAATCAAATTGAAAATTACATTCACGTGATGGAAAATTGATGATACCTTGGGGATCGATTCGCTCAACGTTGGTGCTACTGCTCCAGCAAAGGTGATAGAAACACCATGGACGTGAGCGAGAGAGGGAGAGAGAGGAGGAAGTAAGGAAGCTCACTGCTGAGATGGGAATGGAAGGGTATTTCAGTCATCTGAACAAATAAAGCCAGTTTTAGTAAAATATTCCTACCGAACACCCAATTGATAAAGCTATTTTTTTTCAAAAAAACAAAGGCAGCTTATATGGACATTTAAAATTAATCTAGTTACAGAACAGCACCTTAAAAACACATTCTGGACAATTTTTAGACTGGTCCGGGTTTGTGTTTATGGTTACAAACCCGGACCAATCCTGGAAATAACATTATGTGTAGTTTTTTCCTTGGTCCGGGTTTATGTACCGGGATACAAACCCGGACCACATGCTTAGATGTGTTTCTAGCACATTTTTGATGTGGTCCGGGTTTGTGTACTTGTTTACAAACCCGGACCAAGTCTGTAGGTGTTTAAATTGACAATTTTTGACCTCTTTTCAACCCCTAATACATATCTAATCATTCCCTAATCCTTCCACATGTTTTCTACATGTTAAAATACCCCAAAACACTCACTAAACCTCCTTAAAACATGGTCCAAACTTTGCCTTAATTTTTGTTCAATTTGACAATCTCAATACCTCTGTTTGCACTGATGCACACTAGTGCCCTTCCAAAACTCCTCTTGACAATTATACCTCATTCTCAAATCATTTGACCATACCAAGTCTTTCCTAGACACTTACATTACAAGCTCCAAGTTCACTCACCATTCCACAAGGTCAAACACACTAAGCTCTTTCCAAGGATTTTAAGCCACCAAAATCTTAACTTTTGCTACAGATTTTTACACCACTCTAATTCCTTCTCCAACTAACACCCCAAGGTGGTTAGCTACTTCAATTGGTCTCTCCAAACAACTAGTTCACCCTAAGTAACATCAAATCCCCAAGTCACCTAAATCTCTTAGGTTTCTACCAAAAATTCGTCATAACTTCGTTACTACACTAACTTATCCAAATTTCCTCTTCTTCATCACCTAATACCAAAACATTCATAATTCAACTATCCAAACCCTTAGTGGGTTCTAACAACACACATGGTTCCACACATTTACATCAATCTCCACAAAACACTTCAACTTACATAACTTGGCACTTAGGCCCTTAATTCAAAACATCACTCACCATAACACCAAACACTAGACATCATCACAAAATTTCCTCTTATAATCACCAAACACATTTCCAACATAATTTTTGATTCATTCATTTAAATTACCCAACCCAAAACTTTAAAACATCAAGATGGTTCTTAAGGTAGATTTTTTACCTTAAGTCCATAGGTTTCTCTTTTACTCCTCCTTCTTCTCTTCTCTTGTTTTTCAGTCATGGGCATTATCCTTGCCACCAAACTAGACCAATAATCACCAATAGATAATAAGCATCAAGAGGGTACTTAAATTCTAGGGTTAGCCCTAGAGTACAAGGTAAGGTTTAAATCACAAAATGAGGGAATTACCTTCTCATTTCAAAATGAAATATCTTGGCAATTGAACAAGGAAAGCTCCAGAACTTCTTGAATGTTTTTAAACCGGCTGGAAAGAGGAAAGAAGGGAGTTCACAAGGCTGGAAAACTCGGTCATGAGGGAAATGAAGAAAATATGAGTTTTTCTTTGAATCTTTTGCCTTAGATGAAAGAGGAGATGAACTAGCTCAAGAAAATGAGATTTTCTTCTCAAATGGTGCTCTAGCCATGGTGGTCAACTTCATCATTTTGGAATTTTGAAAAGAGGGAAAGGTAGCTCTTGAGGAGAGGAACACAAATATGTGATTTGTTTTTTATTTGGAGCTTAAATGTGGCTTGGGCATGAGGAGGAAGAAGGTGTTGCCATGGATGGAGCTTGAAAAACGATTCCAGCAAGGAGGAGAAGAAGAGAGAAATCAGAGAGGAAAGAGAGGGAGGCAGTACGTGAGTGGGAAAGGAATGAGAGGAGAGAGAAGATAAAAAGGTATATGTACCTTTTTCTACCTTTTTACTTTTGTCATCTTTTAAGAAGTAAACTAGCTTATTTACTAGTAGAGAGGGGCAAAAACGTGTGACACATAGAGGAGGAATGTTCAGAATTTAATTTTACAAAGAAGGGGGAGTATTATACTCTTATTACAATTTACACCCCATAAATGTCCGGTTTTACACTATTCACTAATTCGGGCCCGTTTTCCGGATTTTTCTCGTTTCTTTAATTTTAATGGTTCTTAGGCTCCCATTAATGTTTAATTATAGTTATATAATCAACTATAATTTTTTTACGGGGTCGTTTGACTATTTAAAGTCGCGTTTTGGGTTTTCTCGAAAAACGCGTTTTAAGACTCCGTTAGCGTTTTAACGCATTATATAGATCCGTTTTCTTCAGTAATTTTTCCCACATGTTATTAGGGTGTAATTAGGGTATAAAAATATATTTATAACCCTAGTTAAGGTTATATACTTCCTAAGATAATTAATTACACGTTTTTACGTTTTGTGGCTTTTACACGTTTTCCTTTTTCTTTTGGTTTTACTTTCTTCCCCAATATTCCTAAGGACTTAATTAGCCTTAGAAAATCATAATTACATAATTAATTAACACATTAAGGTTTGGGGTATTTCAATAGAATTAGGGTTCATACCAATTCGGCTTTGAATTTGACAAATTCTCTCAACATAGTGTGTTATAGGTCAAATTAACAGGTGGGTATGATCAGTAATGCAATAACCAATGACAACATCGGTGGAATTTAATCAGAAACGTACCGGAAATGCGTCGACATGTAAATCTGAGAAGGTTTTCTGGAAACTTTTTAACTTTCTGAGCAAACAAGTGTCGAACTTTGAGAATCTATAAAACACAGTGTAGATCGAGTTAGGCTATGGCTTTAGGCTTAATCAACAGAGGACATATAACTCTATAAGCTGACAGAAAGTCTTGATCTAATTTGTAATACATAAAAAGAAATATGAGTCAAAAGATTCAGGTTTATACCTTGAGTTTTCCAAAAAAAATTAAGATTTTATGTGGAGTTTAGGTAGGCCAATTCACAGATCAACTCGTGCCAACTGAGAGTGACTCGATCCATGAAACCTATCACAATTTAAACTAGGTATGTAACTTTAAACGCGAGTGAAAGAATCATTGAAAACCATAGACTAAGGAGAAAGTTATAGATCTCACAAGATCTGGGTTTACCCATTCCTTTTTGGAAAATCTCTGGGCAAGAACACCACTAGATCGGGTTGGGGACTTTAGACGCCTAGATCTTCTACACGATCGAGAATCAGACTTGAAAACATGGTATGGTATGTGAATTTTCATTCACAAACGAGGAAGATATGATAGAGCAAAGTTACGTTACCTGGATTTCTGGGTTGCAGATTCTCGGGGAGGCAACTTGAGCAAGATTTTGTGAGAAATGTGGGGAGGATTAGGTCAAGTGAGAGAGATGGTTCAAATAGGGTTGTAGGAGGATTAAATGCAAAAGACGGCACTCAAAAATACGAGGTTATGGCTGAGAAATCGGAGACTGAAGATTGAGCAATGTTTTGATAGTTTGCTGAGAACACTTAGCCGATTTTGTAGGAAACTGGCAGTTTGGCTTGGGCACAACTCTCGAGGCGCGCGGCTGAGTTAGGTAAGACCTGGACACGTCAGCTACCTCCAAAATTTTGGCTCTAAACTTTCCTAGATCATATCTTGAGCTAGGATGATCCATTTTTAACGTTCTTATTATCAATCTTCTTGGTTTTCCATAATCTTTTTATTGGTATAGGTTTCATGGGCTGGTTTGACCATTCTCAAAAAGTCAACCCTAGCAAGGCTTAAGGAGCTTTAAGGTTTCTATGATTTTATATTGACTTTTATGATTCAAATCAATGTTCCAAATATTTCTAAAATCTTTATAATATATTTGGAGTGTCTCGAGATTTTTCCAGGATTTATTGACTTACAAATCTTATTATTAAATTCATAATACCATATAGTAATTTAATGTTTAATAGTATTATTTAAAGGTTAGTAAAAGAAATCCCCTAAATTTATATTAATTTATGGGGTATTCCAGTAAAGGGTAAAATAGTCACTATTTAAGGTCATCCTACAGTTCACGGATTAAGGGTATTTTGTGAATTTCAAAAAAAATTAGGGGTATCTTGTGAACATGTTTCAAAAAAGGGTATATTATGAATTATGAAAGTTTTAAGGGGCATATTGTGAATTTTCTCTTATTTTCGTAAAGTGAATCTTATGCGACAATAATATAAACCTTTCATGTACAGTCTGCTAACATTGTCATTTTGATAACTACTGCATATAGAACCAAAATAGAATAGGGAATGAAATGTAACACAAACTTAAAATAAATCTATCCGTACAACTAAGCAATAAATAGTGTGAATATTTTGTTTTCAAAAAGTGAATCATGCAGAGGAGAAATATAAATCTTTTATGTACTATCTGATAACATTGTTATTCTGATTGGATTGAGTATATAGAACCAAATAAGAACAATATATAGAATGAAAAAACCACAAGCTAAAAAGAATCAGTCAAAACAACTATGTCACAAACAACGTGAATCTTTTATTTTAAAAAAGTTGAATCATAAACAGGAACAATATGATCTTTTATGTACTATTTGATAACATTTGACATTTTTGTAACTACCACAAATAGAGCCAAATCAGAACGGTATTATGAATGAAAAGAACCATAAACTAAAAATAAATCAGTAAGTACAACTATGTCACAAACAATGTGAATCTTATGCAAGAATAATATGGACCTTTCATGTATTGTCTGCTAACATTGTCATTATGAAAACTACTGGAACCAAAACAGAACAGAATAAAGCATGAAAAGTAGCACAAACTTGATATAAATTTCTCTGTACAACTAAAGCAATAACATTGTAATCTTTTGTATCAAAAAAGGGGATTTTAAACAGGAATAATATGAACCTTTTGTGTATTGTTTGATAACATTGACATTTGATTGGATTGAGAATATAGAACCAAATCTAAACAATATATAGAATGAAAATAACCACAAACTTCCATTTTATGAGTTGTCACAATCTTATATTGTTTTGAGCCTCAACCTTGAAAGTTATCATTGCTTTGTATCTTGTCCTAATACCAGTGTTTTAGAACATTCTATTATCCGCTTTGCTTAGCTCTTTTGTCCTATCTTGGTAACGAACATATGTTCTTATACTAATAGTATCACTTGTTACCACTTTCCCTATCAACTCTAAAGTATCTACTTCAATGAATGGATAAGCTCGTGATACATTTTATTCTATCTAATAACCTATATGAATCATAAGCATTGACAAGGTAACCATACACTACTCAAACACTACTTCCATCTCTAACCATTATACTATTATAGTTTTTATGATATATGAGGTCATTTATATTATATATTTAAACTTTTATTACTGTACATACTAGAACCTATCATTTAAAAAAACGTGGGGTCACATAACCCCACGAGACCCCTTTGGCTCCACCCTGCATCTCAATTTACTGTATTTTCAATTCAATTTTACGGTTTTAGATTGGGATCATCCAGTTTTATATAAAGACCCATACAAGTAATAGTCAAGCGATAGACGGAAGTGTCGAGTCTCGCAGTTGCAAAAAGTACCCATGATATTTTTATTTTTTATATAATTAGTGGCACGAGGCCAAATAAACCGCAAAGTGGTACAATAAAGTTACTAGCACACAAGCTAGACTTACAAAAGCATCATACCTTGCTAGACCAATCCCTACAAAAACAAGCCAAGGCTATAACATCCCTAACTCTTGGATGTAGACCTACTCTTGCTTGTATTGGCAACCTTTATAACATGGGAGAACTTACTAAAACCTAGCAAAGGCTTCTTAGGCCTCGAGTCCTTCCTAAAGTTGGCTATAGAAGGGCTACACGAGCACCTATCTGTGCCATCCACCTACCTGACAGAATAAGCTTGACGCCACTGCTCTCGGATAATATCTTCGAGGTTAGCAAGAGCATGACCTTCATCCTGAACACTGCAACCTAGATCTTTTGCGAGCTTGAGAGTCTGCCTTGCTTCCTCATTCACAAGATCCTCTTTAGGATCAGCCTCCGACTCCGCATCAACCCTGCCTGGTTCAAAACCTGGGGGAACTCAGGATCTTCGAAAAGGTTCCTAATGTCGCAACCATCCACACCATCCTCAATCGGCTCGAGTTGCAAAGGCGACTATTCTAAACCCGGCCGACAAGGACTTGTAATTGCACCACCGGCTCCAGACTCGGCCCCCAACTCCTCAAGGTTACCAAACTTATTAACCCACTGAAATCTTCTCCAGCTCTTTCCCGACCCATCCTAAAAATATCTTCCGCAACTGAATCTTGCAAAGCCCCCTACCAACCAGCGGCTCACGGATAGAACATGCACCAGCTCATCGAACCCCATCGCCCCACGGGAAGAAGAGTGCATCTGGCCATTGGGCGCGGCTTGAATAGTTGGAGACTGAGACTGCCCAGGCCCGAAGGATGATCCGCCCAACCTAGGCTCATACGCCCTGAATCCGCCTCCCTAGCCACCACCTTGTCCCCACCAGCCATTGTAATCAAAACTAGGCACTAGAGAATATGACCAATACCTTAGAGATGGGTACACCCGACCCGGATAGAAAGCTGTTGCACTGTTCCATTGCGAAGGAAACGCCCCACTAGCATTTGATTCAAGACCCCCTTTCCCTTCTACATCATTTCCACATCCCATGTCGGAAGCCCCACCCTTTGGAGCAGGCAATGACGGGGTCACATCTTCTCCCACTGAAGACTTCTCATGAGCATGGCAGTGGTCCCCACAAGAGTTTCTGATCACAATTTTGAGGCAGGCACGCCGACTAGGATCACCAGCTTCTTTCAAGCGAGCACACTCCACTGTGGCAGACGCCCCATCAATAACTACCTCCAAATCAACTGGGAGAATAGTCCTCCCACCATCAACACTACGAACCAGACTCCTACTAGCCTCACCACCAGGACAGCCCTGCGCCCCCTTCGCACCCACACCTGACGGTGTCATACTACTAGACTTGGACTCTGGGTCTCCCACAAAACACATCGTTGCATGGCTAGGAGCAGACAACTGCTGCCCTTCAACAGCACGAACATGGTTGTCGCTACTCCTCTTATCCTCGTACTTGACCCGCCGCGCAAACAATTTGTGACCCAAGAAGGAACGGCCATGAACCCTACGCACGGCCTCCTCAACCATAGACGCACTCTCCATCTTTACCAGGGCGAATGCGAGCTTGTTGTTTCGGCACCTCTTTCTGGAGATAAAAATCTCCTTGATATTTCCATCCAGACAAAGGAGCCAACGCAAATCTCTATGGGTAGCACCTCTGCAAATGTTATCAACAAACATGGTACACCCCTGGTCACCAGGCCCAATAGAATAATCACCCACCCCTCCCGCCGCTTTATGTCCTCCCGAAGAAAAACAACGGGTCGACTTCAACCGCGAAGCCACACCACAACTGCTGCGAGTCACCTTCCCCGGCCGAATAGAGGAACAACGGAAGCCACCATGCTGCCTGGAACTAGACCGCAACAGCGAGTGCCTCCCATCTCGCTTGCCACTCAGTCGAGAGCCCGAAGACGATGACCGCCCTGGACGCGACGCAGGTCTTGATCGCAAAGAATAAGGCCTCCTAACTCGCCTGGATCTCAGACGTGAACGCGGTGACAACGACTCACTGAACGTGACCTTGGTCACACCGAAAAAGATCTCCCAACGCGCCTGCATCTCGAACGTGAACACGAAGACGACGCCCGCACTGGATGTGACTCCTACCGGTGGCCTCTCCTTTGGAAACCGCTCCTAGACTTGAGGCGCCGCCTTGACCTCCCTGACTCCCGTTCTGGTACTCTCAAAGAGACTCCCTCACGCTCACGACCCTTCTTTTCGTTCCAAAAGGCTCTATATAGTTAGAACATAAATGTTGATACTTTGGTAGGAAACTACCATTTCAGCACATCCCATTGTTCATATATTTTTATGTTTGATTTGGGTTTAGATCACATTTTCATGTGACTCGAGACATGCAAACCCAATTGAGGTCCATGATCATTGGAACACATTCCATTTCATCAACGCCTAGTTGGACCACCCGCCATTTGTTGGAAAATATGGAGAAGTACACACTACAAGAGAAGCTATCCATACTCAAAGTTTCAGTCTAGAAGTATAACATATCGGTCTACTTATGAGAGTGTTAGCAAACAATGTATCTCTCTTTGCGTTATGGCAATAAGTTTAGTTGTTATGTTTGTGACATATGGTGCCTTTGCTTCCTTTCTTATGGGGGTTAGTCTTTTGATGTTGTTGTTCTTTTTAGCTTTATTTTTTGTTTATGTAAGGATGATCGAGCTAAAAATGCTTTTTGTTGCATTGGTCAATCAAAACTGCATCTATGTTGGTAGGTGTTGTTTAGGTATAAAGAGCTGGTTTCTCCACTCTCGTCTGTACAAGCTGACAAGAATTAGAGTGTGTGGATGGTTGTCTTTGTACTTATGTATCGTCTATAATTAGTAAAGGGCTGATTTCATAAAAAGAAGTAGAACAAATCGATTTATGAAAAGATTGACCCGGTGCTAAACTGCTACCTTAAATATACCTCTAAGTAGGGGTGTTCACGAAAAACTGGATTTGTCATATTGGAACTAGAAACATGGTTAATCGAAGTGGTTGTTGGTTACCGTTTGATTACCCGATTTCAATTCCAGTAACAGTTATTGATTTTACAGAATCTGGTTAACCAAAAAAGTTGTTTCAAGTTTTTAACTTATACCAGTTTAAACCCCACCAAAAGGAAAACTAATTACTCCCTCCGTTCAACAATATTTGTCATTTTAGAAACTTGCACACTTATTAAGAAAAGTAGGACAATGACGCATGTGCCCCTACTTTTTACTTTTCCATTTAGATAATAATTACTTTTATATTGAATAGTAGGGGTAAAAGTGGAAAGAAGTGTGTCAAAAAGCTAGAATGACAGATATTTTTGAACAAGAATCACATCCTAAAACGACAGATATTAATGAACAGAGCTAAAAGAGCCGTCGTAACAAAAACACAGACGGGCTGAATCGCTTCCATACTTTTAGCAGGATAGGAGACAGAGACAGTTAGGTAGATGACCTGCTCAATAACGGGAGCGGGTGGTATGCTGCATTCTTTCATTTGCAGGATGCTGCACTTATTAAAACGGAGAGTTTTATCTTTGTTTTGGAACTGTTGCGCACTGCTCCAAATTAACGTTGTCGACGTCGAGAACAACCACTTCAGAATTTCCAAACGGTTTTGATTTTCTTCTTCTTTCAGCAACCCTAAGTAATTCACACCCGCTTCCCCAACGTAATTCACAGCAGGTCAGATTTCTCCCCAATTTGATCGGTGATTTCTCCCTAGTTTGATGGGTGATTTCTTCCCCAAATTGATTGATCAATACAGACAAGAATTGAATGCAATTATTCCGCTCTAATTTAATTGATCAATATAAGGCACAACTCAGTATATTCCTCAATATGATCGATCAATACAGACAAGCCACATGCACTGTATTTTCCTCAATTTGGTGCAGGTACGTGTTGTCCTGTATTGTCCAATCTGCTCATTGCATTTATATATTTCCTACTAGATTAGTCAAGTTGTGTTGTGTTAAGTTGCAGCATACAACTCGATTCAATGCTGAGATGTTGAAAAATTTCCTTTACACACTAAATAGAGGCAAGTCCCGAAGAAGAAAATCAATTATATATCTATGTCTCTGCTCTCATTGTTCCTAAAAGTGTGAATTTCATTATGCAAATCATTATTGTTAATTGCTCACTTATCGTGCTATTTACTGCAGTGCTTAGTTTGTTATTTGGTTTGTACTAGTCGCAAAGCTGCTGTCAAGAAGTGAGGTGCCTCACTTCTATATTCGAGTTACAAACAATTAATATTATGTCATATGTTTTATCCTTTTTAGTGAACTGTATCTGTAAGTTGTTATGTTCCGGTATGATTTAATCCTAACTCATGTTTGTGGGTGCTCTGTATAGAAGAAGCTTGCTCGTTGAAAGTAAGGGAAATTGACTTGTTACAAAGCTTTCTTAAGGATCAATGGTGTTCATAATCGATCTTAACTATGAGGCTCTTGTTAACGATATTCATTAAACTCATAATTTATATAAAGCTTTCTTAAGTTTTGTTTAATTTTTACACTACTTTTTATTGTCTATGTCTAATCTTCTTTTGATTTTCTAAACGTAGCTCATCAATTAGTTGAGACGGGGGTTCAACATTGGCGATTGAACCGAATGCTCCCTCTTCTTTTAATTTTGTCATTGGTTATGAACAATGTGCTCCATCTTCTTCTAATATTGTTATTCTTTATGGAAATACATCTCCACCCTTAGTTGGTGATGATGCCGTCTCTGTTAACTCTGCTGAAAATGCACAATCTGAGCTACTTACATCATCTGCATCAGGTTAACTTCTTGTTCTTATCAGGTTAACGTTTTGTTCTTATCAGGTTAACGTATTGTTCTTCTCAGGTTAATGTTTTGTTCTTATCAGGTTAACGTTTTGTTCTTATCAGGTTAACGTATTGTTCTTCTCAGGTTAACGTTTTGTTCTTATCAGGTTAACATTTTATTCTTATCAGGTTAACGTTTAATGAGATGACTAAGGTTCATGACAACACAGTGTTGCTAATTCAGGGATAGGTTCTTTTTTTTTTTTAATTCTACCTTTTTGATGTTATTATCTTTGTGACTACCTTTTTTGTTTTCACTAATGAGTTTTATTCTTTTCTCTTATGTTTGTAGGTGATACAACTCGAGATTTCTCTGGTAAAACAATGAAGGTTAGAGAAAATCCAAACCGTTCTAGGAAAAGGGTGAAAAGTCTTGCCGAGAGTAGGTTGCAGATAAACTCAAAGGGAAAAAGAATTCTTAAGCTGTTGAAAAAGATTATTTGAGTTCTTTTACATAGTCCCCCCCCCCCCCCTTGTAATTTTTTAATGTTTTTTATTACATAGATTTAAACTTAGTTATTTTTTCTTTTGGATATATTCTTTACTATTTTGTTTAACTCTACTATATTTTTCAACTTGTGTGTCTTCACTTCATATTTCTAAAAGTGACTATAAAATGTCTTAGTGTAATTTTTGCTTACTCTGCAATGATATAAGCTTTATATGGATGCACACATATCATCCAGCAGGTTTTGCTAAAATGAGTGTCTTTACACCTCAAAATAATATATGTGAATAGACAAGTTGACTACTTACACGTGACTGGTTAACATAATACAAGTGTCGGTTAATGAAATACTACTAAGGTTAACAAAGTATAAGTTATAGGTTAACGAAATGCAAATCTCAGAAAATATTACTTTTTTTTTAAATCTATCTTCTACAATGATTTGTTTTTATTTTTTTAGTCAATATGTGGGAAATTTTCTCCAAGGAATCATAGTTTAATGCGAAAACAATAGAACCCTAATCCCTTCAGTACAAACCCTTAAAATGTCTTCGACGTTTTTAGCTTTCCTAGAGTGGCTTTTGGGGTGGGTTTATGGTGTAGGGTAATCTTGTTTAACTCATTCTATACTTTATAATATCGCAATTGTCTCGACAATAAGCCTTCGACGTTTTTTAGCTTTCCTAAGGTGGTTTTTTGGTGGGTTTGTGGTGTAGGGTAATCTTTTTTTTATTCATTCTATTTTTTATAATGTCGACAACTCAACAGTTTTTTAGCTTTTCTAGGGTGTTTTTTAGGGTTTGTGGTGTAGAGTAATCTTTTTGTATTCATTCTATACTTTATAATGTCGCAACTACCTAGGCAATAGCCTTCGACTTTTTTTAGCTTTCCTATGGTGGTTTTTGTACACTCAAATGCTAGCCATACACCAATAATTTTGTCAATCATACGAAAGTATATATGCCAATGGTCTAGATAATATTAGCCATGGTTGTATATTGTGATATTGTCTTTATATAAAAACTACTCAATATCAATTGCTTAATTATTAAATGAATTACCTTGAATGGCACTAAGTACATATTGTCCAAAAAAACTAGCATATATTGAGTAACATTTTTGGGTATGCACGAGTTACCATCTATTATTTATTAGTTTCAGAATTATATGTCATTCATACGGAAATATATATGCCATACGTTTACATAATACTAGCCATGATTTTTTATCTTTAATATGTAAAAACTATTCAATTAAGTTTTAACTTTCCAAATAATAGGTTAACCATTTACAAGCGACAGGTTAACCATTTACGATTGACAGGTTAACCATTTACTATTGACAGGTTAACAATTTTCAAGTGACAGGTTAACCATTTATTATTGACAGGTTAACCATTTACGATTGACAGGTTAACCATTTAAGCTTAACAAGTTAACCATTTAAACTTGACAGGTTAACCATTTAAGCTTGACAGGTTAACCATTTACCAGCGACGCGACAGGTTAACCATTTACCAGCGACAAGTTAACCATTTATCAACGACAGGTTAACCATTTTCAAGTGACAGGTTAACCATTTATTATTGACAGGTTAACCATTTAGGATTGAAAGGTTAACCATTTACTAGCGTTTAAGATTGACACAAAAACATTTCTTTCTTTTCAAATTTATCATGCTGACTTTCATATACAACTTAAAATGCATCACCAAAACACCACAAACTGGCCCTGTTAATTCAAAGGGCACCGCACTAATTCATGATACCAATATCATCATGATTACATAACACAATCTATACCATTACAAACGTTGATAGAATCTATCAGCCTATCAATGTCAATATCAATTCTAGATAGTAATCTTTCCAGAGGTTTTACGATCCAAACAATGTCCAACTTTAGCTCAAAGATTCACCAAAAAATAACTTTTACAGCTCCAACCACCAACTGCCTTATGCTTTGTAGTCACTTGCACCAAACCAAGGTATCTATCAGCCCGAGTTCCAAACCACTGTTCCAATGATACCACACAAGTTAACATAAATTTATAGAAACAGATACTAGTAAGCAATGTGCATAACCAAGTTTTCTTTACACTTGGGTTGAGTATAGCAAGTCAACAAATTATCATTGACAGTAGGATGTCTTAGTTTCAAACATAATGGCACCAAGTGCTAAAATACACAAGGAAAATATGAATCAGATATATAGCTGACCTGTTAGTTACTAGAAGGTCTAGACATCAAACAAACGGGGGCACCAATCAACTGGACAAGTGGTATTAAGAGTCTCGGTGACAGCTATGAGCAATATCTATATAAGGACTATCCGAGGAACCTTTTTGGATATTAATAAATACAAGAACTTCCTCCAGGACTGTAAGCCCTATTTGATTCAATTTCAATCTTTTGTGAGAACTGCGCTGTCCTTATATTCCCCTCAAAGGCATAGATCTTTCTATGATCCAGTATAGCCAACTGAGCTAATTTTTTCCACCTATATATGCTATTAGAGCAACTTTAGTGCCATGAAAAAAAAACAGAGCCTCAAACCTTTGACCAATCTACAAAAAAATGATTGGACCAACACGGTAGGGGTAGGAGATTCAACAATAGAATCGATCCAATCCAATCTCCCATGACAAGAATCAGATAGTCTAAGCAACAACATGATGAAGTTGGGAAGAAGATTTTAGACCAAACTGTTATATATCTCTTCACGCATATTAAACTGAATCAATTTGTAACTAGACAAAGACTCAAATTTGAAACCCTAACAGAGTTCGATAATACAAAAATTAGAAACACAAAACATAACAATTATTCAGGACAGGTTGATATTCAAAACACTTTATGCTTTGCACCCCTCAAAAGACACAGAGAAAGGGGATTTTCAGTGGAAATTAAAATTTAATAACTGCAACGAAGATCAACAAGAAGAAAATTAATGTGATTCAAAAACCTTATACAACTTCAACGAGGGCTAGATGATGAACGGTGGTCCAAGGAGACGAGTTGGGAAGGAAACAAAAAAGAGTTTCGTGAGGAAGGAGAGGGTTCGTGAGGGTCACTGCAATTCCATTTCGTTCGTGAGGGAAGAATGCCTGCATTTTTCCGTTTTACATCAAACACCAAACTTTTATTTTATTTTTCTTTGAAACACTGCGTTTAGACAGCTTGCAACACTCCTGCAGATACATCCTGCAGTATATGAGCCGCGCTCCTCAATAACCAAAGACAGCGGTCAACCGAGACAAAGAAACGCCCTGATTGGCTGAACCGCACAGAAGACGCCTAGAAAGTTGTATTGCTCGAAGCCCTCAATAATAAACACAAAAAAGTGAACTAATATTTTATTATTATCTCAGTTATTTCGCTGCCGGATTTTTGAATCAACCCCTTTCCTAGTTCCTACGACGTGGTTCCTGGAATTCAAACTTTTTTTCTCCACACGCAAAACGCACCCAATTGGTTCGAATTACATTTGACTCTCTCGTCGTCTCCCCTACTTCTTCCAACGCGGCGAGAGGGGAAAGTAAAGCTTCCAGCCAGAAGCAAGCAACTTCAGCTCCGGATTGCTCCTCCAGTGCTCTCTAAAGAAACCCAGCAGAAATTCGTACTGTGATTTGATCCCCCGAAGAAACTTAATTTAGAAGATGTCACCAAATTGGGAGCTTAATGGATGTTGTAACCGTGAGCAGAAGTCGTTCATAATCACCATTGCCATATTCACTGTCGTTATCCTGTTGGTACTGAACGCCCATCTTCATATCCGATTTCAATTACTCTTATTTGTGCATAATGGTGGATGGATAATCTCTTTTTAACAATGCTACCTAACCTATTCTTTGATTTAAGCCTAAGATCCTTTTTTAGGCTGTTTGGAAAAAGAGGGGTGAGCTTTCTTGTCTGATTTGAAAAGTTGTGGGAGCTCAAACTGACTGAAACGCTATACCCAGTGATATTGCCAGAACTGCTTAGTTACCTTGTCAGGAAGGATTGTGGAGTGACGGATCTGGTTGCGCTTCCTGCGGTGATGAGGATAGCATTAGCCAATAGCGAAACAGGGGGATAGTATAGTTCATGGGTGTCGGATAGCTATAAAGTCTCACGGCAGAACTGAAGTTCTGAAGTGGATCTGTTACGAGCTAAATTTTATCGCTATACACTGCTGTTACTATTAAGGATATACTAATAAGATTTCGGAAGAACAAAACATCAACAATGATGGAAGATCTATGAGTTTATATTGGACCTTGCTGGTCAGCTGGTAACTGAGTGGTTTATAAACTGCCTAGTTCGATTAACCTTGGATATCTGTGCTTGCCTAGAATTTTCTAGTTTTAAGGGTGTTGTCACAAATCTAACCCGTCTCGCAGATGATTGATTGCTTGTGGTTTACTTTGTACAGCTCTCTCTGCTATCTTTCCTTCGCTAACTTTTCTTTGTATTCCTTTTCAGCTGTGGAGAACATTTATTCTGACTCCTTTTAAGCTCATTACCGTTTTCCTTCATGAAGCAAGTCATGCGCTAGCATGTATACTTACATGCGGTAAGGTAATGAGCTTATCTTTTTTATTATTCGCTTCGACTTGTTAGATAAATGCCTTTTAGTGTGAATAAAGGAATTTTGGTTATATCATGATTCTGACTTACAGGTTGAAGGTATCCAAGTCCATGCAAATGAAGGAGGCGTGACACACACTCGTGGTGGTGCCTATTGGTTGATCTTACCTGCTGGATGTAAGCATGCTTAACAGCAATTATCCGATATTTTGTAACGCTCTAAACATTTGTAATGAGCTACCATGAGTTAAAACATTTGAATTTGGAATTATTAATGGCTTCCATTTCATTCAAATGTTCAGATCTTGGATCATCGTTTTGGGGGATGGTGTTGGTCCTTGCCTTTACCAATCTCATCACTGCTAGGATAGCTGCAGGTTGCCTTGGTGTGGCGCTACTGATCGTCCTTTTCATTGCTCAGAATGTAAATTCTGTTTTGATGCACTATAGCTTCCCATGTTTTGATAATATCCTTTAACTTCGTTTGGCTTCAGCTGTCATGTTTTACTACTAAGATTGCTGATAAATAACGTTGCTTCTTGTCTGTCAATACAGTGGACACTTCGAGGACTCTGTATTGGTAAACTCTGATAACCTAGCACTTTTTGTTGCGTTTTACTCTGAGATGTGAAATGTCATGTGATCTGATTATTGAAACCAACAATACTTGGTTACTCAGGATTCATAGCTTTTCTTGCAATAATCTGGGTGTTGCAAGAAGAAACGGAAGTTCGTATACTGCGGTATGTGATTCTTTTCATTGGTACGTTCCTGGCTTCTTCTCTTGCGCTTTTTTTTCAAATTGATTGATGAACAAGTTTCTTTTGCTGAAACATATCATTTCATCCACGATATTTCATTTCTCGCTTTTCCACCACAAGTGACAGTTTTCTTTTCTTTCTTATGCTGGCTGATTTCAGGGGTAATGAACAGCTTGTTCTCGGTATATGGTAATAAAACTAAACTAGTTTCTTTGTCTTGATGATCCCTTTTATTTTTGTTACTGAAGTTTTGGTCCTGGCTAGTTAGTGTCCTTGACTGACCGTTATGACTCATTCATGGAAACAGATATCTACGATGATCTGATTTCACGGAGAGTTCACTCGAGTGACGCCGAGAAGTTTGCTGAGATTTGCCCTTGCCCATGTAACGGTGTTGCCTGGGGGATTCTTTGGTAAACCTAGATGGAAATAACTAACTCAAATACTCTTGCCCAGTTGAATAGATTCTTTCTAAGGATTTGCGTTGTCTTTCTATTTGATCTGATTTCTTTCTTGTATATGGCGAATGCTGCAGGGGAATGATTTCCTTCGTGTTCCTTTGTGGAGCCATGTATCTAGGCCTCGTCATTCTCTCATGACCATGTAAGTATTTTCTATAAATCTGTGCTCTACCCGCTTGCTGCTGCCATGCTAAAGTCGTAGTTCTTTGTAAAAGGTTGATAATACACTGTTCTTTTCATTATTCTGGATCAGGATTAGCCAGCGTAGGTTTCAGACTCAAGCCTTATTGATGCCGAGCATTATTTCGAAGACCCATCTGCATTTGTAAACTCGAATTCTTCATCCATTCTTTTCCAGCTTGATTTGTCAGTGTGGATAGAATTTTGTAAATCGTATTGTATCTATTTGGACTTAAAGGTGACAACCTTTTCTGTTCGATATATCTCGGCTCAAACCAAAGTATTCTTCTGTTACGCCGGTCAATTTAGTACTGTATTTATCAAAATTCAAGTTCTCTTCACAAATAGGAGAGAAGAGAGCAAGTAGTTGTGGCCGTGCCAAATCGTTCGGGTTAGTAAAATAACATAAAGAAATTGTCACTGTTACCGGTTTATTTTACATTAAGATTGGTTTGGGCCAGATTTCACTAGGTCCATCACAAGTAATAACCCCTGACTTACCTACTAGAAAAAGCTAATAGCACTAAGTATTATTCAAACTAATATTAGTGTTGTTATTGAAGTTATCTAATGTTACTGCTACAGATCGGATTATATTAAACAGAAAGAAAAATGAAATACCCAATGTCGCAGTTTTAACTTTTATATAGCTCATTGGTTGATTTCATCCTGTCTTGTCCATGGGACAAAAATGCTGCAGAATCAGGTTTCATGCAAAGGTGACTTATTCACCACTTTGGATCCTCCCATCAATCATTACTTGCTTGTGCCAATGTAAGGCAAGGTCTCTTCCTTCAGCAACTAGGGATACAATCAATTGCCTTATTAGTTTGCACGCAAGTTTCACCATAACAACAACCTACCTCTCTAGTTTAATGGGCTTTTAAAACACTTGGCCCTTCAAAATTGTTATCCTCAGTTGGGCTAGAGTGAAAAATCATGTTCTTCTAACTTACTCATATCATATGTTCCTTCATAGACCACTCACATTGCTATAGGATATCACATTGAAGGCTTCCTGAAGGTAATACGAGTGTGAAGAAACAGGGAGGTTTTGAAAGAACGAAGAAGTGGGGTTTGGGGACTGACAAAGAAGAAAGGAGGGAGAAGAGAGCTGGCTGCTGAGAGAAGGCTATAGTCTCTCCTTCGTCCAGTGCATCGGTCGTGATGCGGCCTGTGAGAACTAATTTGTAGTATGTCATAACTCTTCAGATACGCCCTTACTGAAACTCAAATATGCAAGACCACCTACGTTTCCTCTAGACAAAGCAAAACCTAAATATATAAAAACCCAAACAATGTGAGTAGAAATTTTGCTGAAGTTGTTGAAGCATTACTATATATCCAGATCATCATCCGGATCCTCATCAGAATCTGGCATCTCATCATCTGAATCACGGACGTACAATATCTCTCCCTGACTAGCCTCCAAGGAATTCGTAGGCATCTTCTCTGACAAAGATGAAATACTCGACTCTGTCTGGATCTCAGAAAGAGATCTGCGCCCGTCATAAATCTGTTTAGCTTTATCTCTCTCTGCAAAAGAGAATTAAGACCAGAAAAATATTAAGTCACTTCATCACATTACATATAACACTGATAGATGCCCGCCCAATTTGATCTTACATCTGTAGAATATGGGGCATCTCAAATCCATCTCAACAGTGTGATGAAACAGGGTAAGATTTGCAAACTGCAGGTGTTACCTTGGTGCTCGAAGGGGAGAACAACCTTTGATCGATCCATCTGCTCCTTCTCTGATAGCTGCAAATTGAATTGAAGCTGCAAAAACAGAAAACCGTACATGTAACTACTTCAAGCCATGGGAAAGCGGGCAAACAATTATCTATATGTTATCTCATTCTTCTCTTCACTGTCATTACCACTGCTTCTGTTACTACCTTGAATCATTTTCATGTGAAACTATGAATTGCCACTGATGCTAAAATCCTAAAGTTCAAGCGGAACCACTATCCATGTCTATCTGGTTTACAGACACTCTGTAATCGTTAGACAGAATCCAGATTGCTACCAGCCTCTTTCGCCTAAGTTGAGACGATAAGCCTTGATGACTAACCTTTGGCAAAAGAGACTTGGTAACTGCTTCCTCATCAGATGATGTAGGCGCAAAGGTAATTGCTGATTGCTCAATGTGAAACACTTCAGACTACAAGAACCATTTAAAAGGAAGTTAGGACAATGCTGCCAACGATACAAACATGCCAACAGCACAGCATGATATGGATTATAGAACATCACCATTGCTTTAACCCTTCCATTTCTGCGCTTGAAACGCAAAAGGAGCTTCCCGCTAGAGCAGGATTCTCCCACGCCCCTTTGTCCATGAGTAGTGAATGGTTCCACAGTGGCTAAAATAGAAGACATGTATTCCATGACAGCAATTCCCTTTGCATCATGAAGATCTGAATGTAGTAGCCAAAATGCACTAGAAACTTGTTCTGCAAAACACAAAAAAAGGTGCATCGTTTTAAAAATTCAGCATTATGAATTTGAAGCATAATTAGTATGCATTGTAGAATGTCAGCATTTTACATTCTTGGCTGACTAATACAGAAATGTAGAATGTTTTCAAAGAAACTTACGATGGCTTCGTAGTGCATCAAGTAGTCTTGAGACTGAAACCCATCGAGAATGTCTTAGCAATTCACTTATCTGCAGATTACAACACCATAGAATAAAAGATATAAGAGGTCCCTGAGTGACATCAGTTAGCTATACTATACAGCATCAGTACGATTATATGAAGACTGTATACTCGTAAATGCGGATTCAAGGACTTTATTCATGCGGTACACTGGAACCCCTAGTGAAATTCTAGTTTTAGCAGTGATACAATACGATAACTACTAAAGGTAGGGTAAAGCAAGAGTGTAGGTACATGTTAACAATAATCTACAACCTAATAAACCTCAAAGAAGCAAGGCCGATGCACGTAATGAAAAAATATACACATGAACGACCTAGAATTTTACTTATTCATACCACCACTTTCCTGGATCTACAAGATGCATTTCTACTGTGATATATGAGGCTAGATGTGAATGGTGTGCAACAGTTTCAAGATCCTAGTTATAACTCATAAGTTAAGATGCTAAGGTATCACACTCAAAAAGACCAAGAATTATTCAAGGGGGAAGAGTACCGAGTCTATGGCCACAGAAAACCGATCTTTTCCTTTAACTAGCCCTGAAATTATAGAATGAAATAGCTTACAAAGTGCTTCCAAAATGATAAAACATTATAAACTTAAAAATGAAACCACAGGCATGCCAAAATATTAGCCAAGAGAAAATAAGTTAGAAATCAATATCTGTTCCATTCTAGTGCATCTATTCCCCATTTACCTGTCTATCCACATCCCACTGATTTCAAACAAAATCTTCGTTCTAACTTCTAAGAGAACAAGCTTGTAATTGAACTTGTTTAATTAGGATGGTTTGGTTCAATGATCTAACAAAATATACAACTAACCTATTTTTCAACACTCACGTGCATGATGCCAATCAGTTGGTGGATATGATACTCCATTCTATGCAAAGATATGGATGCCTAGCTTATGTACATTGAATCATGCACAACGAGAACGTCTGGTGTAATTTATATATATTGAAAAAGGAAAAAGTTGCCAGAAAGATAATCTAAGACCCAAACAAACCTGAATCCTACAAAACTAATCCCAAGTCTTACCTACTTCAAATCTTCCACAATCAAGGTTATTTTATCAGTGACAGAAAACTCTTGCGCCACTGTAAGCTCAGTTTCTGCCTTGTTTCTACTACATATCAATCGAACTTCTACACTTACGTGAAATTCACGTGGTTGTTTATATTTCACTGTATGTGCTCAACTTTCTAGTAGTATCATTGTGTTCTAGTACTATTACTCATATACTGTGTATGATGATAACCTTTTTCATTGGTTCCATCAGGAAGAAATGTAAAGCTCTCACATTATCACTCTGCTCACTAGCACACTGACCAGGTGTACATTGATGAGCATGGACTATTGGATCAAAACTTCACAAGATGTTTAGGGCATGTTCAAATAATCATAATCACTTACATAAAACAAATTATAATCAACCATCAACTCAAGCAGTAAATAACATAGGGCCACATCCTTTAAGTGAAAAAAAGAGACATCGGGTTACCTGTGCCTAATTCAATGATTCCTGACAGAAGCTTGTCCACATTTTTGACATCCCTGAAACAAGTCACTGCGGCCAAATTTGAATCACATTTGTCAATCGCTCCATTCTCCATAAGCTTATATTTCCACCCAAGAGGATCTGAATGGCAATCCAATATCTGAAACCTGCAAAAAGTAGATACTTTTCACCAACGCTAGTCTCCAGAAAAAGACAAAATCCATTCCCAATGTGAGTACTTATTAAGCAGTCGAATTCACGGTGAGAAACTAACCATTTACTTATCGAATCAGTATCAACTCCTTTACTCTTCAATAATTCAATGTAAAAAGAAGGGCTTCGTGAAAACGCCACAAGCACCAAACCCCTACATCCAAGAAGTCGAAATACAGGTATAACTACACAATGAGACAAAGGAAACCGACGAAATTTCGGCAAGATTAGTAATTAAAAAAAAAACAAAGCAGTCAGATACCTGAACTGGGATTTTCCCGCCAAAATGAAGGAAGAGATCTGAGAGAGAACGTGGCAGAAGATATCAAGTCCGAATGGAGAATCAATCGAATCTTTTATTGCAAGAGCGGGCGCCTGCTCCCCCTCTAAACCTCCATCTCGGAGTACTCTGCAGGCTGAATCCGCCATCCCCGAACAAGCTTCTTTTTCTTTTCAATGAAACTTTCTTGTGCCCAAGCCCTAAAACCTTTAGGAGCTTGAAGGGGACACAGGTTTTGTGGTAGGTCAGTATACAGCGTGGTATTTAGGTCCCGGAAGTTTGAGCAGCTCTTTCAGCTTTTGATGCTCCAGGTGGCGGGTAAGGATGCAGTATGCGGGATTTTATATGAAAATTATTGAACTATTGAAGTTCAATGCTCAGTCAATGCATCCGACTATAATGAAATAGAAGTGCACCAGGGAGCTAGAAGATGATCATTAAGTTGTTGTTGATGGAGCCTCTGTTTCAAAATTAACCTAATATGCTGATTAACAGCAGAAACAATTCAACCGTATCTACAAGAACGCCTGAAGAGAGCGACAAAGGACGAATGACAGGGACGAACACCAACTGCCGGGCCGCAGAGAGGAATGGCAGGAAGGGAGTCGAGGGACTACGGGGGTCTAGAAATAGGGGAGCGGACGGCGGCGAATTGAAAGAGGAGCAGAACTGAAACTGGAAAGTAGACGTCAGGGGTAGAGCCGTCAAAATTTGACCAGACCGAAAACCCGTCCGTTTTATCCGAACCTGAAACTCGAATGAAACCCGAAAATGTTTAAATATAATAAACCCGATTGGGTAAAACCTGAAATGACCCGAACCCGAAATGACCCAAAAATTTATAACCCGAAACTGACCCGAACCCGAAATGACCCGAAATAATAGTTTTTAAAAATTAGCCAAACTCGAATAATATGAAATAATAGTGATCATAAGTTGTTCCAAACCTGAATGACCCAAATAAATATGACAAAAAACTTGATTCTAACTTAGTATATCCGAATGAAATTCATAATAGGCATTGTATTGAAAGTTCTGTAATCTATAAGTTGTATATTCTTATAGAAATTAGATATATATTTATATTATAATTTTTCAAAAAATATTAACTATGACCCGAAAAATAACCGAAACCCGATTCTATCTGACACTATTACAACCCGAACCCGAAATGACCCGAACCCGAATGACCCAAACCCGAAATGACCCGAACGGATATTGACCCGAAAAGATATGACCCAAAACCCGAACTGATAACCCGTTTGACAGGCCTAGTCAGGGGTAGAAGTGGCAACTCAGACAAGGGATATTATTCCGGCAAGGAACGAGCTAGGTAAAATCATCAATACTGATGCAGAAGCTGATGAGTGCATCAAATTATTAAGGCAGTTAGGGTGCCATATGCCGAATCCAACCCAGACCAAAGTGAATCTTATCAATCAGATCAAAGAGCTAATGTGATAGCTTGAGGCCTAGGCTCTGGGTTTTCTTTTGGGAGGTTAGTTTTAGGAGGAGGATCGGTTGTGTTTGGGATTTGAGGGTTTTGTCTAGGAAGGTTTTTGCCCACCAGATGTGAGTGGGTTTTCGTGTCTGAAGGTGCTTGTGTGGTTTGGCTTTGTGGATCTGTGAGGGTGTTGGTATGACTGTTTAGGGTGTTGGTGTCTGTTTTGGGTTTTGATAGGAGTGTTCCCTATGTTGTTTCCTGAGTTTGACGGGCACTCTTTTTCCTCCCTGGGCTTTTTCCCACTGGGTTTTGCCTTGGAAGGTTTTAATGAGGCCCGATATTTGACACTCATCTTTTTAATAAAATGGCTTTAAGCCCTAATTATCAAAAAAAAAAGCATCAGGTGGCCAAGAACTTTCAGCAGTTTTGCAACTATTTTAAAAGTTGTGGATAAAGAAAAACCTTGATGCAAAAAACAAATAATGTAATAGAAAAAGTGTTATTATCAGTAACATTGGCTCAGTTTGATGGTATTTTTATTAGGCGAATAAGGGCATCCACAATGGTGTGGATTCCACCCTCTTGTGTCAGTAAGAAAATAAAAATGTTGCTGCAGTGGTGTGGAATCCACACATTTTCTCTCTCCTCGTTGCTTATTTAAGCAACGCTCTGAAAACAATTATCATTGGCTGGAGCTCTACAACAATAATAAAAAAATAATAAGTCCTAATTGAATGCTACGGTAAAAATAGTGGATGGGAGGAGTGAGAATATTAAGATACTCCACCATTGTAGAGATTATGGTGTCTTAGATAATAAAATATTATATTTTGATTACATGACACCTAGAAATGTGTTAAGCAACCCATCACCATTGTGGATGCCCTTAGAAGTTGGCGCTTGCGCCATATTGTAAGGTGGCAATGGCTATTTTGGTCATTTGTCATCTTTTTTGTCTTTTTGTGTTTTGTGCTTTATATTTTTGAAAACTTTAAAATGTTATAGTTTATTAGATATAAGTCCAAATAACATAAATTTTATATCATTGTTCATCATAATTCGAGCTCTTCAAAATAAGACCAAACATGAATATATTTTGATATATTTTATTTTTTTTATTTTTTGTATGTACATATTTTTTTAAGATTAATTGTGAATCTTAACTTTAAAAAAATGAATCAAAGGTTGTTAAAAAGTGAACTAGAGAGTTGCTTAAAGGTGAATAAGAGGTTAAAAAAAAGTGAATCTCATAAACAGAGATTGTTTAACTAAAGTGATTCTGATTGTTTGACTAGTGTGAATTAGAGGTTTTAGAAAAGTGAATCACTAGTTGTTACAAAGTGAATCAAAGTAATAATAGTGAATCTCGTAAGCATAGATTGTTTAACTAAAGTGGTTAAGAGGTTTAAGAAATGTGAATCAGAGGTTTTTATAAAGTGAATCATGTCTTTAAGAAAAGTGAATCAGAGGTTTAAGAAAAGTGATTCTCGTAAATAGAGATTGTTTTAACTAAAGTGAATCAAAGGTTTAAGAAAAGTGAATCAAAGGTTTTTTAAAAGTGAATCAAAGGTTTAAGAAAAGTGAATATTTTGTTTTAATACTAGAAAAGTTAATCCTAGCACAAACTTGAATCCTTTGTGTTTTTTAAAAGTGAACCTAAACCCTGCACTACAAACCATAAAAATGTCTTCGACGTTTTTAGCTTTCCTAGGGTGGTTTTTAGGGTGTTTGGGGGGTAGGGTAATCTTTTTGGTATTAGTTCTACACTTTATATTGTCGTTACTGACTCGACATGTTTTTAGGGTTTGTGGTGCAGGGTTTAGGGTCTACCTGCACTACAAACCATAAAAATACCTTCAACTTTTTTAACTTCATAGGGTGGTTTTTAGAGTGTTTGGGGTTATGATTCATTTTGTTAATGAATAAGGTTCATTTTATTATTAAAGAAGATTCATTTTACTAATGAGTAATATTCACTTTAAAAATACCAATATATACTCATTCTAAAAACATAAAATTTTAAGTTTACCAAAACATATCCATGATGCATCTTGTTTTAAAGAGCACAAAAAATGATGAACAATGGTATAATTTTTTTATTTTTGCACTTTTATTTTGTAAGTTATAACATTTTGAAAAAAATTATTATTTCTCTCTCTCCTACCATATTCACGGGCACGTATATTCTTTTTTTTTTCCTTTTTTTCCTTTCTTTTCTTCTCCAATACATTTTTGACACATGACAGAAGCCACCTTATACTCTGGCGCAAGAGCGAGGGTCTCCACGGTTTTATTATGAATTTTGACAACCAAATATATTTAGTGTCAGTTTTACCATCAATTTACATTATCCTTGTTCTTTTTCAGTATATATTATATAATTAATAAGTTTTGTGTTAGTAAGATTGTGGTTTGTATTAACATATTATTTATAATAATTTGTATTTTAAAGTTACACATACTATATTTTTCTACCTTTTTTATTCAAACTAAATTTAAAAATGACTACATTACCCATTTGAAGATAGACATCCAAATTAATTATAAATAATATTCCATCAAAAAACTAGGTTAACTAAAATATTTTATAAATCGACGACTGTGGTATTGATAAGTGTAAATGTATGTGGGTGACACATACTTATAGTTTTTGATGTGTGACAAATATGCAGTGCCGGTCTTGTACTCAGCACAGGACTTATAGTGGTAAAATTCACTTTGACTACAACAGAAAACGGCGCTGCTCACGTGCCTTTTTATGCTGCAATAGGTTGTTAAGATTCCTTCAGATATATCTCCCTTTATTCTCGGTACTATTGGAGAGGAGATATATCTTCCTGAGTTCTCGTTATTGTTGGGGAGTTTGTTTACTTATTTGATTATTCCTCTTGTATATATACAATGTATAGATATAGTTTAGGTGAGCGCTTTTGGGTATCAAGAACAGATTGACACCCTTTTACGGCGAGACCCATTGAGTGTTATGAGAGTTATTCTTTATTCATGAATTGAGGCGAGTGACTATCATTCGAAGAGTGATAGATTAGTGAGTGATTGTTCAAGGTGTTGAACAGATCAGGTGAGGAGTTTTTCACGCTATTAATATATATTAGTGGCTGAGTTTTCTTCTATATCAAGATTGCATTCTTTATATTAGTTAACACCAAGAACTCGGTTCAAGACTGAGTAAACCGGACATCTCGTTACGAACTGTAATGATAAGCGATCAAATGATTGTTATATTCAAATTTCGCTTATTCGTGTACAAATTATGGTTATATTGAACACTCTTACCCAAGCTTGAATTTCTATATCCTCGCCTCATATATTCTTATATATCGAACATAAAAGACCGCATTAATGCTTTTAAGCACCACATTTTTTATGATGATAGGAAGTGTTTTTGCCTCTGCTCCACAACCAAGAAGAAAGCTTGCTAGAGGGAGTGAGAATGAGATGGTGATGTTAATAGATTGTGCCCCCTGATCTTCATAAACCGTTCTTCTACCAACCTTATTTTGAATTTGTACCTTATCCTTCTTGTGGACGTTTTTTTTTGCTTTACTATAATATAATAACCACCACATGTGTTGGTGTGTAGATGATATATTGCTCACTCAAACTCATCCTAGATTTCTTCAACCTTTTATAATAAAGAGTAACACCCCTAGAGCCGACTCTACTTTTTTATAACTAAAAGTGACACTACCGGACTAGATGAGAAATATCTTGTTTGATGGCGGAAATTTTGGCAAGCTTGATTCCTTATTGCTTTGACTACCGATCAAATTCTACATATTTGGGCATTGTTATAACACATAACTTCAACTACGAGATAACTAAGTAATTGACCTTTAGAATCATCCGCACTTGGTTTGGCAACAATACCATTTTCCTGTCCCAATTTATTTCATGTTACTAACAAAATTTTCTTAACCTTCTTCCATACCATCAATATGTTTTCTAAGAATTCAGGGACCAAAACAAGGTTTGATTAAATACCTAGACCATAAATTGAGTCGTTGGCATTAACCCCACTATCTCATTCTTTGTGATTGCAACTATAGTAGAAACTGATCAGTAGCACCTAGATTAGTTTATACACTAGTGTATACTGGTGATGCCTTAATAAGTGACCTCCTCTGAAATAAGGTAGAAAGAGGAAAGAAAGAACTAGCTACAGAATAATATAACATATCATAGTAAAAAAGAAATGCGAAAAATGTTACCTTTCTATTTTGTTCTATAAGAAACCGTACAAAGGGGAAAATATATAATGTAAAATAAAAACAAAAAGGAGGAGCAAAATCCTTTTTAGACAATAGCAACAAGAGACCTTTGAAATAGGGTCACTACACGCTATCAGAATTCCAATTCGTTGAGTCAGAAAATGACCATCTTGCCCTTGCTTCAATATTTTCCAAAAATTACCATATTTACCCACAATTTATGACATATTACAAGGTGCATCCAAATTTCATTACGCGCAGTCGGAATTCGAACACACTCAGTTGGAAAATGACCAATTTAGATGCTAATGTAGGCAAAATTTATTAAAAAACTTCCAAAAAAAGCAAAAAAGGATTCTGGAGTAGCAGACGGAACGCGGCGTTGCCGCCGGCTTATCACACACGGTGCGGGCGCCGTCCCATCTATACCGGCGCCGGCTCCCCCTCTTCCTCTTCGGTGCTCGTGCCATTTCTTCCTTACCGGCAACGGCGCTGGCCATTCTCTATTGGCGCTGGCACTAGGTTCTGGTCTTAAAATCGCTATATTTTTTTTGTTATTGCTCTGTTTGTCGATCCGTTTGCACCGGCGCGTTCGTCTTTTTGTCTACTTCATTATGATCTACTTTGCTGATAATTTATCTGATATATGTGTTATTTCTTCTTAAATGATAAAACTACATACTTAAGAAGAAATAACACATATATCAAATAAATTATCTACAAAGTAGATCATAATGAAGTAGACGAACACGTCGGCACAAATGAATTGACAAATAGGGCTATAACGAAGCAGATATAGCGATTTTAAGACCAGAACCCGACACTGGCGCCAACAGAGAAGGGCCGACTGAAATACCCCAAGTTTCTAAGGAATGATTTATGTTGTTGTTTAAGTCTTAATAAGCTATAAAGCACTTTTAAACCTAGCATTGACATAAGTACACCTTAGGACCCGAGATGTCCTTAATATCACTCTTTATACTCTTTTAGGAGTAGTTAGCTAGAATGCTGCAATAGTATGATGACAACCAAGCTAGTAGGTGATGCAACAGCTAGCTTGTGTAGTAAGCACACAAGTAGGTGACTCAACTAGTTCACAAGCACGAGGTGCCAAGCACGAGGTGGCAAGCATGAGGTGGCAAGCACGAGGTGGCAAGCACGAGGTGGCAAGCACAAGGTGGCAAGCTCGAGGTGACAAGTAGGAGGTGGCATGTTAGGATTGGCTAACATCAAGACCAATAAGAGCCTTACACCTAAGCAACTTAGTAGGAGGTGTCACCATATTATTAGACCACACTTTGGTCCAATGAAAGTTGTCTGCCGCCCCATTCCCTTAGTCAGCCCTTATGTGTCATCCTTATATTAAGCCTTAACTAGAACCAATCAGCTTGGAGCTGTGGAGGGTGATTTTTCGGTATGAGGGGGGTCTATCTAAATATGGTCTGACTGAGAAGCCAAGACCCTAGAAAATGCCATTCTGTGGAGGGTGAAAACCCGTTAATCTGGCAGCCCTCAAATACCTACTAAATCGTCCGTCTTTCCCAGAAAGCATAAGGGGAATGCTAGTGAGCACTACACCCGCTCTCAATGGGCTCCACGCGGACTTATGCCCTAAGGGCGGAAATTGACTAGAGTCGCCACCTAGTTTGACCTAAAGAACTAGGAAGGGAGAAGAAGGGTTCTAAGAACCGTTAGTTGACTCTGAGATTGTTGCCTATGGATAGGACTTATCTGGTCATGTCAGAGATTCTATTGTGGGTTCGCACTGGGTTACACCCCTTAGAAGTGGCAACGACCACGACTTCGGCTTGGTGCCCGAGGTTTTCCAATTGTCGGGATTGCCTTCTTTCAAAACCTTATTAAAGAGACTCATTTCAAAGAGCCACGGAGATAGGATAGGAAGGGAGTAGAGTGTGGAGAGTTGATGAAGCGAGCTTTGCTTCCAAGCTAGCGCCAAGAAAAGGGATTGGTGAATTCAGATGGAAGATTTGGGAAAAGTCGAGGGTTGAGTGAATAGACAAGACTTGGAGTCTGATGGTTTGAATTTTGTGGGAGCCAAAAAGGGTTTGAGTGTTTTGAAAGACATGGGAGCCACCTTAGAGTGGGAAAATAGTTTTTTGATTGGAATGGGGTTGCACCCTAGATGGGCTGCTTACGTACTCAACTCCCCGTTGAGATCAGACCTTACGTAGTTCACGATTTTGGGCTGGTTGAGTTTTTTGAGGTAATCGAGGGTTGGACGTGTGTGGGGTTGTTTGGAGATGAGACGGCTGAGTGCAAAGGAGTATTTTGATTGATGTGGGGTCGCACCCTGTGTGGGTTGCCTACGTACTCAACTTCCTGTTGAGATCAGGCCTTACGTAGTTCACTATGTAGGGTTTTTGGAGATTTTAGGGTTTTAAAGGTTTTTGAGGTGTTAGTCTGTGAGACGCTCAGGTCTATGAGACGTTTGGGATGTTTAGGTAGTGGGAGGTGTGGGATACCAAAGTCTGTGAGACGCTCGGGTCTGTGAGACATTTAAATCTTGAAATAGTGGAGAGATTGAGATGTTCAAGTCTGTGGGGCGCTCGGGCCTATGAGACTTTAGAAATTTAGAAGAATTTGGAATTTGGGAGGTGATTTGGGTTTAAGGTGATTTGGAGTTAGAATGATGATGTGAGTATGTGTGAGGCAATTGATGTCTGGGTAGAGATCCCGGGTTTTTCGAGTTTGAGATTGAGGTTTTAGGATATCTCTTTAAGTTTTTAAAACCGAAAAATCATTTTTGTTGTAAAAAGGGCGGATAATCCTGAGGGATTACCCTATGTACCCCCTCGAACACGACACTTAATTAATGGTAAGTGCCGAGGCTCGAAAGATGGGGCAATGAATTTATGTCAAAAAATAGGGTTCAGAGAGAAACACCATGAATGAGATGTTCTCGGTCGAACCCTAATAACGTCTCTAACTCCCGGGTTTTAAAACATTAAAAACCGAAAACATTGAAATCGAGCAGAAGGGAGTTAGACGATTCTAAAATCCCGACTGCAACTAGGAAGGTTGTTACTTCCCTAGCACCCTGCCTTGTAAAAATCTAGGCTGCGATTAGGGGAGGTTTGTCACCCTAATGCCCCGCCTAAAGAGATCCAGACTGCGACAAGGGAGGTTATGACCCCAGTGCCCTATCTCGGATTTTTATTTTGGAAGGGAGACAAGTGATGCCTAACTAGGAAGAAAACGTTCTTTGAAGGTGTTAGACATCCCATGTTCCCCGAAAACGGTTTAGTTTTAAGTTTGAAAACTGAGTTGGAAAACTTTTGAAGTTGTTCGGAATTCTTAATGAAGAAACACTGATTTTGAGAAATATATTTAGGAGAAAACTTTCTGTATATGTGAGAAGAAATTTCTACGTTTGAGAAGAGTTTTCTGTGATGTGAGAAGAGTTTTTCCTTTAAAATTCCACAAATGGTTTCTTTTGAAAACTTGATGAAGTTTGAATAAATGATTGTTTGAAAATTTGAGAAGAGATTTCAGGATTTTGAATTAAAGCTTAAATAGGAATGTTTTTGGAGTTTGGATGGAATCTACAATTTGGTTTTGAATGGGATTGAGTTTGGATTGGATTGAATTGAATCAGGCTTGGAAAACGGGCCAGGTCAAAGTTGGGTCAAAGTCGACGTTTGGGTCAAAGTCAACGTTTGGGTCAAAGTTAACATTTGGGTCAAGGTCAACTTTTGGGTCAAAGTTAACATTTGGATTGGTCAAAGCTAGGAAAAGGTCAACATTCAGATTGGTCAAAGCTAGGTCAAGGTCAACATTTGGTTGGTCAAAGTTTGGGTTTGGTCAAAATTGGACTTCGTTTGGGGTTTTGGGCCAAAATGGGCTTGGGCCTCGAAGTGGGCTTGGGCCTTGAAATGGGTTTGGGCCTTGAAATGGATTTGGGCCAAAATTGGGTTTAGGCCGGAATTGGGGTTGGGCCAAAAAAATGGGCCTTGCTTGAAGTCGGGCCGAAAATTGGGCCTTGCTTGGAGTTGGGCCGAAAATTGGGCCTCATTTGAAGTTGGGCAAAAAAAAATTGGGCCTAGGCCTTGATTTGGATTTGGGCCTCAATTCGGGTTTGGGTCTTGATTTGATCTTGGGCCTTTTTAATTGGGTTTGGGCCTTGATTTGATCTTGGGCCATGGAATTGGGCCAAACTTTGGATTTGAATTTATTCTCATTTTTTTTGGGGTTTAAGTTTTTTTAAATGAAATTAAGGATTGTTTGGGATAGGCTTTAAATGTTTGGAAGGTATTATTCCCCACAAAGCAAATAGAAATGTGCTAGCTGTGGGGGTACCTTCAAGGCTTAACAGGTCTTCAAAGTTTGGAAGGTATTAATCCCCACAAAGCAGATAGAAATTAGCTAGCTGTGGGGTACCTTCCAAGACTTATCATAAATGGGTGACCTAGAAGGCTATCTAGGGTTTAATAAGTAAATAGATATATAAAGCAACAAATCAAAAGATTGCAATAAAGCTATAATATACCAAGCATGTACATGTAAAGCGCTGGTAACAAGTCAAAATTGTTAAAACTGCTAATCGAACTTAAAAGGACCACTTCTGTTTTTATTGCCACTAGAGACCAATTAAGGATTCTAACCAAAAGAAAGAAGATGAAGAGCGTGAAGTTCAATTAAGGAGTATTCTCTATCAAAAGGCATTACGGCTTCCAATTCGAACAAAGAAGTGCCACCAAACCTAAACTCAAGGTTGCTAGTCACATTTTATTACACGGTTGGGGAATTTGCAAACCAACAGATAAAGAAAGCAACCGAAACTAATTACAAGACTCAAACACTAATGTCCATGTTAAACAGATTGGTCTCAGGTAAAGATTGAATCAAAACTGAGCTAAATTCAACTTCCAAAACAATTTCATGCGCAAAGACAAATACCAAGTCAGAATAAAGAAACACATCCCAAGCAAAACTCAAAAGCAACCAGTACGCCATTGACTTCAAGTTCTCGTTCTCCTTTAAAGTGTTCAAGATTTGAACAAACATGCCAAGACTTCGCAGTTATTTTTGCAGGTAAGAAATGGGAAGCTAACCAACGGGGCAGATTGCCCCAGTTCATCATCCATCAAATATGGGGAGTTCTTGATCAAATGAGAGGCTAAATGCTCGTACCCCGTTTCAGCCATGGGTAATCCACGAAGGAAAGCTCATCCGTTACCGACAGAGTACCTCATTAAAACACAAACATAGAGAAAATCAGGAGTATAGCACCCATATAGATGAAAGAAACCATTACAAATCTGCATTCAGAGAACTCAAAATAAACAACTAAACTCATATAGACTCGTGTAGCCAAACAAACAAACCGGATCCTCGTCAACAGTGCGAATGACTGGGCTTCCCAACTTCAATTGGCATTCTAGCGGAAAATCAAACACATCCACATAGAGTTTGACAGTCATCAAGCGAATATGAATAAAACTCAAAAATAAAAATCCAGCGAAACTCGTTTCTGCTCAATTCAAATGGATTCATCCGTATACACTCAAAATAGTCGATAAGAACTGAACAAACCAAGGAGATGTGGCCATGGGATCAGAGATTCAGAGAAGATGACACTAAACAAAGACTTCACAACCTGTTTCAATAACAAAGATGTAACTGGGTACCGTCAACTTGCGTACTCCGATAGTGAAACCACAAGTAAACTTTACACATCCATTGGAGTCAAGATTCGAAGACCCTCTTGAAAGCATCGTAACACAAGCATGGTCTGATTACTAGTGATACCTCAAACACTAGACAAGGAACTGAAACTAAAATAAAGCAGTAGATGGGGGCAAGAACTCCTTTCGGAGCCAGATTTCGGGCTTTTCCCGTAAAATGAGCAGCGAAGAAAACAAAAACAACGAAATGAAAGAGATGTTCTACATTTTTTCATGAAGCTAGAAGGGCCATGGTAGATTTAAGGTCACCGAGCTGAATGACGTTGTGGTGGCTGGTGAAGCAGATCGAGGAAGAAAGGAGCAAGGGTCCACGATCGAGGAGGAGATAGCCGCGGGTCGAAGAAGACAAGGTGAATCAGGGATTCGGTGGTGGTGACAACATGAATTTTAGCTTATGCTTTCGCCTTGTTCTTTTATGTTTCGTTTTTGGGCATGGAGAAAGGAATGGAAATTTTCTTCTGGTTTCATTCGTTTGAACAAGCGAAAGGATCGGCAGCCACCACCCAAATGCTTTGTGTTGTTCTTTTTTACTTATAGAAAATGGGATAGGGTTTTAGGGATGAGAGGAGCGGCTGATTTGGAGAGTAGTTTAGGGTTTCAGATATGAGTATAAATCGACGGTCAAAATGAATCAACATGTGGGCTTTGTTTGTTGTTGTCTTTTATAAGTAGAGGGGTGGGATTAGGGTTTAGTGTTAGTTTTCTGGGTCGGATAAATCTTGGGTAAACGGGTCAAATAGGTCAACATAAGGCAAAAAAATAAAAATTTCCTTTGCTTGCTTCAGGAATCGAACACAAGACCTCCACCATCTACACCACAAGCACTTACTAGTTAAACTACAATAAACTCAATATGCAAACGCAAGATATAATACTAGACCTTTAATTTGAACTGATCGAATTCCTTAAAAACACTGTCGCTTTAAAAGGAAATATGTAGCGAAACGAAAGAGTTTAAATGAAATGAATTGTTTCTTCTTGAGAGTCATGAGATAAAGGAATGTAAAGAAATAAAACAAAAATGTAATAAAGCTTTTAAACAAACGAAATAAAATGATGATAAGCACATGAAACGATGAAATGCAAATACAAGTGAAAGCCATAAAAATGGAAATTGAAATAGATATGTACAAGTAGCGGTGAATAAGATGGAAACACAACTAACAAAATACAATGAAATGTGGGAAAAATAGAGGAATTAGTAATAAAACGGAATATAACAATCATGGATAAAAATACTAGTGAAACACACATAAAATGATAGAAATGATACTACAAATTAATAAAAAATGAAAGTAAATCCTAGAAGAAAATTAAAGTAGCAATAAATAGGATAAAGAAGTAACAAAATAAAAGAAACTGATATGTAAGCAAATGGGCAATGAGACAAAAGGGATGGGTTTAAAACCGGATCATCGTTTGGAAATTCATTTTCGGAAAATCATGCATTTATGAAACGCTTTGAAAAGGATTATAAAACGATGATTTTGTTTTGGCACGCACGCTAATACGTTTTTGAAAAAGAAAGACGACGACCCCTCTTATTATTTCGGAATTTGCTTTATGGGGTGAGAATTTTTGGTGTCTAGAGGAGCAAGTGTTATTCAAGGTGTCACCATTTAAGGTCTTACCCACCTAGGAAGGAAATTGACTAAGCTAATCTCCTTGCCTATAAATACCATCATCCACCACTCCAAAATACTCCATCCAGCACCAAGATTTCGTCCTTCATTAAGGAAGAAGAGAAATAAATGTCACCTTGTTGTTCTTGTCTTGGCTGAGAGCAAAGAAGAAGAAGAGAGATCCTTGTTCCATCCTTACCTTTACAAATCATTCATCCACCATTTAAACCCATCATAATCAGTAAGAAGAAGGCAAAGAAGGAAGAAATCCATGTAGAAAGAAATCTTAGGCCGAGAAAGGAAGGAAGGGGGAGAAAGCTCCATACCAATTTTAATCCTTGAAGTAAGGTGTTCCTAGAAGTTAACCATCCATTCCTAGCTGTTGGTGGCCGAAAATCAGAGGAGAAACCAGGAGAACTCATTCCATTTCCATGTCCAAGTTAGGTGCTCCAAAGGTGTCTTAGGGTGTCCTAGTTCTAGCAAGAGTTTCTAAGGTCCTAAAGAAGGCTTTCTTCATCAATTCTTAAGGTAACTTCAAGGTTACTATCCCTTCACAAATCTATATATTTTCAAAGACTAGTACCTCTTTACGGATTATGTAAATTCGTTGGTATTTTGGGGTACAAAACCAATGAGTTGGAAATAAGCTTTAAGGAAGAAAAAGGTGCCTTAAAGACCTAACCTATATAACCGAATACATGGGAGTTGATTTGTGATGTTTAAGCATGGTTTTAAGCTTAATTGATCTTGAAACTTATCTGGTTATATGTGTGTTATTGATGCTGGAATTGTTATGGTTTGTTTGGTGTAACTTCATGGTTATCATCCCTTAACAAATCTACATGTTTTACAAGAGTATTACCTCTATACAATCTGATTAAATTCGTAGGTATTTATGAGCCTAAAACTATAAGAGTTGGAAAAGTGTTTTAAGGAAGAAAAAGATGTGTTTGCAACCTGCCTTTGATTACTGAATGCTTAAGAGTTTGTTTATGGTCTTTTGTTTATGTCTAGTAAGTGGAAATAATCTAAAAGTTATTATGATTGTTTTGGGCAGTAATTAGACTAATCTTGTGTTTTGTTTTTGTCTAAGAAAGATGATGTCCTAAGAACTTTGTTTGAACACCAGTTTTGTAGGAAGAATTCTTAGATGTTAATCAGGTGTATTAGGTGTTTAACTAACCTAGAAGATGTCTTAGTAACATGACCGAATGATGTGATGGTTACAAGGGTTATTTAAGATGTTAGGTGTGATTGTTCAACTAATCTGACTAATTGATTAGTCTGTGTGTCCGAATTGATTAGGGATTATTTAACATGAGTAAAGATGTATTCTTGGGTTAAGAGAAGGTGGTAGTATAATCTGGTTGTTAATAACTTTATATGACCAAATGGGTTAAGGGATTGTTAATGTCTTTAATGTGTGTTTATGATGAAGTTGATGGTGTAACTAAACTAGGACTTAAGGTCTTAGGATCTAATATATTAGAAACCTATATGAATTGTCTGAGGAGATTAATTATGGTTGTAAGAACTTCTGAACTAGTTTGATCACTTATGTGTTGCTAAAGCCGAATGTATTAGTAACTCATTAGAGTTGTTTTAAGAAGTTAACTATGGTTGTTTATACTTTGAAATCAATATGATTTGATGAGTTAATAATAAAGCCGAATAGGTCTTGATTGTTTGGGTGATTGTGACCTTGTTTCAAGGTATGATTAATGGTTATTTGTTTTGCTAAGCTATTATGATGATTGGTGTATTTTATGGCCAAACTGATGGGTGAGTACTTGGATGAGTATGTCTTTGTATTAAGATATGATTTATGGTTGATTGCAGTATTTTACTAATCTGGTTAAGATGTTTATCAATGAGGTCGAATGGGTTGGTAACTGCTGCGGACGGAAGCAGAAAACGCGGTTGAAACTGCTCAAAAACGACGGTTCTGAACCGTCTTTTAAACGCCCGTCGTTTTTTGTCATATGTCTTAAGTGACGGTTCACAAACCGTCTTTTAAGATACATTAAGCGACGGTTTTTTCGAACCGTCTTTTAAAAGCTCCTGAACGTAAATTTTTTTTAATCTAGTCTCATTTGCCAAGATTAACCTTGTAATCTTCGGTGGTGTCTGGATTTGAACCCGCGACCCATGATAAAATCGATCCCACACATGCACCCCTTACCACTAGGCTACTGCATCAAATTCGTTTATTTTATGAACAAAACACATATATGTAAATGAGACTAATTCGTTTATCTTATTAAACTACCAATTTAGTAAAATGTTAAATGCTAATTATAAAATTATATAATAAAACCAAGTTACAATGCTAATTATGAAATTATATAAATAATAAATATTTTTTTCAATTATAATTACAATGCTATTATAAAAAGACTAATTTACTAAGCTTTTATAACATATATATGTTTAGCGCTTTAAATGACGGTTTCAAGTAAACCGTCATTTAAAGTGCTTCGCCAGCACTTTAAATGACGGTTTCAGGTAAACCGTCTTTTAAGAGTGCTACGCGCGCGTATGAGCAGCACTTTAAATGACGGTTTCAGATAAACCGTCTTTTAAGAGTGCACTATAAAAGACGGTTCTAACATAACCGTCTTTTAAAGTCTCTTCGCGCGCGCCCACAGCTAATTTAAGATGGTTTTCACTAAAACCGCCTTTTATAGGCCGTGTTTTTTGATATTTTTTCCACTAGTGATGTTTGTATGTTTATGACTTTGATTTAAGGTAAGAATTATGGTTTGAATTGCTAAGCTGATATGTTCATTGGTGTGTGATCTGGCCCAAAGTGCCTTGGAAAGTTAAATGGTTTTAACCTTGCCTTAAGTGCTATTTTGGTTGTTGTTATATTCTTTGTGAGAATATGATATAGACTTTGTTAAGTAACTTGACTTTTGAATCTTGCTACACTTGGAAGTGTATTACTCAGAGTAATCAGGATTCAGTGAGTAACTCATTGAAATGGATTGTTGAGATATGGCAGGCCATATGTTGAACTTGGGCAGTAACTGCCGCCTTATGATTTATCGGACTCATGGTATGCCTTGGGCTCCATGAGATGCTTCATGGTTTCCTACACTATAGTTTAAAGGTACTATAGGGGGTGTGCACATCTTTTAGGGCCTGGAGTGCGTTTGGGAAAGGTTAGATCGCCTTAAAGATCGGGATTCGTCCCTTGAACCGATTAAAGGTTGGATCACCTTAAAGATCGGGATTCATCCCTTGAACTGATTTGGATGGAAATGGAGGAGTTGAATGGATAATCAATTAAATGAATTAGATTATATCCTATCTACGCATACTTGGACATCATATTGTTATTACTTGAATATTTGGGTGGTTAATTATCCTACTTGATATATATTGGTTGTTTATGAACTAAATATATCTGATGGCTTATTGTTGTACTCAAACTGTTATTGTTAATACTTGAATTATCATGGTAAGTACTTGGTCTATTCTGAATATTACTTGAGCTATTAAATGATTAAGAGTGGCTATGAATCAATGGCTATTTTGATATACTATTTCCTTTGATGGTAGTTTTGATTTTACTCAGCGTTGCTGATTTTTGGCTTTATGCCCTGTGGTCCTATCTATGTGATTGTTTGAATGACCACAGATACATGAAATGAAGATGACTTGAAGGAGCTCGAGAGTGTGGGCTAAGGGATTAGAGACTTCCACCTAGTCTTCTAAAGTTTTAAATTTATGTTTTAAACCTTGTTTGTAACATTGTTAAGTTTTGGATATCTAAGTTATAAAGCCCTAGCATTCACAGAAGTTGTGAATGTGGCGGTAGCGCCCCGCTAGTTTAAGCTTCCGCTACTACCACTTGTATATGTTTAATATGATAAAAAGATGTAGGAATTTTGGGGCGTTACACCGGCGCCGGCGCAGGTGCCCCCTCTTTCTCTTTGGTGCCCGCGCCGCTCTTTTCTTACCAGCGCCGGCTCCGGCTCTTCTCTGTTAGCGTCGGTGTCGGGTTTCTGTCTTAAAATCGCTATATCTTCTTCGTTATAGCCCCGTTTTTTTATCTGTTTGCGCCGACGTGTTTGTCTTTTCGTGTACTTCGTTATGATCTACTTTGCTGATAATTTGTTTGACATATGTGTTATTTCTTCGTAAGTACGTAGTTTTTCCATTTACGAGTAGTGTTAGTTAGAGTCAACGACATTAACTATCATCTACTTCTTGTTCAATAGTAAAACAATCAAACCTGTTTTATTTCTTAACATATTCACCCTCCGTATATAATGAAATTTAGGGGTTCCTCGTAATATGCCATAAGTTTTGGGTAGATATTGTAATTATTAAAATATTTGAGCTAAGAGCAAAATCGTAAAGTTTTTAAAATTCTGACTACGCGGAGTGAAAACACGACTGAGCGTACCAGTTCAGCTTTGAAATCCATGGAAACTCAAAAGCTCAGCTAGAAAGTAACATCTCTCCTAAAAATTCAATCTCTCTGTTTTCCTTACTACACATATAGTAGTATTTGGTAAGGCTATATATATTCATATAAAACTGTAATTGCAAAACCGATCTGTTAAACTATTTAACCGTTTTCAAATAAAAATGTAAAGGAATATCCGATTAAGCCCCCTTAGACCATGATTATCAAAGAACCAAAATTTGGGTTCTTAACACTCTCTTTCCTATTTCTCTCACTGGCACATTAGATTAAGAACTATATATATTTTTTAATAACATCAGAGAACTCATACTTTGGTTTATAACTCTCTCTAATTGCCATTTCATTTTGCTTTTTACTTATTAATTATTATTAGTATGTTGTTATTAATAATATAAGACATAATCATAACTAATTCTTTTATTTAGTATTAAAATATTATAATGAATTTAGAAATGAATACATTGGCACATATATTAAATTTCAAGTATATTTTAGTATTACATTTTTATATCATAATAAATACTAATGTAATGAATATATATATATATATATATATATATATTAAAATATGAAAAACATAGTCAATATGGATTTCATTTTGTAGAGAATGTGATTTTAAGAATTTTGATATATTTAGTTTATTTATATCATTATTAGTTTTTAAAATATTAAGATTTTAAAATGTATAAGGTTTAACTATTTATATTTGATATATTATAATTTGAAAAACAAATGGTGGGTCCCATTTTATAGGTTCTTATGAAGTTTTTCCCAAAGAACCCAAAACTAAAGTTCTTCCCCTCTCTCCTCCACCTCATATTTTTTTATTTATTTTCTTACCTAAGAACCAATAATAATCATGGTCTTAGTATTTGGCATAAAATATCCATGATTTAGACATCACTAGTGAAAATACAAAAGGAAAACGTTATGTCAACAAACTACAGAATAATTGGACTCTTGCCGTTTTCAACAACAAAATGTCGGATATGTCAGGGATTTAATTTTGAAGTTCTAAATCATGGAAGTAGACTCATTCTGGTTATGAAACTTGAGTGTTGTTCTTCCTATCTTAGCTCAACCAAAGATGTATACACGTAGTTTTTTTTTTGGGGTCAGAAAAACGGAGGCAATGCCTCATAAAGATGTATACACGTAGTAGCATATGAGTGATTTCCATTATTCGCATAGAATTAAAGAATCCCCTATGATGTATCTTCTCTCACATATTTTGACAATGCGCGTTCTATCAATTATTGATGAACGGAAGAAAAAATTGATGATTCAACCCACATGGAACTCTTACGTGATCGGTCCCATGGAAACAGAATTTGTGGGAAAATTGTTAGACATCCTCAGATGGAATAGATTATTTGATAGTGGATTTAAAATTTGTATGTGAAGAATGAGTTTTAAAATTAGAATATACAGTCAATTATGAATTTTTGTTTTAATGATGTGTTGTGTAAAAATCTTACTGATCTGTCTATTGGGTGTACGTCTAAGATAGAAGAAAAAAATAAAATTAAAATAAAGAATGACCAGAAACACATGCAGTAGCGTGTACGATATTTTAAGTAAACAAAGTTACAAGTAAAGGACCATGATTCAGTTGTTCACTCCACCTGTATTTTAAAAGTCAACTGTTGCATCAATTTCCCAATTAAAAAAAAAGAAAGAAGAAAAGTAAACGAGAAAAGAATTAATCAATAGTCGATTAATTTGAGTAGTGCCGTCGTCGTTATGTAGTTCAATCTAGGCATATTTAAATATGCATGTAGTAGGATGTTCCCAAAAAGGATCATTTATTTCAGGAGCAAGTTGGATGTTAATTAATTAGTCAACAGTCAAATCTCCAATGCTTAGGCCGTATTTCTGCCTAAGATTCATTAGTCACATTAGGGACCTTGTTTATGAACGTAGACCGTAAGGATGTTTGGCTATACAAGGAAATGGAAATCAAATCGAAAGGGAGTCTGATTGTACCCTTTAGTAACTAATCATCTCTGATTTTGGTTTGGTCGTTAAGATCTATTTTACCCCTAGTATATTAGTTGTAGGTAGTTTAGGAACTAGATCGTAGGTTTGGGTTTTAAGTAGAGCTTCAAATTCTAATAGCATAGCTTGGTTGACAAGGGTAAGTGAGGGTTTGTTTGTACGTGGGTTCGTTTAGAATAGAGGTGGTAATTGTGGTTGTGGAATGTGATTGAGGCTAATGTTGGTTAGGGTTGTCAATCTTGACACGAACCCAAAATTTGACCAGAAACCGACACACTAAAATACGGGTTTGGGTTGCAATTTTCAACTCGAAAACATTTTTGGGTGGGTTCGGGTTGGGTTGCTAAAAACCCGGGTCGGTTTTGGGTTTGAGCTGTCAACCCAATTTCAACCCGTAACCCAAAAAAAATTTTAAAAAGAAAAGAAAAGAAAATATATATTTTTATAGTTATGTGACATAACCCTAAATATATCAATCATGTTACCATTTATGTTTGATGGTTTTATATGTTATGTTATATTGTCTTGGTGATTTTGTGTAGAATTTGTATTGATAGTACAATATATTTAATTTTTGGTTGATTTCAGGTCAATTTTGGGTTGATTTTGGGTAAATTTCAGATTGATTCGAGGGTCGATTTTGGGTTGATTTGGGTGCCAGGTCGATTTCAGGTTAATTTTAGGTCATCGGGTCAGTTTTGGGTTGACAAACATAACCCGTTTCGGGTTCTGGTTGAAGTCAACCCGACTCGAAACTCGAAATTGACAACCCTAAATTGTTGGTATGAAGGATTGAGAGGTGTTTGATGGTGGTGAATGTACACAAATATTAACATTAATGTTGGAGGAAATAGATTGAGATGTTTGTTTATGGTATATATAAGGTAGTGACATAAGAGAAATGAGGCTTGATGTAATGGGTGAAGGATACGGTAAATTGGAAGGTTGGGTGATTGAAGGTTAGACAGTAAATGTAACAGTAGTGGAATGTGAGTGTACGGTTAAATATTGTTCATCACGGTATGAGGAAAATTATCCTCACGAAATAGAACATCTTAAGATATAAAGGGCTTAGCTTGTAGAGGGATCATATCATGTGTATCATATGTTGTTTTGACTATATCCTAGGAAGATATGCTAAATTAACAAAATGAAAACTTGTGTTGATTAAAAGGCCTCATATTAGGCCAATAGTTACAGTCGTAAACCCTTAAATGTGAGTAGTCAGGAGTGTTATCAAATAGAATCTCAAAAACAATTTTGAGATTAAACTTATTAAGAAACTTATACGTTGATAAGATACACAATTGTGGTTGGGTTTCCAGGTTTAAGTTACCAAGTTGGTTGGAAAAATTATTTGTAGCAGTTGTGTTTAGGTACACCATTTCATATTTAGAGATGTAAATGAAGTGTAGTTCGCATTAAAATTGCAGGGAGGGTTGGGCCAGCTAGTAGGTATATATTATTGAAACGATAGTATAAAACTATAGCGGTATGACCATGTTGTTGCAAACTTGACACCCTGGTCTGGTATCAGTGTGTCTTGTAAAAGTAGTGTTAGGGTCATAGTTCCTTTACATTGTTGAACCCTCGAGAAGTTCCTCTCTCTCGTGCAAGCTCCATTTTTCATTGTTGTTGTAGCATGCATTCTTTCTAGTGTTTTTGGTATTATTGCATGTGGTAATGGGATTTACATAGGTAGTGTTTGCTACAATTTGTAGTGGAGTATTTTGGGAGACATTATATGATTGATTCATTCTTTACCAAGGGAAAAATTAAGAAGCTTGCCCTTGAAGAAACTTCCAATGTTTGCAACACCAAGATTTTATTGTTGAGAGTGACGAAGTAAACGGAAACCTAGTGTAAATGTTAATTATGCTTAATGTTCTTGTTTATTGGTATATGCATGTTGGGGTTTTGAGTTTGAATTAGACATTGTCTAGTTTTTGTTATATTTTGGTGATGGTTTATGTTTGTCTATAACCTATAGCCACTATACCACTCCCTTATTATTTTTTTAACAGTCTTATTTGTTTTTTTGACATATTTTTCACTTCAATATTTATCATGTAAAGTAAGTTAATGTTAACAATATAAATTTTGCAGTGGATACCATATTTGATAAACTACATGTTGCGGAACTTGGATTTATTAAATTATTTTTATGTTGAATATTAAATAAGTTGAAGTCAAACAATATGGCCAAATTATATATAATTAGAACACTAGAATTAGGATGGAGGGAACGATAAATTTAATTTACTAAGGTTTATGTGGTTTGTCCATTATTTAGAAATGAAGAAGGTGGACCAAATAAAATTAATCCACAACTATTTGGAACTAGTTTTGATCTAACAAAATGACATACAAAATAAATACGAGAGAGCTCTCATTTGGTCCAACTTAGTTCATTGTCAATTTGTCATCCTAAAGCTCAATCCAAACAAGTCCTTTAAATTTAACGTAAATCACCATTTATTACATTTGTGTATTGTTAGAGATTACAATCAACAAGTGTTGGGCAAAACAGTGGTTAAACTATCTTGCTAACTATGGGCAGTGAACCCAATCATTGTAGTACAACAAGGTCGTATCCACAAGGACTTCGTAACTATCTAGCTAATTATAAGCTTAGTAAATGTGCAAGAGGATATATACAAAAGTGCATAAATGTAAATTAGGTTTTGGGTTTTTGGGTTGTAATTGGAGAAATAAAGAAAAGCAATAAACACTAAACTAACTATCTAGGATAGGTGTAGCCCGGGATGGATATTTGCACCCGTCCTCCCCTTACTACCGATTGTCGAACCTCGAACTCATAGCTAAACCACGGGAACGCTTAATTAATTAGCAACCTAATCTAGGCCTACTAATCCTAACCAATTTAATCGAGACTTCTCATTCAGCTAAGCCCCGGGTCAATCGATAGCACTAAGCTCAAGTTCCACTAAGGTTGCAATGTAGTCTAATCTCAAAATTATCGAAATCAGAGTACACCGTTTTAGTCTCTAACAGTTTAGGTTTCTATCTCTGAATAACATTTTGATAGAATCCCACAATAATGCTAAACTAATCGGTAGGCCAAACCAACCAATTTAACACATAGAAGACAAATTGAGCAAAACCCTTAACAAATCCCCAAATCATGAGCAACAAGTTTAGAAGTCATAAACACTCAATAATCATCTTCATTAAGCTCAAAGACTAAAATAAAGCACAAACACAAGTCAAGATTCAACAATGGAGTTTAGGGGATTTGGGACAAAATCCCCAATCCCTAGCTACAAATGATTCTACACAGCCATAGGAGAGAAAATAAAAGAGCAAGGGATAGAAGTAGCCATTAATGGAGCTTGGAAGGAGGTGAGCTTCTCTTCTCTTCTCCTCCCTTCTCTCTCTTCTTCTTCTTCTCTTCTCCTCTTCTTTTCTCCCTTGAATCGCCCTTCTCTCTGTTTTTGGGGCGGAACTCGACTGAATGAAGAATGGGGAAGTTTTCCCCAAAATTCCCCGTTTTAAAACGCAGATCTGGGCTAATTTTCGACCCGACCGACCTTGCGACCGGACTTGCAAGGTCGGTCGGAGTCAGTAGCGATTTTCGGGCGCGTTTTTAAGTTCGACCGAACTTGCAAGGTCGGTCCTAAGGTCGGTCGATTCCAGTAGCTTGCAAAAACGCAAATCTGGGCAAAATTTCACCCGACCGACCTTGCGACCGGACTTGCAAGGTCGGTCGGAGTCAGTATAACTTCAAAACGCTGTATCTTCTTCGTTTTAACTCCGATTTTGGATCCGTTTGCGCCCACGCGTTCCTCTCTTCGTCTACTTTACTCCTAGCTATGTTACTCCTCCTGTTTAAACAATAAATGTGTAAAACACCAATGAAACACAAAACTAGAGGAAAACAAGCTAGAGTGGAGAAATGAGCATGAAAAGTGTTGATTAAACATATGAAATACACCCCTAAAACATGCTCATTTGGACACTCATCACACCCCCACACTTACCTTTTTGCTTGTCCTCAAGCAAAACCAAGCACCCATGCAAGTAAGGAATGCTCAAGACTAACAAACACTAACATGAATTGTAGGATAAAAGAAGAAGCAAAAAGTGATTAAAACCTTTGAGGAGTGTGAACCATCTCTTAGTGGTGGCATGGGTGTGCTTAGGGCAAAACAAAATCTAGAGTTTCGGGGTATGATCCGAAGTGCTTCAAAGTTCTAAAGATTAGGTGACTTGGAGAGCTTTTACCATGTCCAACTTCTCTCAAGAATGGGCATTGAGAAGAAAACAAAAGGAAAAATAGATTTATGCATTTGTTTCACTTTTGCATAAGAGATGAGAAGATAAAATTTTGGCATCATGCCTTTGCATTTAAGAACACTCAACTCTCATTGTTGGTTAACAATGGCGTCTCACAAGTCCCTTGATGGATTTTCACAAAGAAGCACCCCTTAGCAATCCCTAAGAAAGAAGACAGAAGGAACCCCAAAGCAAAAAATCCAACCATACAAGATCACTTGGCCACACCGCATGTAAAATGCTCCTCAAAAGCAATCAAAATGAAAAATTTAAGCATTTATCCCACAATTCATAACAGTATTTGTTTTTAATGAGAACAACTCACAACACAAGGGTCCAAGTTTTTTATTTTGGACAATCGCAAGATAAGCATGAAGTATTAAGCATTTAAGCACACAATTCACTGAAAAGGTCACCCCCACACTTAAATTGAACAATGTCCCCATTGTTCACCAATCAAAACCGGGGAAGGTTCCAGAAGACCTTTGTGGGAAGCAGACAAAAGGAAAATCACACGGGACACAAACAACAGTATAGCACAGAAGCGATCCCCAGATTTGTAGATTCAAAATTAGAGAGAGAGAGAGAAAACTAAAAGGAACTAGTACTCCCCTGAGATTGCTATTGCTATCAGTTTGTAGAACTCCCCCACACTTGAGCTTCAGCCTCAAGTAGCGTAGCTTAGTTGCGGTGTGGAATTGAAATTGCACCCGCATAAAACACTAGAAGCAACCAAACTACAACTGGAGTTAAGGGTTAGCAAAAACAAAACCAAAGGATAACGAAAACAAAAACAGGAAATAAAAATAGTGGAGTCGTTGTGGGCAAATATTAAAGGGTGAAACGAGTACTCCCCGATAAGATGCAGATGGAAGATAGGGTGCCCGCACAATTGCTAGTGGGAGGGGTCGTTGAGGTGCTACCTTCAATCGTTGGAGATGAAGGTCCTCTTGGAAAATTTCGCCAGAGGTTCCTTTGTAAGTGTTCCTAATTCCATCCCTTTTTCAGAGGGGCTTACCTGTTTCCAAAATATTTACAACACAGATGCCACCAATTGGGTGTAAAAGGGCAAGTCCAAAGAATGCCAAAATAGCCCATTATTGAAAACAATGCAAATTCGAAACTAGCAGAATTTAAAAGACAGGACACGAAATGAAATCCGGGTTGCCTCCCGGTAAGCGGCCCTTCTTCAAGGTCTTTGGCTAGACCATACCACCGTGAAGTCATCCGGGATCGAATATGAACATTGAAGTCGGCTTCAACGGGTGGGTTGGGCGGGCATCATCTAGCAATGAAGAACGACCCAGATCAAAAGGAAATGTGGCCTCAACACTTAGGATGTGAAAGTGTAAACTCCACCGATCGTTCATCAGGTGGAAGTGTTGAGGTGGATGATCCTTGGTACGAGGATCAAACTGTGGTGGAGCCTCATCTTCAAATTCAAGGATGTAAACATCCTTATCTTCAGTGAGCGGTGCAGGGAGAACTCCGGAGCAGACTTTGTCTTCAATCTTTGGTCCCGGATCAAATGGGAAGGTGGCCTCCACACTTAGCGGGTGTACGATGAGCTTCCACCCAACTTCATTAGTGCACGGGTGGGGGCCTTGATCCTTCAAATGAAGATCAAAGTTAGTGGGCTCCTCCTCCTCAAATTCAAGGATGTAGACATCCTCGACCTCGGGGTGAGGCTCATAGGAAGAGCCGAGGTGGACATCAACTTCAAAGGGGGATGGCTCCTTGAAGTCGGTGGTGGTACTCTCCTCCGAGGAGTCAGAGGGAGACAGTGTCTCCTCCTTCTCAAAGTTGAGGATGTGAGAATCCTCGTGATCTTGATGGAGCACGGAGAAGGCGGGAAAATATTGGTAGCTGACTTCAGAGGGAGAAAGCTCCTTGAAGTCAGAGTGGAGACTCTCTTCTGATGAAGTGTCTTCATAGTCAAGCCGGGGGTGGAGTGGTGTTGGGCTTTCAGATTCGCACAGGGGAGGAGTTGGAGAGTAGCTCAAGTCCTCAGCAGGCTGTTCCACATCATGAACTGTTTCGCTCTCAAGTTGTTGCACAATCTGATCAATCTGAGCTTGAACATTCATGTTGAAGGTATCTTGCTTCATGGTAAAAGTATCTTGCATAGTCGAGTTAGGCTTGCAAGAAGAGATAAGATCAGACATCAGCTCCTCCAAACTGGGTGAATCAACCTCTACTGTGATCACAGGACAGTGAGCGCTCTCGTGGTCTCCTCCACACTCTTGGCACACAAGCCTCCGATAGACATATGAGTTGAGGTCCTCCATAAGAGCTCTCAATTCTGCCATTGTTGTTGGACATTGGGGGCTCTCATGGTACTCTCCGTACCTTTGACATACATCCCATTGATTGTAGTTCTCTGCGCCATAGGAGTAATCGTACCAACCTCATGCTTGATCGTAGTGACCATCCATCAGAATTAAGTACCTAAAAAAAAGAAACAAAAATTTATACACAAAATGGGCAAAAAAATGAAATGAAAATCAGCACAAAAACTAAACAGATAATAAACCAGATAGTTGGACCAAAGTCCCCGGCAGCGGCGCCAAAAACTTGTTGGGCAAAACAGTGGTTAAACTATCTTGCTAACTATGGGCAGTGAACCCAATCATTATAGTACAACAAGGTCGTATCCACAAGGACTTCGTAACTATCTAGCTAATTATAAGCTTAGTAAATGTGCAAGAGGATATATACAAAAGTGCATAAATGTAAATTATTGGTTTTGGGTGTTTGGGTTGTAATTGGAGAAATAAAGAAAAGCAATAAACACTAAACTAACTATCTAGGATAGGTGTAGCCCGGGATGGATATTTGCACCCGTCCTCCCCTTACTACCGACTGTCAAACCTCGAACTCATAGCTAAACCACGGGAACACTTAATTAATTAGCAACCTAATCTAGGCCTACTAATCCTAACCAATTTAATCGAGACTTCTCATCAGCTAAGCCCCGGGTCAATCGATAGCACTAAGCTCAAGTTCCACTAAAGCTACAATATAGTCTAATCTCAAAATTATCGAAATCAGAGTACACCGTTTTAGTCTCTTATAGTTTAGGTTTCTATCTCTGAATAACATTTTGATAGAATCCCACAATAATGCTAAACTAATCGGTAGGCCAAACCAACCAATTTAACACATAGAAGACAAATTGAGCAAAACCCTTAACAAATCCCCAAATCATGAGCAACAAGTTAAGAGGTCATAAACACTCAATAATCATCTTCATTAAGCTCAAAGACTAAAATAAAGCACAAACACAAGTTCAAGATTCAACAATGGAGTTTAGGGATTTTGGGACAAAATCCCCAATCCCTAGCTACAAATTATTCTACACAGCCATAGGAGAGAAAATAAAAGAGCAAGGAATAGAAGTAGCCATTAATGGAGCTTGGAAGGAGGTGAGCTTCTCTTCTCTTCTCCTCCCTTCTCTACTCTTCTTCTTCTTCTCTTCTCCTCTTCTTTTCTCCCTTGGAATCGCCTTTTTTCTCTGTTTTTAGGGCGGAACTCGACTGAATGAAGAATGGGGAAGTTTTCCCCAAAATTCCCCGTTTTAAAACGCAGATCTGGGCTAATTTTCGACCCGACCGACCTTGCGACCGGACTTGCAAGGTCGGTCGGAGTCAGTAGCGATTTTCGGGCGCGTTTTTAAGTTCGACCGAACTTGCAAGGTCGGTCCTAAGGTCGGTCGATTCCAGTAGCTTGCAAAAACGCAAATCTGGGCAAAATTTCAACCCGACCGACCTTGAGACCGGACTTGCAAGGTCGGTCGGAGTCAGTATAACTTCAAAACGCTGTATCTTCTTCGTTTTAACTCCGATTTTGGATCCGTTTGCGCCCACGCGTTCCTCTCTTCGTCTACTTTACTCCTAGCTATGTTACTCCTCCTGTTTAAACAATAAATATGTAAAACACCAATGAAACACAAAACTAGAGGAAAACAAGCTAGAGTGGAGAAATGAGCATGAAAATTGTTGATTAACTTCAAAACGCTATATCTTCTTCGTTTTAACTCCGATTTTGGATCCGTTTGCGCCCACGCGTTCCTCTCTTTGTCTACTTTACTCCTAGCTATGTTACTCCTCCTGTTTAAACAATAAATATGTAAAACACCAATGAAACACAAAACTAGGGGAAAACAAGCTAGAGTGGAGAAATGAGCATGAAAATTGTTGATTAAACATATGAAATACACCCCTAAAACATGCTCATTTGGACACTCATCAACAAGCCAGAGTTTAACATGCGTATTTGGAATTAAGGTGGCTTGCTTACGAGATTATGGTCGGGATTATCGAGTATCGAGTAAAGTAATGTGTGAGAAGAGTGACAACAAGATTTACGTGTTTCAGTTGTAAATGACCTAGTCCATGGGAGATATGACAAAGATTCTTAGTAAGAGAAGTGGAGCAGCGATGGAGATACAAGGAGTATTTATGATTATGAGTACTGAGTATGTCTTCGCCAGTTGTGTCCCTTTAATAAATGTACATTGATTTCTATTTATAAGGAAAGGGAAGGGACGAAAGAGTTGGTGCACCTCCCGACTTCATGGCTCACTTGCTATCCGGGTTGTTGACGCGGGGTGTGCTTTGAGATGGAGTTGATGTCACCTTGGATAGGTCACTTTGTCAGGGACGAAGCTTCCTTGCTCTGTTCGGCCACCCATCTTTAATTGTGGAAAGGACACTTGATGTCTTGTGGCATTAATGGTGTGTCAGTGAGATGTGCGAGTTGGTAACCCTGAGTGCCTAGAGAGGTAATGACGGGTTGTCTGATGAGACTGGTTGAACAGGATGTCAGAGAGATGTGTGCTACGTCATGAGTGCTTTGTTGTGACTTGGGAGGTTGGTCGGGTTTCCGTTGGTGGCACCCGGCTATCCTTCTTCGGTCTCGAGCCCTGGCGGGATTGGCTTCGCAGGCTTGATGTCCGTCAGACAAGATTCTGACTAGACGTGGTCTTCGTATCTTAACCGATGGCTTGTTGCTCCGGCACATGTAGTTATAGGGGAAGTGTAATTAATATCTTTGGTAATACAGTTTAAGGTGTGACTGATCACACCGTACCAACATATATCATGTAGTAATGGTTTTAGGAAACTAGATGGAGCTTTATTTTAAATTATGCACATGTTCACTTATTATTAGTTTTGTCCAACAACCGATGCCACTTAAAACCACTTGTCAATTTCTTAATCAGTTCATTTAATTATGTATAGTTGTCCACTATTGGTGAATCAACTAACCACACTAAGCTTCACTTAAATGTTGAAAACCCTACACTTTAGATGCTACTACCAAACACAGCCTCAAACATCCACGTAACCATGTTGGCTTCGTTCGGACATGTCACAAATGTGGCATAAATGTGTCATTTTTGATTTTGGCATTTTTGATCCAAAATGTCAAACCGCCATCACCGAACAACAATTTTCAAAACAGCCACAAATATACGATTTTCAAAACAACCACAAAATAACCAACAATTTATGCTGGAAATAGAATTAATACCGTAAACAGAGGCGGAGCCAGAAAACTGTAATGAAAGGGGCGAGAATATTTTAATAATATTAATTAATATTTAAAAATTAATTTTTAATAAATTAATTTAAATTTTCAATACTTATAATTATATTTTAAAAATGATTTTATATGCTATATATGTTATTTTTTATTTCTCGGCATATCCAGTATTAAATTTAAATTTATGTTTTTAATTTCATTAAGTAATATTTAATTGATTAGAATATATTTTTTAACTACAAATATATGTTTAAAATAAATATTTTATCAATAATTAAATAATATATAATAATAAAATAATAAGTTATAGTTGTACATATATTCGGTTACAGTCAATTATTTTATTATTAGAAAGAATTATTTTTTCAATTCAATGATATTATTTATTCCATTAAAAATTAAATAATCTTAAGTATTAATACATTTGAAATGTTTTATTAAATACTAATATGTAATCCATAAAATTTTATTTTTATATGTAACATCTAATATATTTGCTCTAAACACAATGGTTTATTTCTTTATTTTTTAAAAAATTATTGATAAATTAATATGTATACGTATTATAAATTAATTGTCACTAAAATGTTAATAAAAATAATAATAATTAAAGTATATAATTGAATATCTACATATATTTTAATTTTGTTAATAAAAAATTGTTTTAAAATGTAATATAAATTTTTAATTGTAACACCAAAAACGGTAAACGCACTGCACAAAACTAACTTATTCAAAACAACCAGACGAAACCGCCGCCTGCCAAACACTATTTTTCAAAACAGCCACAAAACAATCAGCACAAAACAACCAACAAAACTACCACAAAACAACCAACAAAATTACCACAAAACAACCAGACCAAAACAACCACAAAACTACCATGTTTATACCCACCCGAACGCAGCCGTTGTCATCATCTCCGAGCGATTGGTGCCAGGCTGCCAGCGTACTTTTCCTACGTGTACGTACATTTTCCACTCATCTATCTACACTAACAAAATTCTTGTTTAAACCATCATCAAAATTCCCAAAGTATCCCCATGCTGTACGCCTCACCTCACAAACACGTCAAACCTAAACCCGTGCTGATGATAGTTTCAATTCCAATGAACCCGGTATTGGGGCCCGGGTCAACCCGTACCTATGAGGACCCACCAAATCCTTCTCTATCTCCTCCTCGTTGCTTTTATAACTGCCACCGTGTTTTTCTGCAGCAAAACTTCCGATGCGCACCGACCCATTCCATTTGCCTTCCTCTTCTTCCACACCCCTCCTCTTTCTCCTTTCCAAGATAAGTGATCTCAGTGATTCTTCGCAAGCAAACTGGAATAGATTGTCTTAGTCGTCTGCATTACTCTTCTCGCGACAGACTTTTTCACATTCCCTCTCTACCGGGCTGCATTCATTTCTGCGCCTCTTTCTCTTGCTGGTTTCAATGGCTATATAAAGCGCCAAAAACCCATCATTAACGTTGTCCGAGTTCCTTCTCATTGGAAAAGAACACCAAATTTCCATTTTCTGTTCCCTCGATCAAATCCTAGTTTTCCTCCTATGTGAAGATTACCCTGCTTGTGGAATTTTCTTCGGCAAATTGGGTTTTGATTTTCGCTAATCCTTTACAATTGAATGTGATCTAGCTCGTTTGTTTGCTCAATTTCCCCTCTGTCACACACCGCTCTCCCCTCCTTCCACCACTTATTTCCTTCTCGGTGAAATTCGCCCCCTTTGAACTGGGTGATGCAGATAATTGGTCTTATCTGAATCACCCAGTTTAGGGATTTGTATCTTAAAGGAGGGGCGAATACTACTTCAGAATAAAGTTGACAATTTTGGAAGAAGGCATTGAAGCGTCAATGGTGATGGAGCGGAATGGCCGATTTCATGCGAAGAATAAGCTTCAGAGACTCAGATGCTCAGTTCAGAACTACGATTGGGGTCGAATTGGATCAGACACGACGGTGGCCAGGCTTTGCGCGGCGAACTCTGGGGTTGACGTGGATTCCTCTAAACCTTACGCAGAATTCTGGATGGGAACCCATGAATCTGGACCGTCATTTGTGTTGGAGGAGGATCACCGGGCTTTGGAGAACGGGAACGGGAATGGGAAATGTGGTGGCGGTCGTAATTTGGATCGTGATGTGACTCTCAAGTCTTGGATTGAGTCAAACCCTGATGTGCTTGGCAAAAAAGTTCTTCAAAAGTGGGACGGTGATCTTCCCTTCTTGTTTAAGGTATTAATCTCACTTTTCTCTGTTAAAACCATTTGGGTTGTTCTTTTCATTTAAGTGCTGGCTCTTTAGGTTCAGCTCCCATTTACGGCAATTGGAGTTTACAAAAACGAGAGCATCTTTTACTGAATTCAGTGACTGAACTAACCATCTCTTGACCTCTATATACATCCACTTGATTGTTCATGATCTGCGTGGCTTTGTCGTTTGTGTGAACTTAACGGATGCGTGCTGGAGGAGAAGGTTCTCCACTTGAATTTATTACATAGAATGCTCATTTTGCTAGGAGAACTTCTCACATTCCGGAAACTTTGTGTTAGGTACTCTCTGTCGCACAACCGTTGTCTATTCAGGCTCACCCTGATAAGGTCTTAGCAAAGGAATTGCATAAATTTCATCCTGAAGTTTATAAAGATGGCAATCATAAGCCTGAGATGGCTTTGGCAGTGACTGAGTTTGAGGCACTATGTGGATTTCTTGAAATAAAGGTGAATTGCTGATCTTTTGAAATTGTATCACCTATTGTGCCTTTATGTATCTTATGTTTGCTGTATTGTCAAAGAATATGTGGACTATGCTGAATGGTTTCTAGTGCCTGAAAGGAATGCATCATGAGATAATTCTTATGTGATTTGTGTAATGTGATCTGTGTTCTTAGGAGCTAAAAGATGTAGTCCAAAAGGTTCCCGAGATCAAAGATTTGGTAGGTGGTCATCACAGAGATCAACTATTGAATGTCAGTGACAAAGATGACAATGATCACATCAAGGCCCTGGTGAAATTACTTTTCACCCAAATCATGTCAGCGGGCAAGGAACAGATCACCAAGGTCCTTATGAAGTTGAAGAGTCGTTTGATGATGAAAGATAAGGTGGGATTTTTTTATCCTTGTATTTTCCAAAACTTATGTGCTTGCCTAGTACTCTAGTTTCTGAGACAAGTGATCCATTGAATTTGCATATTGTGCAAATCTCACAAGGCCAGTTGATTGAGCGATATGCTAATCCGTATTTAAAGCTTAGATCAAGTCATGAATACTAGTTTAATGGAGGTTTTACTATTTTCTGACTTGTATACATTATCATTGGTTCATGCTAGTCTTTTGTTATCAGGCCTTCTGATGCACATTGTTGCCCTGTTAAGATGTCAGTGGGTCCTTGACGCTTGCATTGTTGGATCTGCTAAATTAATTTGAATGATGAATTTGTAATCCGTGAGATGGTTATGTCTAGAACCTAAATGAAAGACGTGCAGTTCATACTTAAATGTCTGTTATCAATGTCAACCTTTTGAGTGATCTCTATATACAACATGTCAGTTTCCTTCTATTGGAGGTTAGTTTGAGTAAACATACTGATGAATGTTTCTTTGTAATATGCTGAAACGAGTTGCACTTCTATACTTTTCCTGTTATCTTGTTCTAATTGTTTGCTCTTGAGAAGTTCTTGCTAATTTTTAAAAGCAATATTCATCTGTCATAGCCTGATCTCATCCTGTTCATTTATTATAACACCACCTTCGCTTTTTTATTGTGCTCAGTTGACGCCCAAGGAACAACTAGTTTTACGGCTTGAAGAGAAATACCCTAATGATGTTGGAGTCATTGCCGCCTTCTTCATGAACTATGTGAAGCTTCAGCCCGGTGAAGCTCTCTGCTTAGGGGCAAATGAGCTCCATGCGTATGTATCTGGTGATTGCGTTGAATGTATGGCCACTTCAGACAATGTAGTCCGGGCCGGCTTGACTCCCAAGAAACGAGATGTTAAAACCTTGTGTTCGATGCTCACATACAACCTGGTAAAGATCTTTATATTTTATACCATCTGCATGTTTTCTTTTGTGTTTAAAAATTGTTAGGTTAGAAACTTGTTCTGTAATCTTCAACTGTTCTCTGTGTTTCATCAACTTGACTTCGTCTTCTGTTCCAGGGATTTCCTCAAACTCTAAGAGGGGTTTCATTGAATAAATACACAACAAGATACGCCCAGATTTTGAAGAATTTGAAGTTGATCGATGTATACTACCCGAAGGGAGCACGGTATCATTTCCAGTGATCAAAGGACCTTCTATCTTTGTGATCACCAGTGGAAGTGGGGTAATAAGGACCGATGAACATGGAGAAGATGAGGGTGTCAGTGTGGGTAATGTTCTATTTGCGCCCGCCAATGTTAGCGTGAGTGTCAAAGCAGCAGCAGCTTCCCGGTTGGAGCTCTACAGGGCTGGAGTTAACAGTGAATTCTTATGAGGAACTAAGAGGGATAAGTGAGAGATAAAAGGTTTGTGCAGCAGAAAATAGCTCAGTCGAAGGAAATTTGCTCTTAAGTTGTCATTATGTTTATATTCTGCTACCTTGAGCCGGCATCCCTTTACCACGCATCAAGCATCTGAGGCCCTATTGCTGTTCTTGAACATGTTTGTAAAGTAATTGAAGTCCATGTTAGTGAAAATATTACCCCCCGCCCCTTAACAGTTGTATACAGAAGGAATATACAGTCATATCACATCTTATGGCTTATATAGTTGATTTTCAGATACTAGTTTTTTCTTTCGTATTATTTTGACCAGGTTATTCATTGATATTGTATTCGGATGATGGATTGTTAGCTACTATGAAGTATTGCTGAAAACGTGAAGCCATCACTTGCTCCGCAGTCATGCCAATATAAGTGGTGGCCACGTCTTAGTTGAAGCTAAAGCTATGTATTTTGGACTTGAATGTGCACGGGTGATGGGATCCTCATGGGTGTGTATATTTTCTGACTGTAAGCCAAACGTTAACTATCTTAACGGGGAGGGGCGTGTGGTTGCTGACGTTAGGCAGGAATTAGATAAAAAAAAAATGTGAAGTAACTTCTTTTGAGCAGGTGGAGTTGATATATATGTAAGTAGAGATAAAAATATCTCAGCATGTGTTGGCAGATCTGGGTAGGAGAGAGCAGATCAAATCGTTGTGGACTTCTAATGTACCTTTGCAAATTATAGCTTATGTGATTAATGAAAGTGGTTATGGTTTTGGAAAAAAAAAGTGGTGGCCACGTCTTTATTGGCTACCTGTTTGTTTAACAGTTGTGCATTTTGGCTTTGTTTAAACGCAAAAAGCACTTGTCCACACGAATATCTTGGTTGACAATCAAACAAAGAAACATCATTTAGTTCTCACTACGTTATGAAAAAATAACTGAAGATCATATTCACTTATAATTTAGGGAAAATCATAGTGCCCACATATGTGATATTGGAAAATTTTAATGGTTATCCATGACTTTTAGAAAATTACAAATGTTCACCCATGAGATATTGAAAGATTACGACATCCACCTATGAGCTTTAAAAAATTATAATACCTACCATATATTATCAAAATGAGGTAAAATCAAAGATTTAAGTAAATATTACATTGATGGAGCAATTCAACAATGTGAATCAATAAAAAAACCCCAAGTTTACACCTTACAATGTTAGAGTAAGGAACTAAAAAAAAATCACGCAAAATTTATAAGGAATTGTGTAGATGTTTAACACTTTATCATTAGTTTTGTTTCTTTATTTCTTTATTTTAGGTATTTTCATTTATTTGGCTCTTGAGGAGTCACTCAATGTCAATTTAGGATTTCTTTCTTTTTTTATCGTTATCTAAGTTCTTTTTTAAGCTAATCATTGCTCTACATATTCAATTGCGCCTCATTTTTATTAAGTATATGTGTGAACATTGTAATTTATTAAAGTTCATGGGTGAACATTATGATTTCCTAATATCTCATGAGTGGGTATTGTAATTTACTAAAGCTAATGTAATTTTCCCATAACTTATGGATTCAGCTCTTCAAATATAACAAACAGATGACTGATCATGTTGCTGCTTGCAATCTCTATTGACAGGAGCAGACCGAGGCAGGTCCGATGGGGTCCCGGACCCCATAGTTTTTCTGATAATAAAAAAATAATTTTTTTACAGTATAGTTTTAATAAAATAAAGTTGGGTAAAATACTAAAAGTTGAAAATAAGTTAGTGGTAAAGACTTGTTCCTATATGTGAGGTTGTAAGTTCAATTACTGTCAACCTATATTTAGATTTTTAATATTATGAAATAAAATGACTCATTTGATCTCATGTTAAAGCGTACCCAATCAGGTTATATTTAACTATTTAAAAACGAGTATAATTTACAAATACTGCATATTTATATAAAATTAAAATATTACCTTAAATCTATATATATGTTAATGCTGAAAAAAGTTATGACCCACAGTTATTTATCTTTAAATTTAATATATATATTAATGTCAAAAAAATTGCACCCGGTAAGATTTTCTTTCTCGGTCCGCCAGTGAACATTGATGGTTTGATATATGTAAACTTCTTTACAGCCATGGTTGCCCTTTTCTCAGCAGAAAACTAGCATCATTGCCATGGGGCCTCTAGATAAACCTCAATTGTATAGTCTGAATTATTCCAATCTCGATGATAAATGGTAAATTATGTCAACCTGAGAGGCATTTGAGTTTTATAATCACTTCCTTGGTTTAGAATAACTTTGCTGAAGGAGTAGGTCTTTCACTTGGCATCTTTGCTTTTTAATAATGTCTTTTTGTTTGTATTACTGACTGTAAGTGTAGTACTATTAAATTTATACACAATATCATTTTCTTGGAACGTCTCATACGTTAAAGACTTAGGGTGGTAATTCGGGTTGATAGGTCGGGTTGAAGCTCACCCATACTTAATCTGATTAAAATTATATTGACCTATACCTGACCTAAAAATAATCGGGTTACAAATTTTCAACCCATATCCAACCCATATAAAATAATTGAACCCAAACCCAACCCATTTAAATACAAATACTCTTGTTTTTTCTGCAGAATAATCGGTCGTCCATAAAAGCATACGCATGACGGTCATTTATTTTGAATCATTGTGTGCCGTTTTTTTAAATCTCAACATTCTGTTAAATGGATCAATAATGTTAACCCATAACCGTTATTTGTGCGGATGAAAGAGCATGAATGGTGAAGTTTGCGCGACTAATGATTAACATAGTATTTAGGTTTTCAAACAAAGGGTGAGTGGTGGATATAGATGGCCTAGATAATGTATTTGGATTTATAAAATAATTATTTGTGTGGGCCTAAAAAAGTGATAACATTTTTGCTTTATATTATACTAATGGTTATATAATTAATACATATCCAATTAAAATGTATACATATTTATTTATCTATATTAAATTAATTTAAGTAAACGGGTCGGGTTGAATTCAGGTTAGGACCCTTAACCCATACTCAACCCATATATTTAATAGATAACCCATACCCAACCCAAAAATTAAATGGGTCAATAATCTTAACCCATACCCACTCTTTACGGATTGGGTTTGGGTCGGGTTATCGGGTTGGTTAAAAATTGCCACCCAGTATATTAGATGGACGAGATGGGTTGTGCTAAATCTTATATGCTTGATGCACTATATCTTTCACGGCTTATTATTCTTTCATTGCCTATGAACTATACTAATGCCAAATCACATAAATTTATCTATGTTTTAAATTTCAATTTTTTTTACCTTACATCTAGTCAAAAGAAGTAATTACGGGAAATTATTTTTTTCTTCAACTTATTCAGAATGCCGCATAAAAAAATGAGGAAGTTTACGAGCTCAAAGAACTTTGCTTTTTAAGTATATTTTTTCTTATTTTAATATGGTGGGTCTAGATGTATTTATAATCAGACCGTCTTGGCTACAACTGGACTTAGCCATAGATGGCTACCTCCGGCTCCGTGTGGCTTTTTTTTTTAGCGCCGCTGGCGCCTTAGGCTTTGTATTTTTTCTTTTTTTTTTTGTTTTCATTTTTTTAAAAGTTTTTATTTTCCTTTTTAATTACAAAACCTTTAAATTATTGTGACTTTTAATATATAAGTCCAAAATAAAAAAAATTATATCATTATTCATCTAAATTCAAGCTCTTCAAAATAAGACCAGTCATGGATATATTTTGACAACTTAAAAAAAATATTTTTACATGTATGGAACACGTAACATAAAAGAAAAAAACTTGTACAGATGGTCATACAAACATGTACAAATGTTCACTAAAACTTGTACATCCTCAAATAAAAACATGTACATTAAAAAATATATAGATAGTCATATAAACCTTTATGAATCATTAAATATGTACATTCTTAGATTAAAACTTGTACATATAAGGAAGAGCACTTGTACAGACAGTCATACAAACATGTACATATGGCCATATAAACATGTACAGATGTTCATTAAAGAACATGTACATTCTCACATTTGAACATGTACATCGTCACATTAAAACATGTACATTCTTACATTAAAATATGTACATACATCCTCACATTAAAATATCATGATATACATGTAAAAATAATTTTTTTTTAAAAGTTGTCAAAACATATCCATGACTGGTCTTATTTTGAAGAGCTCGAATTTATATGAACAATGATATAATTTTTTCTCATTTTAGACTTATATATTAAAAGTTACAACAATTTAAAAATGTTGTGATAAAAAAAATTAAAAACAAAGTGTACCACGTGATGTACACACCTCCAATTCTTTTTGTTTCTTCTATTTTCATTTTTGTTCCATTATATTTCATTAATTACAAAATTACCCTACTATAAAGATATTTTTTATTTTAGTTTGAATAAAATCTCCTTGGATGTAGCCAAGATGGCTACATTCACATGTAGCTAAGAATTAGCCATTCATAATAGTGCTTCTTTGACACTGTTTGTTAAAATAAAAAGATTAAGGGAAATTTCACGATATACCCCTGAGGTTTGAGCGAATTTTACGAGATACCCCTGTGGTTTCATTTTTATTACGAGATACCCCTGAGGTTTTATTTTTTTTACAATATACCCCTGAGGTTTCACTTTTATTACGATATACCCCCGAGGTTTCAATTTTATACGAGATGTCCCTCAGTTCAGATTCTGATATATTATATTTTTCATATCCACATTTTACCCACGCACCATATGCCCTGCAATAACTTCACGGGTTGATGGTTAAATTTTTTAAAATGTAAAATATGAACAAAATGCACATAAAAATTAAAGATCAATTAAAATTTTAATTCAATTTTAAAAAATTAATAAAAGTATAATAAAAAATAAAAAAATTAGAATCATAAAATTTAAATAAATAGAAATGACTAAACAATAAAAAATAATCTATTTAAAAAACTTATATTGTTACATAATTTAAACGGTGGCTTAAAATCATAAATTTTTTATAACAATTATATTAAATACAAGAAATAATTTTCAATTATAGTAAGAGTTTATTAACGAATATATATTCGATATCAATAATCACATGAGAAATGATTATATTTTATGGTTTTTATACTATAATCACAAAAGAAATGATTATATTATTTGATATCAAAAATCATTATTTTAAATTAGAAAAATAAACTCTTGAAATCATTATTATATGGTTTTTATAGATACTATTATAGCGGTGGCTTAAAATCATAAAATATAATCATTTTTCTTGTGATTATTGATATCAAATAATATATTTGTTAATAAACTCTATCGATAAATATTAAATTATTTATAATCTCTTGCGTTTAATATAATTGTTAAATTTTTTTTATGATTTTAACCCACCGTTTAAATTTTGTAACAATATAAGTTTTTTAAATAGATTATTTTTTTGTTGTTTTGTCATTTTTATTTATTTTTAATTTTTTTATTCTAATTTTTTACTTTTATTAATATTTATTAAATTGAATTAAAATTTTAATTGATCTTTAATTTTTATGTGCATTTTGTTCATATTTAAAATTTTAAAAAATTTAACCAGAAACCCATGAGATCATTGCGGGGTATATTGTGCAAGGGTAAAATGAGGATATGAAAAATATAATATATCAGAATCTGAACTGGGGGCATTTCGTATAAAATTGAAACCTCGGGGGTATATCGTAATGAAAGTGAAACCTCAGGGGTATATCGTAAAAAAAATGAAACCTCAGGGGTATCTCATAATAAAAATGAAACATCGGGGGTATCTCGTAAAATTCGCTCAAACCTTGGGGGTATACCGTGAAATTCCCCAAAGATTAATAATGTTGTGAAAAAAAGATTAAAAAATGGTTGCTTAGCTAAAAGGTTTTTGTTGGGCTTCAGAGAAAACATTATAATAATATTTTTAGTTGGTGGAATCCACTTTCCACAAGGCATCCACAATGGAGTGAAATCCACTCCAAATTAGTAAAACAAAAAGATAAAATATGACACGAAAGAAATAAGTTATGTGAGAGTTTCTTAGCTAAGAACCCCAAAAGTGGGTGTCTTAGCAAAAGAAGGGAGAGATTCTGAGGAGAAGAATAAAATATTATTATTTTGGGAGTGGAATCCATTCTTGTTATTGTGGATGCCCTAAGAAACTTTTTTTACTGACACAAAAACCTTTAAAACATTCACAATAGAGGTTCTTGACACTGTTACATGGGTGAACGAAGTTTGTTTTCCCTTTTTTATTTTTAGTTTATTTATAAAGATTAGTATATTAAATTATAAGTTAATGACAATATATAGAACAATAGTTTTAAACTAGTAGCATTTTTCTAAAAACTTATACTAAAAATTATTTTGAGTAATTCTAATATTTTCTAATTTATAGAATCTGTAATAAAAAACTAAAAAATTATTTGTATTATGGATAGAAGGGGTACATGATTACTAAGAATGACATAATAATCCATTTTTTACTTTTGACTATGTTGCTAAAATAAGGTATAAAATCTGAATATTTAATTATATGTACATATAGTAATATATAGGTCATATTTTTAACAACTAATTGTTTATTTTTTTGTATGATGTAAACATTAATAAAGTTCACTAATTAATTATTATATTTTCCTTTTATTCAAATGTGAACAAGTAGCCTGGTGTGTTAAACCATGTATAGTTACAATTATTGTTATCCATTGATAGAATTGTGGTTGATAATAGTGAAGTTATTTATATAGACCTTAATATCAATGTTAACAAAAAATGTTTATAATAAAAAATTGTTGTTTTCGTAATTAATAAATTATGTATATACTAATTGTAACACCCCCAACACTGGCCTAGGAGTTAGGGACGTTACATGCCGCATACTACTACTTAATAACGCAAGGCTCTAAGCTAAAGTTCGCACACAATAAAGGCCCAAACGAAATACTTGTATATATAAGTATAGTATCAAAACTTAACAAGGTATTCTCAAACCCAAATACAAAACAACTGTCAAGATAGTAGTCAAAAGAGTAGTTGCCAAACACTGCTCAGACCCGTAGGCTACAAAGAATAACATGAATGTCTCAAAGGACTAAACAAAACATAAGCTACACTCCAGAAGCTGAACAGGTGATCCTCGCTGATAAATCTCACTACAAGAAAAAACAGATTTAGCTACCAATGATTTGCTACCACACATATATTGGTAGCTACTTTCAAAAATTACTACTGATTTTTAATAGTACTAACATAGTGGTGTCTATTTTGCTACAACAACGACAATGGTAGCTAGATTTTGTAAACAGTAGCCAAATCGCTATCGCCTGAAAAGACTGCTACCATTAGTAGTAGCTATTTTTGATTTCATCTTGGTTCTTTTGTAAGAATAATTTAGCTACCAATGTTGGTAGCTAAATTACGGAATAGCTACTGCAAGATGTGGCTAATTCAATCATGGTAGCTATTGTGCCACTATTAAAGCAGCAGTGGCGAAAAATATTATAACTAGTAGCTAAATTGCTACTAAAAGTTGCTACTACCAAATAGATAAGCTAAGTTAATAAAATTGCTACTAACACTCATCACGGTTGCCGTTCTGCTACTGTTTGGGCGTCGGTAGCGAATATTTTTAGCAAGCATAAAAATTGTTACTATCTTTAATTATGAAATTGCTACCGACTAATGATGTTAATGAGATTATGGCTAATATTGTGATACATTATAAAAAATGATAGCTAATATTTTTAAGTGATAGCAAAATTATAATTCTCTTATAATTTAAATGTGTGATACGTATATAATTCAATTTCGAAATTGCTACTGACTAATAATGCTAATAGATTTTAGTTGATATTATGCTAGAATACAACAAATGAATGTGGTATCAAAATTATTATTGTTATAACTTAAACTTGTGATTACTACATAGTTTGAAATACTAACCTATACTGCTACTGCCATAGTGGACATATTATCTTTTTATATAAATTTTTAAAATTTTTCAATATAGTATATTGGTTAGCTTTTAGCTATCAAAATTTTGAAAAATAACAATAATTAAATAAAAATTGTATAATTCGTGAAAAATAATAAAACTATATACTACTACTAGAATTTATTTTATCATATAAGATATACCTAACATAATATATTTTTGATATTATAATATTTTTAAGATTCAAAGTATCACACATATTAATACATTATAAAATAGAGTAAAAGTATTAATTACTTAAATTAGTACATATGTTGATTAAAATTTACAAAATTAATATAAAATAGTGGTAATAATAATTTAAATTAGTTAAGTGTATATATATGTGTGTGTGTTTATATATATTTAATTTAATACAGTTTTTATTACTATATGATACTTTTATTTACAAAAGCCACATAAACTAATAAAACATAAAAAAACTAAAACTAATAACAATTTAAATTAGTTGACGTGTAGGTTAAAATTTGCAAAGGAAGTTGTGTATAAATTTATAAAATGTTAAAAGTATACAAAATTCTAATAAAACGTACATAAATATACGATATATTAATGTTTTTAATTTACAAAACAACACACAAATTAATAGAATTTTGAAAAATAGTAAAGTTAAAACAATTTAAATTAGTCAATATTATACAATAATATACATCTATTAAAATTTATAAAAATATTATATTATACAAATTTACGAAAAAAAATCTATTTTTTAAAAGTTTTAATTTTCATGTAATGATGTATATTATATTAGTATTTGTAACACTATATAATAAGACTTAATTATATAAGTAACTTTACATAATATATTATCTTTTTTGTATAATTTCTGACATTTCAAAGATTTTTAAAAGATATATATAGGTATATTTTTTAATTTTTTATAATTTTAAGTCAATAATATACTTAAATTTTTATTAGCTTTACTATTTTGGTCGCATTAAATTAATTTGTTATATTATATAATCGGCCATATATCTATTTTATTAATTTTAATATATCCCTGGTTTAATCATGTCTGGACAAAAACTTCCACTTATATTTACAGTATCAAACATTCAATATATACACGTAGTTTCTATATATGATGTGAATAACTATCATGACACAATGGTTAAGATATTCTATGTTCATCCCAAACATCGGGGGATCGATTCCTGCTCTATGCACATTTTAAACACACTAGTTTGAATTAAATATGTCATTGGTTGGAGGTCTATTTATAATCATACGTTGTAAGGTTCGATCCTATATGTGTACACTTCGATTTAAAGAATAGTCAAGTTTACGCGGACACATGGCTCCCACTTCGTGTGTGGGATTGAATGGTGGTGATGCCCATTGTTCAGTAGGTAGTGTAGAGAGCTAGATATCTATATACCATTCTAGTATCGATTTTGTTATTGCTATACTAGTAGCAACTTTGATACTGCTTTGCTAGTAGCCATTTTGCTACCAATATTTTAGTAGCGATTTTGTTACTGATGTACTAGTAACGATTTCGCACCTGTATACTCGAAGCTATTTTGACTACTGTTACCAGTAGTCATTGGCTACTACATTCTAAAACGGTAGCAATATCTAGCTATAGAAAAAGTAGTAACGGGCCAAAGCGAAATAGCTACCGCATTCCAAAACGGTAGCTATTTTTAATTTAGCACAACCTTTGCTACCACTGTAATATCAGTAGCTAATCATAAAATGCGGTAGCCGTTGTTTTAGGTACCAAAACTGATGATTAGCTACTGATATACACTGTGGTAGCTACAGAAATCTGATTTTTCTTGTTAGTGTCTGCAATGTTAGTAAGATAGGGGAGTGAGCATCAACATCCCAGTAGATGACTAACTTCATCAACCAGCTGCTCAAACATTTATAGAATATTATCAAATCAGAAGTAGGCAAGAAATAGCCACATTTCCTAACATAAATCAGAAACAAAGTCAATTATATAGGACTAAACAGATCAAAAGCGGACAAAATCAGAAACAGAGTGAGACACTAGTCATAATCTAAACGCTACAGACAACGAATGTAATCCGTGAACAGAACGAGGAAACATCACTCATGAGCATAACAGTGAACACCTGTGAACAGAACAGGAACACACCCGTGAATATAGAAGGACGTCCTACGCAGCGCGCTACGAGATAGCTAAACTAGCCATCCACGGTTCATACAGAGATAACTAAGTCCCAAAACAGAAACTTAAATACAAATAAGCATATGTGCAACACTGGCACCAAAGCATATAGAAAGCTTGATAACCATAGGATCCAACCGCGCAAATGTAAGTCAAAACGAAGCTCAAACGAGCAAGATAAGGCGAAAAACATTCCATATGTCCGACATGTGTCCGAACATCAAAGTTCGGACACAAGCCGAGACTCAAAACCCAAATCCAGACGAATGTCCGAACATGTCCGAACGTCGAAGTTCGGACACAAGTCGAGACTCAAAAGCCAAACATCGGATGTCTGAACATATGTCCGAACGTCGAAGTTCGGACACAATTCAACTGAAAACAGAGGTAGGGACAAAGGGGTGTCCGAACATCAAAGCTCGAACGATTTCGGACGCGTTTTCCGGAAATCAGTACATGGTGAAGTCCGAACATGTGTCCGAATGTCAAAGTTCGGACGCATGTCGAAGCAAAATCAGAGGAAAGCAGCAGGGGGTGTTCGAACTTCTGTCCGGACTTACAAGTTCGGACGCCGTTCAAGACTTGTAAGCCGGATTCGTCCTCGCACCCCGTCCGAACATCAAAGCTCGATGGAAGTTCAGACACGTACAAAAACTCAAAAAATCAGAACGCAAACAGGGTCTGTCCGAACTGAATTTCGGACGTTTGGACATGCGAAAAAATGCAGTTTCCAGAACAAATTGCACACGAACAGATACACAAAATACATTAATTTGCAGTGCAAACTCAGAGTTCTTTTAAAACATACTATGGGGTTTTAGGCAGATGAAACAGGCAAACACCACCAGTAAAACAGTCACAAAACACGAACAAATCATTAGTCCCAAAGCTCAGATATCAAACTCCCCATAGCCGAACACCGGATTGAATCCATCAGCCACCTACCTCAATCAATTAGTAGACGAAATCCCACTGAGACAACAGAGCCCACCAAAGTAGATCCCGAAGTGCAGACCGAATACGCAATTCCAAATCTCTGAATAACACAATTGTAAATAATCCCCAATTCAGAAACGTAAAACCCTTAAACCTCGAAACTACAAGAAGAATAGAACCTCAACTCTCACCTGAATTCGATGGCAAGGGAACCAAAGAGGGGAATTCGAACACAGCCGTAGAAGATTGATAGATTGCGAGATCGACATTAGAACGAGAGGAGTTCCTAATCAAACCCCAAATCTGAAATTGAAGTTGAGGAGCCCGAACCAACATGATTACAATGATCAAAGTAGAAGCAGGATCCACCAAAGGGCAGCACAATCGAACGAAAAGCAATTCACACACCAGGAAAGGAAGAGCGCTCTGAAGAACAAGAGAGAGAGAAAAGCCTCAACGTTCTGAGAAGTTTGAACTGGCGCTCCCATGATGTAAATGTCATGATAAGGCTGATCAGAAATGGGGAAGTAAAAATAGAATGTCCCTTCCTTAATCAATTAGCACTTACCAAAATAATTTAAAGGAAAACCTCCTCGTTGCCTTTAATCAAAAGGACTTCCATGAAGGGTAAAACAATCACTTAATCAGCTTTGTAACGAAATAAATGCGAAATTCTGACATCAACTTTGGGTTATAACACTAATCCCTATATTTGCTAGTAGTTTCTTTATTTTCATCTTAACAAAAAGTTGTTTTAAAATGTAATACAAAATTTTTAATTGTAACACAGAAAATGGTAAACACACTGCACTAATTAACTTATTCAATACGCCAGACGAAACCGCCACATGCCGAACCAGTTTTCAAAAAACCACAAAATCCAGCACAAACAACCAGCAAAACCCACAAAACAACCAACCAAAACAACCAGATCAAAACTACAAAACAACCACACAAAAATCATATCGAACAGAGCTTATGTGTAAATCTCTTTTATTTTCTTTCAATTCTAATTTATTGATTGTTGATTAAGAAAGTTAAGAAAATTTTTCATTTTTTAGTGAATAATATTTGATTGAATCTTTTAAACAATAAAATATCATTTTAATATGACATGACACTAAAATATGTTAAAGAAACTTTTGAAAGTTTTTACTGCTCAATGCTTTTAGCTCGCTGAACATTATTCATGGGCTAAAGGGCCAGCCCCAGTCAAATACGGTTAGGTCTTGGCCCAATTTGAGCTCTGACTCACACCGATGAAGGAGAGCGGAGACGAAGCAATGAACAGATCGGAGAGAGAAGACTTCGCTAGTAGGTAGAGACACGAGACCCGTGCCTGATCGATCGAGAGGACACTAAGATCAGCGGTTAATCTTTTGAACGAATATAGCTTTCTCTTTCTCCAATGTTATAATTGAATTGCGCCATATGCATTGTAGCGATTTATAGCGAGTAGGTGTAAAATATTTGGGACTGAATAAGGTTGGGACCTGGAGTTGCGGCAAAGATGATGTCTCCGGGGCAGAACTCGGAGGGCCGTGGCTCTTCGCACTCCATTTATTCTAGGTACGAATAGAGAATATAAGCTTTCAATTTTGAATTGCTTTTCAAGTTATAAATTCTGTCATGATTTGAGTACAACGGATTTAAATGATTGTTTAGATTAATTCTAAGCCTGAGCAATGACGTAAGAAAGTGGCGAGAAACTTTACTTTGGGGTCAATCTGGAGCTTCTATGCTACACCCTGGTGGTTATTATGCTGGACTGAAACATCGGGAAAGAGAAATAATAAGGAAGCCATATAGATTGGCAGTATGCTTGACTAATATAGTTTCAAACGTCCCAAAATTCTTTTTCCTACTTAATTTTTTTTTGAACACGGCAGCAATGAGCTTTGTGTTCGTAGGCATTCATGAGGGTCACTGACTGGTGATAGTGGGTTTCTGTTCTCTGTATGCATGGTTTAGATCATAGAAAATTGTAGCATGACCTTATCTTCTTTCAATCTCCTTGTTGTCTTCAAGTTTATAAGCACTTGTTCCAATCTGCTCATGGCCCCAGTCCAAATTAGTCATTGCACTTATTGAACTGTTTAATTAATGGCAGGCCTACTCCTCTAAGGATTATACATTTTAGTGGAAACTTCATGAGAATATGGTCTATATATTCCATGCACAATTATATCTCCAGCTCAGGAACTTCTGGTGTCCTGTTCATCTTTAGTTGCCTCATTCCGTCAACATTCATCTTTTTAGCTATGCTAAAACCTTGGAGAGGCAGACCCCTTTCTAGTACACAGGTAGGGGACTCTATCAGAAGAATATGATTGGCTTATTCCGAATTTTTACTCCACTCTTCACTTGCGTTGCTTGATCCATATTCTGTCTTCTGTGTTCCTAGGTTGTACCATGTATGATAAACGGTGCCATAACAGCTCTATACTTCATTTTGTGGGCAAAGGGTGTGAAAGCATGTGGGCCTCTCAGGTACTTTCAGTTCTTGAAACTAGTAGTTGAGTGAACACTTGCTTCTGGCTGTCGTATGGCTAGAATGATATTAATAGACCTATGAGTCGAATAATGCGTAATCTGTATGTGATAGATTTTCTTTTGGAATGATCTCTTTATGATGCTTGTATATAAATCATTCTTTCTATACCCCTCATGCCATTATGGACTTTCCTTAATGGAATGCAACTGTCTAATGCAGAGCAATTCTAGCTGAGTATTCTGGTGCTGTACTTGGAGTTTTATCTGCAGCACTATATGGACAAGGCAGTCATGTTTTGAAAAAGGTATATTCTTAATCAGACAACCACAACACCCACAACAACATGCCTGATTCCCAAAATAATTGGGGTCGGCTCACATGAGTCAATATATGAGATTGGGCAAAGTCATCGATATATGAAAAAGAATAACACAGGGGAATGGAAAAAAATGTGAATGTGATAGGAGTGGAAGGAGTAAGGGAGGTAAATGGGGTTATCAAAAGTGGCTGAGAAAAGAGATCTCAAGTTTTATTAGTGAAAATACCTAGAAAACGTAAGCAGATAAAAATATATTTTGAAAGTTTTGAAGGGAATGAAGAGAAAAGTAATACAATATCACACATTCAACCGCACAAATATTTCTTCTCCATTCCGCCCTTTCGAAAGACATCCACTACAGCCCAATCCCAAATAATCAAATAGAGAAACTTGTACATGATGGGTGGCGGCATGACATGACACAAAAATATGTACGATGTTTGTAGTTTGTAGCTTCTGATATAAATGCAAGTATATTGGTTATCTAGTTTATTTTGGTAAAGATTGAAGAATGACTGACTTTTATTTGTTTCCTAGTTTAGTTAGGATTTCTAATTAGGTTATATTAATTATTTCTAGTCTGATTTTGCATTCTTTATTTTTATCTGGATCATATATCATGTTAAAGTTTTGTTTTGGATGAGTTGTAGTTGCAAAAAGGAACTTTCTATCCTTTTAAAAAATTTGTCATATTGGTGCGAAAGTGCTCTGGTGAATCTCCGACACTTTTTTGGTGGTTGTTGGGTTGAGGTAAACAACTGCCATATGAATGGCTGGCTCTTGTGGCCCTGGGACTGGCATTTGCACTTAGCTAAGATAATCTGAGATAGACCTGGCAAAGGTGACCCGAACCAGAAAAACCGACCCGATCCAATCCGATCAGAACCCAAATTTAAACCGAATGATGTGACCCAAAAAGTGACCCGAAAATCCGAACCGAACCAAACCAAAACCGAATCAAACCGAAATTTGATATACCCAAATCCACCCGAACCGAATTTATCCGAACCGAACTGACCCGAACCGAATTGACCTGAACCGAATTCACCCAAATCACACATGAAACTAGACAAACTTCCATTATCCTTCTGTTTATTATTGGCATGTACGAACGCATAATTTCCATGAATTGGGACTAAAATATGGAATATTTTCATTCCTTTTTTACAATTCTTGCCATCTTTTGCCGTGTCCACGACAATTGGTTCAAAAGAATAAAGATTACAAAACTTACATCTCACGTAAATATATTTGTATGAATAATTAAATTAAATGAAAGTTAAAAAATGACAAAATAAAAGCTACTGAAGGACGCCCGCACGAGGTGCGCATGCGAGATGGTGATCGGTGGCGCACACACAACATGAAGTCATAGGCGCGAGGTGATGACGGGCGCATAGGGGCACACGCGCGAGGTGGTGATGGATTGGCATGGGCGTGCAACGCTCGAGATGACGGGCGTTGATGCAGGACGTGCGCGGGGTGTGACGGGCGTGGGATGGTGGGAGGCGCAGGCACAGCGTCAGCCGTGTGGGGGGGGGGAGGGATAGACTGGGCGTCAAGTGCTGTATATTGACCGATGATTCACCCAATTATAAATTTATACTTGGTCGATACAATTAATAAATCTAAAGTTAAAAATTAATATTAAAGATATTGTCATTCAATTTGATTATGTTAACCAACCAATACACAATAGTAATCTTCATCAAGAGTAACACTATATAAGAGAATTTGGATCAAAATATGAAAATCAATACAAGTTACAAAGGTTGCTTAAACTTGTACTTTAAAATTTTGTCAATTAAACATAACGTGGTAAGTCACCCGAATTTCACCTATAACCCGAAAAAACTGAAAAACATAGAGGCTAACCCGAACCGAAAGCACCCGAACCCGAAATCAACCAAACCAAAGTCATCCAAATATAATTTTAACCAGATAACCCGACCCGATCCGAATCGAACCGAATAGTGAATATCTACAAATTGACCCGAACCGAACCCAAACCGAGTGACCCGAATTGCCAGGTCTAAATTCTGAGATAAAAGAGAAGAAAAAAATAGAATGAGGGAGAAGGGAACGCTTGGAGTTGATTGCATGAATGCAAAATATGTCGTTATTCAGTACTATGCTGAATGAATGACTTGATTTGAAACAAATTTTTTTCCAAGCTCCTGCAAATACTATAATTGGTTTTTATAAAAGGAAGTTAAGATCCAGTCTCGTATACAACCGTGGGTTACTGGGGTGAAATTCGTCAATGAGACAAGGGAAGACCTAAAAAGTATATCAATCTCTATGTCTTGGAACCTTAATAAGGATGTTCATCGCCAGAAGGATCTAAACCTGAAAAGTATTACCAGAAGGTCTTGAAAAGTCAAGTAGATCTGCGTTTGGCTCCAATCCCAGCAGATGGATAATGAAGGAGATTCTTTGAACAGGTTGTTCAGGAAACTTACTTGCCCCCCCTTCACCTAGTTGGAGTTCAATATTGATGAAACCAAACCACAGTAGCACACAATACGGCAATTTAAGACAACCCAGAAAGGATAGTTCTCATTGATAGTAGAGATAGCAATAAAACAGTAGTAAGAGGATAGATCAGGGAAGGGTTCCCTGCCAAAAAAAGTAAATCAGGCTAAGCCTGCCAATTTCCACAGAGTGGCCAACAAAATGACAATCAACGATGCCCTATTCACACTACTACATTTCCTTAAATAGCCTGTCACTAACCGACAAGGCCTAAAGCCCCCACCCACCAAACACTCACACGCCCCTTTTTGTAGTCGACCAAGCACTACCCTTGCCCCCCCAGCTGGCATTTCATTCCCTAGTGCTCCCCTTATTTTTCTGTGTGAGTACGTGAACCTATACTGCCTTGGTCTCTTCTTGTGGTCCCATCATCACTCCCCCCTAAAAACAACCTTGTCCACAAGGTTGGAGAAGAAAAGGAAAAAAAAACAGCCATGATCCCAAGCAACAACAGTTCTAGCGAATCCATCTACAACCCAAGAAAAGTAGTAGTGATCCAAAGCCACAACTCACTATTGGCGTAATGAGATCGTACAGAAGCTGATAATCCACTATTAGCCTCCCAAAGGTGTCCCGTAAGGTGGTCGCTCCAACCCAAGACCAGCCAGCAGTAAGCAGCGGTGGAAAAAAAAATCGAAATTGGGGATTTGGGGTTTTTTGCCGAGCACAATAGATGAGAATAACATAAACTGGGTTGGAAAGAGAGGAGAGAGTGGCCCGATTCTGGACTGGCTTCGCCCTGCACGTTCGCCAATCCTTTGGACGACAGCACAACCACCCAACACCTCTTCATCTCCCTTGCCGCTTCATCCTCTCGCCTAGGGTTGACGACCGGGCACATATGTTTGAACGTTCTCGAAATCTTTGGAAACTTTGCTTCTGATTGTGTGATTCCTGGAACTTCTTCGTGATCCTCTTTGCCGCTCGCTTGGAGAAGAATTGATGGGAGGCGATCAAGTACCTTTGAATCCAGAGCCATCTCCTCTTCTGCCTGAAGCCTCTTCTCCGTACGTGCGGAACCTTGGCCTGGATAGATGCAACCGTCATCTTGCACACGTTTCTGGTAGCAGGTATTTCCCCATTTGTTTTTCTATCCGGGCTGATTACCAATCTCCTTCTCTTTTTCTTTTTAAGCTCTTTCCTCTTCGCCCTTTTTTTTCTTCTAATCTTATTTTGCCTTCTTTTCTTCTCTATTTCCCCAACCTTCCTTCTTAAAATAGAACGTCGGCAAATATTACCTCTGGGCTCCTTTGCCTTTGGTCTCTTCTTGTGGGTTTCGCTTCGGAGTACGGAGCTCGTCTAAATGTATTGGCTGAACACGGTGGTGGGCTAGGGAAGGCAGATCGTGAACTAAGGAAGAGATTTGCTCTATTTCTACTACACCGCCACCATTACTAGGTACAAACCGCTTCCGTCTGTCCTTCCGCTTCATCCTTTTCTTTTCCCCTTTCTTCCTCCGAGCAATCTCCCTCTTTTTCTTCTTGCTAGACTCCCCAAATCTGCCATCTCTAAGTGGCTGATGAAGAGATTCTTTCTTCCCCCGTTTTTTATTGATTCTCCCGGACTTCTGTTCTTCACCTCTGCTCTTTGATTTAGTTCCTCGAAACAGCAACCCCACATACAGCCTCTGATTTGGCCTTCCCACCCCGTTCAGCTTTTTTGACCCATTTCTCCCCTCCAACTTCTTTTGTTTCTTCTTCCCATTAAACACTCGTTCACCAACTTCTGGGTTTCGCTTCATTCCAGCTAGTGCCGGTCGATGTTCGTCGGAGCTATCGTTACTTCTCTTCACCGTTTCCCCACTATAGCTCCTCTGTTCTTCCTCGATTTGCCAGATTGTTGAATCCCTCTTAGCTTTCCAACATGCAGTGAGTTCTTCCAACTCTCTTGCCCTCCTCTGCAACCTTTCTAATGTTTCCTTGAGTTCATGGCGACTCAACGCCATATGAATCGGGATCGATGGCTCTGATACCAATTGATGAAACCAGACCACAGTAGCACACACAATACAACAATTTAAGACAACCCAGAAAGGATAGTTCTCATTGATAGTAGAGATAGGCAATAAAACAGTAGTAAGAGGATAGATCAGGGAAGGGTTCCCTGCCAAAAAAAGTAAATCAGGCTAAGCCTGCCAATTTCCACAGAGTGGCCAACAAAATGACAATCAACGATGCCCTATTCACACTACTACATTTCCTTAAATAGCCAGTCACTAACCGACAAGGCCTAAAGCCCCCACACACCAAACACTGCACGCCCCCTTTTTGTAGTCGACCAAGCACTACCCTTGCCCCTCACCAGCTGGCATTTCATTCCCTAGTGCTCCCCTTATTTTTCTGTGTGAGTACGTGAACCTGTACTGCCTTGGTCTCTTCTTGTGGTCCCATCATCCCTGCTCTATGGTCTTCCATTAGTGTTATAAGAAACAAAGCCATCTAGCCTCCTGTGTGCAAGTACTAAAAGTTATTAGAACTAATAGGTTGAGATTGGGAATGCAATCTAAATGCCATGAGATGCATTTTAGCATCTCTAGTGTTCCTTCATTCATGGAAGCACACTTCAATAGTTGAGAGTATGATTAAATATGAAGATAAGACTCTATGGTTAGTCTAACCAGTAACAGTTGAATGAATGTGGTTTGTAAATTGGTTGTGAGTAGTTCAACAGTCAAACCTGAGTATTAGTAAACATATGAAGGTATGTTGTATGGAATTTATTGGTAACGATCTTAAAGAAATCGTCTTCTTCCTCTTGAGCTCGAAGATTTCCTGGATCAAGTGGTGCAGTGTTATATAATAGTTGCTCTCTTACTGCTTGGCTGTCCTCACATGAATATTATAACTGCAAAGGAGCTATGCAATGGTTTGAACTCAATCTGGATGTTTTCTAAAAGTAGATTGTTGTTTTATCTCTGCGAGACATTTTCAGGTCATCGTAAAAGGCATGATTCTATAGTTTCTATGTTAGAATTCTCTCCTGATTAATCTATGTGTCTTATATTCCTCTCTAAGGATCTATCAACCCCCCATGGTACTTTTGACCCTTGTACTTATGCCTCCACCTATGGAATTGGTAAAGGTTGATGCTTTCATCATCGGTGATTAAATGGTTGGCTGTCACTTAGGCTTATGAAGATTTCATCATAGAATTCTTTCTGGACAGAATGTTGAAACCTGGTATTTATGTTTACTCAGCGGTAGAGATACTATTTACTCAGAGAGTTAATTGTTTAGAGAACGATTAGCTCACCTTGATTGATATCTGCTTGAAAACTAAGTTGCAGATCATCTCTGGACAGAATGTTAAAACCTGGGAGGAGAAAACCTTGGTAAATTTAGGGTTTATTTTTGAAAGAAATTCAAGAATAAGTAGTTTAGTTTTTTTCTTGTAGAATGAACTTCCGAATTAGTTTCATATTCAGGTGGTGGTGCTAGTTGTTCATCTTGTTTTCTGTTAGGACTATGTTATTCTATATAGAAAATCTTTCTGTTTTGGATGGCAGTTTTGATATATTATCTTGGATTTTTGTGTCAAATAACAATTTGGATCCATAACTAATCAGATGTGTTTCATAGTGTAACACGGTGATCAATATCCAATTCTTTTTCCTATACAGGTTGCTGGTCTTGTTGCAATTTTGGCGTCATTCTACCTCTTGTCTCTGGGGTGGGCAATGGACACACATTCTCCATTTTATATCCTTTTATGTGACAAATTTAGCACATTTATGATTTTAGGTTTGCTTTCACATTATGTTCCTCTTGTCAGCCAAATGTGCCATTTTTCTGCCCTTAACTACTGATTACCATTCCGTGAGACTGTTGATTCTGAAGAAAGAATAGAGCAAGTGCCAGGCATGAAGCAAATGATAATCCCCATATTTGCTGGAATATTGTCAGCTGTGAGAAGAGTGATTGCGAGGCGTACTTCACTCAAGGTGTTTATGGTTACCCTTTATTTAGTTTATATGTGTCTTCTGTATTTATCTATTAACCACTACTCATATATTTATGACACGCTTTAACTTTCAGAATCAACTGAAAAAGCGTCTCCACACCATCACGATGGCTTCTGCCACGTGCTTTATGTTTCCTGTAGCCATGTGGGACCTAATATTAGTAAGAGCTGGTCTTCAGTAATCCTTGATGCTCTGTTATATGTAGTTTGTTACGTCCCAGTGGCTTCAGCTTTATTGGTATCTAACATTCTTTTTGACTTCAGGGAAAACCTCTAGAGGGTAGCGAAGACACTCAGTTCTCTACATGGCCGTATTTAAGCACTGTTGTTTTTGGAATCATCTTAATATTTTACGTTGAGAGTATTGCTGAAGAAAGGTACATTGTCTGCTTGCTCTCCAGTGAAATGGCAAAAGCAATGAGTATCATGCATCGAATGCAATACAAGCTGCAGAAAGTTTTATATTGTAATATTTTGGTATTTGCGGTGTTCATTGTAGATTGCATATGGTGTTCTCTTCTCCTAGACATCTCATGGTTGCTGGAGCTTCCATCATAGTCATGGAGATTGTTTACGGAATGGACTTCTCCCTAGCAGGATTCATCTTTTGCTGCGTGATTTTGGGATTCGGTAGGCTTTTGCACTTTAACCATGTTCTGTTTCTTCTATTCATATTCTTTATGGCGTTAAATCCTAGAACAAGCCCTGCGAGCTCCATCCTAATGGTTGATTACTGCGTTTTGTTATTATGGGATCAAACACTTTACAGGAATTTATCAAGCCACCGCATTGGATCGTCCAAAAAGAGGAGATTCTCATTCCCACGCTCATGATTTATCAGATGGGCCTCTAGAAGATCACCTTCAGATGTCATCTCTTCCCACTTGATATCAGTAGGTAAACTTCCGTTACCCTCTCTCGTACCCCGGAAATAAGATATTTACAAAAGCATAGAGATATGCTGGAAGATGGATCTTTGCATGTTCCAACATTACTAATTCTGTCCAATGCTGAGAATGAAATCCCGAGCTCTTATTTTTCTTGCGGGCAGGTACGAGCATTATTCAGACGTCAAGCTGAAGTGAAATTATCGACTGAATCCGTGTCCGTGATGCTTGATCTTTGAACCGTTATTAGTTTCTCAGAGGTTGGATTATGGCAAGGGATACTTCACAAAGAATGAGGGCGTGTATCCAACTTCAATCGATATTGCTAAGATGACTGTCAGCGTGAAACTATTTTGTCAAATTAACTGATAGCATGAAGGTAGCAATGCAATATAGGAATGAGACAATTGTATGTTATACTATATCTTAGGCAGGCTTCAATTTCCATTTGTTTGTTAGAATTCTTTTTAGAGCCGTACAGCTGAGATGGTTTTCTGTAAATGGTAAACAATTAATTGTACGATGGTGGTGATTTGGTACTTCAATTTACAAAGTTCAATCTGACATTGCGCTACTAGCTGGATTATTTAAAAACTTGCTACGAAGTTGGGTCGCCATTTGAATCCAGCGTATGTATTTTAGTGGTGTGAAGCTAAAGTAGTCATCTATGAAGAGTTTTGTGATGGTGAATAGTGGCTCTGTTTCTAGACTATTTATTAGCGTGCGCTGTTTGTGTTGTTAGTTGTGTTTTGGATGTATATTGCTATAGTGTTGTTGAAATAAGTGTGGTTGGATTATCTATTTGGTTACTTGGTAGCAGAATTTTCAGAGAAATTTTGGTTGTCAATTTTGACCAATTTTTTTTAATGCAATCCATTTAAATTCTATGGGGTTGAGGTGTTTGAACGTCCAACCTATTGTGATTACCTCAACTTGACCAATTATAGCCAATCTAACTGAATTTGGGTCTTCAGAATTGAAATAATTGATAATCACGCAATGATAACAGTTTTTTATACTCTAGTCAAATAAGAAAAACAAAAGTTAATACCTGATATTTCTCCGATACTTTAAATCATATTCTCGCAAAAGATATATGTGAAATTTCGTGCTTAACATTGATAAGTTAGTTTCAATATTTAGTTTTCTGGTTAGTGAAGTTTTTATTTGAGGAACTGAATACGGAACAGAACATTTTTTAGTTAAACCCAAATAATTGAAGTGTTGAAACTGTTAAACGTTTTAGTATAAAGTGATCTCGAAGGGCATCCACAATGGTGTGGAATTCACTCTAAATTAATAAGGGGGCGTTCTCCCACAACAAATCGTGGCTGCAAGGATTAATCTTCTTTTTATTACTTTTTGTCTGTCATGTGTCATTTTATTATTGGCTAAAATCTAACCCAATACATATGTGTCAAGTTACAATAAGTTAACTGGAGGTAGATTAAAGGAAAATCTTGGTTTATTTGAGTCAAGTAGGTAAGTAGTAGACTAACAGTTAACATATGTTAAAAAGAAACCAAGAAAATTAATTGTACAACCAGCTCACTACTTGCGAGACTCAACATGAAGATGATATCAAATCAATTGAATGGACCCAACTCTTTGTGAGGGAAAAACAAGCCTGACAACGGAAACAAAGTAAAACAAGTCTGACAACGGAAACAAAGTAAAACTCAAATCAATTAATCCTAGCGTGGTTTCATCTTAGGGCATCCACAATAGAGGTTCTTGACACGCTTACATATGTGAAATTTTCTACAATAGTGTGGATTCCATCCATTTTCTCTCTCCAAGGTTCTTAAATAAGAACCCCACTTTTTAAGACACATTAGACCCACCTATGTGTATCTCTCTCTTTCATATTTTATCTCATATCTAAATGGTGATAGTTTATTGGTTGTTCATTAAGAGAGAGAAGATTAAGAAACTTTGCTATTGTAGTGAATAGAGTTTCTTAAGTAATAAAATATAATTTTTAGATGACATGGCACCTAGGAATGTGTTAAGAAACTTAAAACCATTGTGGATGCCCTTAGGTGCGTTCGTTGAGCGCGGCTCACTTTTTTTTACTTTAATGTGACACATGACAGTATTTTACTGGCTAATGTTTAAACTGAACTGATAAAAAAACACATGTGAAGTTAGTAATGGTTAACCATGGTCACATTTATGTAAACGCAGAGGCTGTTCGCTCATCAACTTCAAACGCAGCAATAGCTGCGAATAGTTTAAGGCTACTATAGTTAACCAATCCTGAACACCCATGTACACTTTAGTCAATACTAACTCCAATAAGAAGTTGACAGCTGTTCCCATTTTTTTTCAGAATGAGATTAAGGGGCCGTTCTATGGCCACAATTGATATATTAATGTGTTATATGGAAAAAGTGGACAACACTTGTCCATCTTCTATTAGTTAAAAAATAAAGTAATCACACATGACAAACTAATATAGGATAACCATGGTAGCATTAAAGGAAAAACTAGTATTAGTAGCTTTTGGAAGCCAAGGTCGAACGGCCCCTAAGGGGTCGTTCGGTGGCAGCTCCCAAAAGCTACTATGAGTAGCTTTTTTATTAATCTACCTCTAGTTAACCTATTGTAACTTAACACATCTGCATTGAGTTAAATTTTAACAAATAACCAACTGACACATGACAACATTAATCTACCTATTTTCTAAAAGCTGTCAGAGAAGGGCCCCTAAACTTTCCATCGCGCTTATCGAACGGAGCCATAGTGGCGTTTGCCCGCGGATCTCACTTGCTCATGCAGTACTACATACTCCTCAAGCAGTGGTGCAAGGGGGAGCTTCCCCCCTATACACTACACACCACACCTACCTTCTCTTGAAGCCCTTCTGCAATTTGTCCAGTTGCCTCCACTTGTTTTCCGCGACACATTTTGGTCTCACTCGATCCTCATTTATCGTCTTTTATTTCACACACTGGTCGGGGCCCACTTTGCAATTTGCCCGATTCTCTAGTCTAGACCATTCGGTTGCAACACAACTTGATTTCGTTGATTTTGAAGCCTTCGCTACACAACAGTGCACTTGTAGCTCATAGACCTTTCCTTTGATACCAATCAGGCAAGGGAAGAAGCAAACCCAATTTTTGGGAGATCGACCGGGTTATTTTTTATTATATTAATTTTTAATTATTTTATTTTTTAAAATATAAATAAAAAGATTTTAAAAATTATATCATTATTTATTTAAATTCAAGCTCTTCAAAATAAAACCAGACATTGATATTGTTTTAGAACTTTAAATTTTTATATTAATTACACGTATATATCAATATATATCAATGAGACTTATGATTCATAACATCATTTTAGTGTATCATAATATCACTTTTAACATAATATCAAAATTAATGAATCATAATCTTTATTTTGGTGTATCATCGCAAACATATTAGAATAACAATTTTTACACAATAATACAACACAAAATAATATTTGGTATGTATGAAAAATACGTGATTCCCCATATAAGCTTTAAAATACATCATACAACAATAATAATTCACTACAAAACAATAACGATTTTTATCGGTTCTGAAGTTTATGATCTAATTCACCACTTATTAGTTAATGAATCATAATATCAATTTTAATGAATCATAATATCAAAATTAGTGAATCATATCTTCATTTTAGTGTATCATCGTAAATATATAAAATAAAAATTTCAAACAAAATACAACACAAAACAATATTTGGTACGTATGAAAAATATATGATTCATCATATAAGGTTTAAAATTCACCATACAACAATAATAATAGACTACAAAACAGTAATGATTTTTTATCAGTTCTGAAGTTTATAATCTAATTCACCACTTATTACTTAATGAATCATAATATCAACTTTAATGAATCATAATACAAAATTAATGAATCATATTATCATTTTAGTGTATCATCGTATACATGTAAAAATAATTTTTTAAAAGTTGTCAAAACATATTCATGATTGATCTTATTTTGAAGAGCTTGAATTTAGGTGAATAATGATATAATTTTTTTCATTTTGAAAAAAATATATTAAAAGTTACAACTATTTAAAGTTAATATAGTAAAAAGACAATCTAGTCAACCACTTACTCGATTGTCAAATGGACAAAGACTGTACGCTGTCGGGTGCAGACGGCCCGCAGCATAGAATTTGCGTAAAAACAATGTAGGACACATCATGAAGATTATTAAGGCCCACAAGCCCGAGGTATGTGTTCCTTAACTCACACTTGGTCTCTCTTAACACAAAATATCCTATGATGATGTTATGTGTTCGCCTATGAGTAAGTAGCCTTATAATATACATTTGAGGATGAACTTTTGTTGTTTCGATATGAGAGGAGAATGTTATTGGTCAGTCAGCTGGGTAGCAGGTTACAAAGCAACAAAATAATAAGAAGTTTTTTTGAAAAACATGATATATATTATATTATATTATATTATATAAGAAGGGGCATATGCAAAGTGACACCATATAGAACATGTGTCAAGTTCCCTAACCAGCAAGTTATATATGTCATTTCTAAAATAAAATTTGCTGGATTGCCTTCTTCTCCACGCTGACAGTGTGAACGCACCATCACCATGGCCACCGCCATCGGCACCACCATTGATACTAGCGGTACAACCGGCGTTTTCGGCGTCGTCTGCTACGCAGACTTCATTGACAACCATCGACTCCACGGAGCGAAGATTAGACTTTTCGGCTCTTGCAATGACGTTGAAGGTGGAAGCTGAGTTTGCATATCCCACCCAAAACCCACAAAATATAAAGAAACTAAAACACAGTCTATACACGGTAAGAAACTCTCATAACCGGAGAGAGGACAAGAAACTAAAGAGATTTATTATTAAGCAAAAACAAACATCTAGAGACTAGATGTAGAACTACTGAGTAATAACCATGATGACAAGAAAAAACTAGAACAAGAAAAAGAGGAGAGGGCGTTTTCCCTCTCATGGACTACATGGTGCCTATCGGCTTAGTAGTTCGTATTTATAACAAAATAATAAGAAGTTTAATTAGGTTACAAAGCAACAAAATAATATCTTTGAGGGATAGATGTAACAATGTTATTGGTCAGTCAGCTGGGTAGCAGAGTTGGGTAGCAATAAAACGGCCCAAAAAATATACTAATTTGCAATAGAACAACAAACCCTAATCGACAATTAGACAAATTCCACCTAGTGCGTGCGAGGTGGGTAGCAGAGTTGTTTTATACAACCCTAGACCATAGTCATTACCAATACTCGATTAAGCTAAAACTTCCGAAATTCCATTACCTTAATATGGAAATAAATTAGAGGTATTATTGTATCAATGGATGCTTAGTGGGATTGATACGTTTTTGTAATAGCCATGATAGTGTGGGAAAGAAGATGTGTGGCGTTAGTTTTGGTGACTTGCTGGGGTCATCGTCGTTATGCCAATCCATGATACGTGGTAGCGGACCACTCACCCAATGACAGAGACTCAAGATAGAAGGAGTTCAATTGAAGTATGGTTGGTGGACGATTGCAAACACGTGTAAGGCTCTGTTGAATGAAGCATCATAATTGCACATTAGTTTTGTTATTCTGGATGGAATGAATTTTGATTTATGCTCGTGATGGTTTTTAGCCCATAATGTGCACATTTACAACCACTGCTCTATTTGGGTTTATGAAGTAGGTTGGGCATAGCATAGGCTGTGTCAAACCCATTTTATGAAAGTTGCGAGCCAAAATTCATACTTTATTTATGCATATATGTAAACGAAAACCGGTCCCAAACCTAACTGTTTCCGCATACCCAAATTAGTCAATTACTGTGACCTTATTTGGTGAAAACTTGCCGATTTTGTTTGGCAATAAAGGTCTCCTACGGAGTACGGACAGCAAACAATTACACTTCCCGCCAAATTTAACTGTTGCCAAAGACAGCGAAGCAAAATCCTACAGTTTTTTTTTTTAAAAAAAACAGAAAATCCTACAGATATCAAGCTCTTCAATTGTCAAAACCATTTTATCCTTATGACAGAAAATTAAGAATTGTACATTATTTATTTGATCTTATTTCTGTACACCAGAACAATATAATGTCTCTCAATCAACATAAAAAATTAAGATTTAATCATTTCAACACCCGTTCATCCAGCCAAGACACAATATCCTTAAAGACCTGATGAATCATCTCATCAGGTTCGCCTTCAAGGAGAGCGTGATAACCTCCTGCATACAAGTTGATCTTCTTGTCCTTGCTACTCGCCTTCTCATACAAGCCTTTGCTCACTGATGGGTCTGTCACCACATCATCCTCCCCGTGCAAGATCAGCAATGGCAAAGAAACCTATAAAAACGAAAAACAACTATGTTAACTTGTTGTAATGCAGCGACTATGGTGCAATTGCTGAATGGTAAAGCCACCGCCTCCTCCTCCTACTAAGTATGAATTTACACAAGATTTTGATCATACATCTCCCAACCGACACTCTATCTCGTTTGTAGTGTTGAGCAGCTGAACCGCAGTTTGCAACCTCGGCTTATCCTTGTATGCAATCACATTGTAGGAAGTCTAACATGATCAAAAGTAAAAGGAAATTCAGATGAAAAGTTAAAGATCAACCAGAAACGACATGATACTAGAAAGGTTCCAACAAGGACAACATCAAATTACTGAATCCAAGAAGGCCATTCATTACCTGTTCTCTCTTCAATGGTTCTCGAAAAGCCCTCTCAGCCAAATCCCTCTCTGGGACCAACTTAGATTCAGGGAGTACCTTGGCTACTCCAATCAAGAGTTTAGTCAAGATCCATGGTGGGTACATGTCATCAGCAATCTACAAGATGTACATAAAAGCAGTCATGATATGATCAAGCAGATAAAAGACTCTTTGAGTATCAGAAGAATCATTGTGATCATCACTAGTACTTTACACATAGGGGCAACGAGAACAGCTCCATCCCAAGAATTTGGTTGCTTCAGATGGATTTTCAAAGCTACTGCTCCACCCATAGATTGCCCGAAGAGAAAGAAGCGTAGATTGCGAAAGTCTGGGTTCTCTGATTATTCAAAACAGCACAAAGTAATATGAGGTTCTAGTTTGATCAGAACAATATCTAAAAAAAATGTTCAAATCCAAACAATAAATGATTTAAGTTGATACATTAGTCACAGAAATGTAATGAGGTGTTTGTACACAAGACTATGCTTCAACAGTTTAGCAAAAAAGTTGCTGTGTACAGTTTTGTGTCATCGATTCAAATTTTCAACGCACCAGGGAACCAAGAGACAACATTATTTGTTGCCCATTATATCACAGAAAGAAGTACTGTAAAAAGAGAAAGTTACCTTTCACTTTGGAATAGTGCTCAACAACATCATCAACCAAACGGTCAAAGCTGGGAATATAGCCATGTAGACCATCTGACAGACCAAAACCTGGATAATCCATTGCAAAGACTGCAAACCCAGATGAAGCTAACTTTCTAGCAATACCTGCAGTACAATTCCATTGCAACTATTAGGTACGACCAAATTTCTTAATAAAGAGAAATGTTCACACCATTTTTCTTTGATATATTTTTCACCCCAGACAGAGGTTTCACTTCACATAATTAAAATCAGAAGTACACATGCCTTCAAAGAAAAAGGTGCAGGTGTCTCCATAACCATGACAGTAACAGATTGCTGCTTTTGGAGGAGAAAGCTCAGGTATCCAACTCCTTGTGAAAATCTTCAACCCTCTAGAGTTCACCACATATGTCTGTTTATAGTAAACAGCAACAATGCAAACTATTCATAGCAGAAATAGGAATGCCAATAACGTACAGAGGCACTAAAATTGGCATGTGCATAATCAAATTTAGATGAGAATGAACAATGTTTTAATTGAAGCCAATATCAGAGATCGAAAAAGGAATTTTTTTTGGTCAATTCATAAGAAAGCTTTGCTTGGGAGTAGCAGAGACTAGAAGTCTGGCTACAAAATGGACCACTCAATCGCTTAGAATAATGAAATAGTTGCTCGCTAGACGTATCAATCTCAAAGTTCAAGCATTTATTACGTCAACTAACAACTCCAGAAGAAGCCAGGCATCAGGGCACTACTACACTTGTTATGAAAGAAAAGCTCTGAATATATAAGAAACTTTAAATACTGTAGTTACAAGTCGTAAACAATGGAGCAAATATGAAAGTCATAATAGCATCATGTGGAGTGGAGATGAAGCAACAGTATCTTCAAACATGAAATGTTCACATTACCTCTTCCATCTTCAATCCATCAGTCGGTATCTGCACATAATACAATCACAAAACACTCCGATCACAACTGAAACATCAAAATGATAGTATAGAAAGTTTTCCCACACCAGTTTGATAGAAGCAATCAATTAAACAAATAAAAGGCGACAGTGAAAAGAAAATAGGAGTGGACGTCATCCACACCTTGAACAAACAATGGTCAATACCAAGCTGAATATCCTTGAACGCATCCCGTGCGCGTCTGCGTGCCTCAGCTTCGTCCATATTAGCGTCTATTATCTTCTTCATCTCATCATCGAGACCTTCGAGCTTCGATGATGGTGGGTTAACCTTCTTGGCCATTGCTTTAACCCCAACCTCACCCTCCGCTTTGTTCTTCCTCCTTTGCCCAAATTCGTACCGAAGACTGCCCTTGAATGCTACACGGTCGAAACAATAAAACCCACGAGAAGAAAAAACCTTTTGGTGACAATCACTCAATATTGAGAGCTGGGTGGGCGAGAGAGGTAAAGAAGAAAGACGTAAGGTAAGCCGAGAAAACAGAGAAAAAGAATAGAGACGAAAGGTTTGAAAACTCGAATTGGAGATCAAAGAAAAGTAATGACAGACAAAAGGTGTTTTAGTTTTCCCAAGTGGTGGGCGTTGGCGCGTGCAATGAGTTGCTGAGAGGACCGCCACCATGTGAACGGCATTCCCCTTAAATTAATCTTAAAATATGCAGAGGATTCGCTTTGGTCCGAGATAGACGCTAAACAGTCGAGGAAAAGGGAGAAGGGACTTCGCATCTGGCTGGCAGTGGCTGCGACATACAGAAAGGCAGAAAGCCCCACCGGAAATAACGTGATTTTCTAATCTTATCAATAATAAATATCCTTTTTTATACTCCCATCCCTCCATCCTGAATTGACCGTTCTGTTTACTGTATGATACGTTTTTCCATTTCAATATTAAACATATAAGATAAAATAATTTTATAAAACTAAATTTGTAATATATAGTTTATCATGTGAGGAATCATATGCAAAACTTAAAATTTTAAAATTATTTTATTTTATATGTTAAATATTGAAGTCAAACGGCATGTCCAAATAGTAAACAGGACAGTCAATTCAGGACGGAGGGAGTACTATAATACATTACTTTCTCTTCAACATAAACATAATATGTGTTATATCATAAAATTTCACTAAATGAATATATAAAGTATCATCATAAAGTTTGAAACTGTTGTTCTCTCTTCATTTTCTAAAATATTTGTACTATCATACTTATTTTATAAAAAAATTGAAAAATATATAAAACAGTAATAATTTGTTTAGAAGTCACAATTCTCACTTAAAATATTTAAATTGACAAAATCTTTATTCCCTTAATCTTTAACTCACCAATAGTTAATCAAGTATTCCTTGCTCCAAGAGTAAACCTAACACATTTGGAGAGAGAAGATAGAGCGTTAGTGTTCTTGATCTCATTTCCCACAAGAGTAAATCCGAAACCACAAGAAGAATGGCAAGGTTCTACATTTGCAAGCTCAAGGAGCCCTCCTTACTCCTTGGAGACTTGGAGAAGGGTGTGAGAATTCAAAATCCAACCAGGCGGCCAAAGTAGCGTGAGTTGTCTAGCTCCACACCTACTATCGGAAGGGGTACTCAGCTAAGTTTGGCTGGTCGAGCTGAGGGCGGTTTTGTGTTCAAGATCCTCCATGTTGGTGTGGTGCCTTCGAGGTGTGGGAGTTGTTGTGGACATTTGTGATCAAGGGGGAGAGGCCTCTTGTCACACGCCAAAACAGGCACCATGACTGGCTCAACTCACGCTCAAGTTGACACAAGCGCCCATAACAACAACTTCCACACCTTAAAGGAACCACGCCAGCATGGAGGATCTTGAACATAAAATCGCCCTCAACTTAACCAGCCAAACATAGCCGAGTACCCCTTCAACCACTCAAGTTCGAGAGTAGGTGTGGAGCTGGACAACTCGTGCTACTATGGCCGCCTGGTTGGACTTTGGAATTCTCACACCCTTCGCCAAGTCTCTAAGGAGTAAGGAGGGGATTGGAACACAACAACTCACTCCTTGAACTTGCATAGGTAGAACCTTGTCTTTCCTCATGTGGGTTAACGCTCTATCTTTCTCTTTTCAAACGTGCTAGGTTTACTCTTGGTACAAGGAACACTTGATTAACTATTGGTGAGTAAAAGATGCGGTACTCAAACCCATGATTGAAGTCGCCTAGCCCTCCTCACTATATACAGGAGGCACCTTCTCCAAAGTTGTAACTGATCCTCATAAGTGCAACCATGCATTACTCAAGGAGTTAGGACTAATGAAACCACCCACTTAATGTTGAGTTACTCTCAACATTATCCTCCTCAAGTACCATCACTAGATGTAGGAAGATGATAGGCCAAACCACCCACATCCCTTAATTGAGAATAACCTCAATTAATTAATTCCTAAAACTGTCACACAAAGAATGAGATAGAGCTGCCCTTTAAGCTTTCACCAGTTGAATAATTAATTCAACCTCTTCAATGTATTTAATTAGGAATCTTTTCATCTAGCTAACTATCCTAGCCTTTTAATTGCTCCAATAAAACCGTCGGTATTGACTTCATAAGTTACATGACAATTAAGGAGGTAGCCAAGTGGTTAATCTTCCATAATCCTTGCGCCATTAATTAAGAGGAGTTACAACTCCAGCCCTTTAATCTCGTGAGACAACCGGATGCACATTGATCTCTCCCATCAAAACAGAAACCAACTCAGCCCTCCAAGGATGAAATTCAAAAGACAATCCAAAGCTTACCGTAGAAACTCATACGGTAACAACCCTAGTAAAACCCAGTTTTATCCAAGGTCTCAACCAACTTGCAACAACCAACATTACCTCCAAAGGACCTCCAATTATTGTCAAGGGCAATTAGGGAAAAGATAGGAATACAAGCTAGCACCAGAACACAATACAAACCAAACCCCACAAACCGGGGTTTCGGGTGCGCCCTGAGCGCCGCGCCTGCGTGTGCGCACTGCGTCCCGCGCATAGCTTGTGCCTCGCGCACATGCCTGCGCTCCAGCCAATGCCCATGCCCTTGTCACCTGACATTCAGCGCACACTGTCATAGCCAGCACCGAGTGCTCGTGTCAAGCGTCGCCCCGCGTATGTAGTCACAACCAGTGTTTGTGCATCGAGCAGCCAACACCCGTGTCATGCAATGTCACGCCTTGTCGTGACAACTAACTTGGCACTTGTTAACCCTCTAGACAAGCACAAGGCCCATGTTGTGACTAGTCATGGCATCACCCATTGTCATCACAACACACACACAACACATCCTAGCTTCGTCTTGTGCCATGACCCCTGTCATGACAATTACTCAGCAAGACAAGCCACAAGACACTTAGGTTGCAATTGGCTCCTTGCGAACTAATGGTGGTCACGGTTCCAGTTCTGGTTCCGCCAGTTCCGGGAAATGTGTATTCGAATTCGGAACCGGTCCTGGGCGGTTCCGGTTCCAAAAACTATATTTGCTTCGGATTCGCTTAAAAAACGGTTCTGACAGGTTCTGGAGCGGTTCTGACAAGTTCTGCAGCGGTTCTGACAGGTTCTGTAGCGGTTTTGATTTCGGTTCCAGAGGGGTTTCGACCAATTCTAGGGTGGTTCTAATCGGTTCTTAGAAGAGTGCACACCTTTGGGTCAAAACGACGTCGTTTTGACATTTGTCCAACAGCTAGTTTGACCAATTCTGGGGCGGTTCCATTGGTTACGGTTCCGGATCCAAGGACGGTTCCAAGCGGTTCCAGTTCCGGGCCTGGTTCGGTCCCGAATCCCAAAATGTTGTATTGTATTCTCTTCGTCCGGCCGCGGTTTCGTTCCAAACCGAATCCGGTACTACCCGGCGGTTCCGAATAGATTCAGAACTGATGGCCACCATTATTGGGAACTCGTGCATTTCCTCTTCTAGTCCTCTTCTCTTGACACCCTGTGTCACCATTGGTTTTGCCTTGTGACTTGCATGACCCCTCTTGATCAACTGCCACTTGTCAATCACTCTTAGCTACAACCATTTGTAGCTATCTTTGATTACATTTTTATGAAACAATTTGTATAGACTAAAAGTACAGGTTTTATAAGTTTACTGTACAGTTTAAGAAGTTAGTATATATATAGTACAATTTCATAAATATCAGAATTTCCACTGTATACATTTACATATACATTAATACAGTTTTGAATGACCAAATGTACGGTTTTGAATGACTAAATGTACAATTTTGAATGACTAAATGTACATGTATGTAGCTATCTATAGCTACATATGGTTATAGCTAGGAGATTTCGGTAAGTTGATTATTCATAGTATGATGAGCTTAGAGAAAAGTATAAAATAAAAATTTCCAATTTTTGATAATATTTTTAAATACTTATTTTATGAATGGGTAAATTCTAAATAATATATTATCTTTGTTATAATTTAGTATGCTTTTCAGTTTTAAATTATATATATATATATATCTGTACATGTTTTTTCAATTATTAGTTAATATATCAATTAATTTAAGTCAACATATATATGTTAATTTTTTTCTTCTCGTCTTATATTGGATTAGTTTTGTTTATAAACACATATATATATATATATCTTATTATATAATATTTAATCATTAACTTGTTTGAAGATTTAATTTTTAAGAATTATTAATTATATGTCAAATTTATATATGATTTAGTTACTTTTTATAATTTTATTACTTTTTTAAATATTTTTGTAAATTTATATTATTTTTTAATAATATATATTGTTATATTTTAAATATTATTTTTGTATAATTTCATAAAATGTCTTTGAATAAAAAATGACATATTGTGAACTTGAAGCATGACCTACAATGTTAGAGATAAAATAATCATTATTCAAGATTATTCTATGAATTAGGGATACTTTGTGAATTTTAAAACTTTTTTGGGAGTAACATGTTTTAAAATAGATGTATTGTGAAATACTAACAATTTTAGATGTATATTGTAACTTTTTAAAAAAAAGAATAGTTCGCGACTAAATGACCAGCACTTTCGTTTTCAATTAACATTTACTAACCATAGTGAAGTGGAGCGTTTTACTTACGCATTTATTTGGCAAAAAATACTTCTATATATTTACAATTTATGGGGTGTGATGTTGAATTTGTGATGAATGGAAATAAGCAAAATAAGTTACCAACTACATTATTTCAGCATTTGATTCAAGTTTTTGGGCTGAGTTATGTAGGTCTCATCGGACCTAACGAGTAATTTAGATTATTGTTTTAGGGTTGGTTTGAAAATTTTCTTGTTTATGTTTTGATTAGTGATATTTTGGGCTAGTTAGATTACCTTCAATTCTGGGGGCTTTCACTTAAAAAACACATCATTGTATTTTGTTTATCGCAAATTCTTACCTACATCTAGATGTAGCCATCCTAGCTACATACAAGAGTATTTTAGTCAATTTATAACAGAAAAGATGAGAGAGAGTATGGATCGACAGTGACCAACGGACATGGACGAAGCAGGAACGGAGATGACCATTTGCTTTTTTTTAAAAAATAATTTTTTTTATATTTATCAAAACCATAATAACTTTAAATTGTTATAACTTTTAATATACAAGTCCAAAATGAAAAAAAAATTACATCATTGTGCACCTAAATTAAAGCTCTTCAAAACAAGACCAGTCATGGATATGTTTTGACAACTTTGAAAAAAGTTATTTTTAGATGTATACAATAATTTTTTATTTTGAGAATGTATGTACATATTTTAATGTGAGAATGTACATGTTTTAATGTGACGATGTACATGTTCAAATGTGAGAATGTATATGTTTTAATAAACATCTGTACATGTTTGTATGACCGTCTGTACAATTTTTCTCCCTTATATGTACAGGTTTTAATTTAAGATGTACATATTTAATGATTCGTATAGGTTTATATGACTATCTATATATTTTTAATGCGATGATGTACATATTTTTACGTGAGGATGTACATGTTTTAGCGAACATTTTTACAGGTTTGTATGACCACACTGCTGGAAAAAAAAAGAATAAACAACGCCCCTTTAAAAACGGTTATATTGTAAATCGTTTTTTTATAATAGGCGGGACATCTTAATAAACGCTTTGCTTAGAAAGCGTTGTTTATGTTATGGCGCCCAAAGACAAAAACAACACTTGCTTACAAAGCGTTCTATAAGAGATACGTATAAAAAACGCTTCTCAAAAGAAACGTTTTTTATGTCTTTGGGCGCGATAACATAAAGAACGCTTTAGCTAAGAAGCGTCTTTGCTGATCGTAAGTAGCATAAAAAAACCTCTTAAGTGGAGCGTTCTTATGTACCTAAATTATAAACAGTTTTCACCCTCCCGCCCAGTCTCTCATCAGTCTAATCGCGACTGTTCCCCTACCCACCCACTCTGTAAACCTCGCTCCCACTCCATGTAAACGTTGCTCTCCCTCTGTAAAAACCTCGCTCTTTCCGCTTTATCTCCTCTCAATCAAAACCCAAAACATCACAATATTTGCCGCCGCGGCCCTCTTTCTCTTCCCTCCCGATAATCGATCTTCTATCTTTCGGCATTGGGGCGATGAAGGCAGGCCACATGCATGCGTAGATCGATATCGGCGCCTCTCGCTATCGGTAATTTTGCCCTCAATCTGCGAACAGATATATACATATATATACATACATGCCTATCCTTTTTTGTCATAGATATAATCTTTCGATTAGTAATTAATGTTTGCAAAATCGCACGAACAGGACATACATGCCCTGTCACACGCACGGCGCCTCTGGATTACAACCCCAACTAGCGAAAGGAACAACATACATGCGCGGTAGATCTTTCGGCTCTGTTCTTGGGCTGATGAGGTATTTTTGCAAACCAAACTTCTTAATCAGGAAAATACATGCTCTGTTTGTTTGGGGTTAAGGCGTCTGTTTGTTTGGGATTAAGGCGTGAAATATATTGTGTGTGTATTGTTTGGGAATAATTTTGCATGCAAACCAAACTGCGGCGCGCATTTGTTGTTAACCTATATGTGCTTGCAAACCAAACTAGCTTGTTAATTAATCAGGAACATATATACTCTGTTTTTTTGGGATTAAAGGCGTGAAATAAAGTGTACGCACGTGTGTTTGGGAATAATTTTGCATGCAGACCAATGGACTTGCTGGTTTTTACTATGTGTTGATTGTTGTTAATCAGGGGCGCATATTGTTGTACTATGTGCTGATTTTTACTTGCTGGTTGTACAATTAATGGACTTGGGAATTAATGTGTAATATAATGCCTTTCGGCATGCATACAAATATAGTATATATGGTGAAATTAATTTGGTTATTTATGGGTGTATTAATTAATGCTATAATTTATTATAGTATAACCTAGGGTGCAAATATTAGATGACTATAGGATGTATTAATTAGTTACAAAGACATAGCATTACGGCAGCTTGCCTGACGTATTCCCCTTCCCCATATTGCTTTTACCTCAACATCCACCCAGAAGTTTATCTACGTTTCTACCAATACCAACATCAAAAACTTATAAGTTCCTTCACATCCTTCTCAGATTTGTTATCCGGTCAAGCTAGGCATTCCAATTAACCCTCTAATGTTTTGGAAATCTATATGACCACCATTGGCCATATTAGAGACCTCTAGCGCTACTTACAGCTTCTTAATTTCTTGTAGTTATTGTTTTAGTATCCCTTTACATTTTTTGGCTAGCGCCTATGACCTTCGATCGGCATCAACCTATAATAAAAAAATTGAACTCGGACGGGCCCACCAACTTTATTTTCCTTCACGACCTTTCTTCTCTCCTTTTCGATTCCTTTAGTCACCTCTGACTAGTATGTATGCTGTAGAAGCTTCAGTAGACCGAGCAATCAGAACTGGACAACACTGAAACATCACAGAGAAAATCGGATAAAAAGTCAGACGAATTTGGCCGATGTAGACGGTTGCTGCCTCTGTTGAAGATGAAAGTACCGACGATCATGATGATTCTTCTACTGATACAAAAGAGACAAAAGAAGAAAAACATGGTACAAAAGAGACAGAGGCAGATATAGATGAAAGGATGAATGAGAACTCAGAAACAGAGAGGTTGAAGAAATTGGCTAAATAGTTAAGTGAGGCTGCCACGAAGTAGAGTCCGGTGACGATTAACGGATTACCGGCATACTTCATAACCTTGAATGAAGAAAACGGTTTTCTAGAATAGTGGTATCAGGAGGATAAGAGGAAACTTAGTCAATTATATGGTGGCATGGGGGACTATATGAAGATAAAGTGGTACCACATCTCCTGGTTGATGAGTTTCATGTGTTATGGATGGAGATGGAGATGGAGAAGGTAGACACTTCTCCATCTCCAGTTTCGATTGGATCTTCTTTCAGTTTTGAACATCGATAGGTCTGAGAAATCTTTAAACGCTAGGACATGACTGTCTGTAGATTGCATGTAGTCATTTGGAATACTAGTCACACTGTTGATGTGGGGTGCATCGTATCTTTTAAAAAAACTAGATGAAGGTCCCTTGGCAATTAAAAAGATTGAGAGATTCCCCCTAAGTATGATTCCCCCTGAGTTTGCATGTTAAGCGACTTTAACATGATAGCAATAAGTGACAGTTTTTATGCACAATAAGTGACAACTTTTATGTTATACTATAACCATAGTAGAAAGTTATCTACTAAGGTTACATTATAACATAAAAGCTGTCACTTATTGTGTATAGAAGCTGTCACTTATTGCTATCATTTGTTAAAGTTGCTTAACATGCAAACTCCGGGGGAATCATACTTAGGGGAATATCTCAATCTTTTAATTGCCAAGAGTTTTTAATCTAGTTTTTTTAAAAGGTATGATGCACCCCACATCAACAATGTGTGGCTAGTATTCCAATTGACTACATGCAATCTACAGACATTCATGTCCAAGTGTTTGAAGATTCTCTGACCTATCGATGTTCAAAACTGAAAGAAGATGCGAATCCAATCCAAACTGAAGATGGAGAAGTGTCTACCTTCTCCACCTCCGTTTCCATCCATAAGTCATGAAACTCATCAACCGGGCGATCTGGTACCACTTTATCTTCATATAGTCCCCCATGCCACCATATAATCGACTAAGGTTTCTCTTATCCTTCTGATACAACTACTCTAGAAAACTGTTTTCTTCATTCATGGTCATGAAGTATGCCGGTAATTCGTTAATCGCCACTGGACTTTACTTCGTGGAAGCCTCACTTAACTATTTAGCCAATTTCTTCAACCTCTCTGTTTCTGAGTTCTCATTCATCCTTTCATCTATATCTGCCTCTGTCTCTTTTGTACCATATTTTTCTTCTTCTGTCTCCTTTGTATCAGCAGAAGAATCATCATGATCGTCGGTACTTTCATCTTCAATAGAGGTAACAACTGTCTTAGCGAATTGGAAATTTCTTCTCAGGTACGTATTATAAGTACTTTGTGTTTGAATTGGTGATTTTAATTATTTGCGCATGTTTGGATAAGTTTAAATGGTGCACTTAATCGCTTTTATAATTCTGTTGTGCAGCTTGTTGATTTCTTTTCAACACTTATTCACAAGTCGATCGATCTGAAGTTTGTCAATAAGGAGAGGGCGCACACATGTGTTGAAAGCACTAAATGGATCAGAAGAAGTCATGAGTCTATCTTTTCTTTTTTTCAAATGGTTGTATTGTACATGTTATGATCGAAGTACTTGAACCATTTTTAGTATTTTGGTTACCATTTTAGTATTTTGGTTAACTAGCTAGTTACAAATGTTGTAGTTGATCGATACTACACATAAGCGTATGTGCGCTAGCTGGTATATAATATTAATGCAAACAAGAGTACTGATGTTGATGATCTATATATTAATTAAAATTCACCAGTTTGGTTGATATGGTATATACAATGCAAACAGGTTTTGAATGATTTTGTGATTTTAATTTTGTGTTGAGGGTAATAAATTGTATAAAAAATAAAAATAAAAAAATGACCATATAAGAAACGCTTATATGTATAAGCGTTTCTTATACTCTCGCGCCAAATGACATAAAGAACGCTTGTCTTGATAAGCGTTTTTTATAAATCTTCATAAAGAACGCTTATAATAAGCAAGCGTTTTTTATAGTCAGACATAAAGAACACTTTCACCTTGAAGCGTTCTTTATGCCTCGTAGATTCCCGCCCCCTTACCCGCTTTAAAAAACGCTTTAGCGATAAGCATTCTTTTAAATTAATGTATAAATAACGCTTACAACGCGTTCTTTAAAAGGCTCGACCATTTGCGTCGCCGGCATAAAAAACGGTTATAAAGCGTTCCAAAAGACAAATAAAAACGTTGTTTATTCCTTTTTTTCCAGCAGTGCCATCTGTATAAGTTTTCTTTTACGTTCTGTGTACTATATATGTAAAAATAATTTTTTTTAAAGTTGTCAAAATATATCCATGACTGGTCTTATTTTGAAGAGCTTGAATTTAGGTTAACAATGATATAATTTTTTTTTATTTTGGACTTATATATTAAAAGTTATAACAATTTAAAGATTTAGTGATAATAATAATAATAAAAAAAACTAAAACTGGTGCATAACGTGTCTGGTGCGCGCGTCTGGTGCTGCTGCTCCCTCTTAGATGTAGCTATCTGGCTACAGTACCGTTTGTTTATTATTATATATGTATATGTTAGGTTCGATGATATATCAGTTTGAGTAATTTTACTTCATATGAAAGGTTTTCAGTTGGATTTATTTTTTTTTTGGTCAAAAACGGAGGCGAGGCCTCATATATTACTATTATTCATAAGAGCAGCGTCCAATTGGAGCTGAGATCGAATACAATCAGGAGCCTCCATTATAGCAGGAGAAGCACACACCCCAGCTAAGCTGGCTTTAGCTAAAAGGTCCGCAACCTTATTACATGATCTTGAAGTATAAGACAGGGATACATCCCAATCAGCCTTCAACAAAGAGGCACATTCCCTGAATAGGGGTCGTTGGTGGTGGAACTCGGGACAGTTCTCAACAAACTGGACCAACTGGCTAGAATCAGAACAGAAGACCACTCTCCTAAATCCTCTTCTCCTTGCCAGGTTTAAAGCATGTAGCAGCGCAAGAGTTTCAGCAAGAATGACGCTTGCAACTCCCACTTTCATCGCAAAACCAGTCACCCAGGAACCATCCTTGTCTTTGCAGATACCCCCAATCGCTGCCAACCCAGAGCTTGTGTTAACTGCCCCATCAACATTGAATTTTAAGACGCCATTGTCAGGCGGGCGCCAGACTTCGTCCCTTTCCTCTCTATGCAGAGGGCAAGATACCGGGCCAGCGAGAGAAATACCCTCTGTAAAGTTCCATGCACGATGATTATCAGCACACCTCCTGATTAGTAACGAGAAAGGAAGATAAAGTCTCTGCTCCCTTCCAAAGACTTTACTGTTTCTCCAAAACCATAACAGATGGCACCCAATTGCAAAGACCACCGGCCAACTAAAATTTATTAGACGCTTCCCTTGATAACTGATGTTAGCCTTTAACCAGTCCATGAGATCAAGCCCGTAAAACTCCCTCCATTGATTCCTGGGCACTAGACGATTCCAAATTTTCCTAGCAACAGGGCAGTTTTGAAAGATATGCAAGATGTCTTCCTCCTTACCGCATAGATGGCATGTGTTATCATGCATCAAACCCATAGAAAATCTCCTAGCGTTAGTCATCAGCTTCCCAACACCCAGCTGCCACATAAATGTGCGCACCCTTTCCTGAACTTTCAACTTCCAAATATCTTGAAACAGATATGAGTCCGGGTGAGGCCCTGGACTGCAACCATTATAGAGATATCTATATGCGGAGGAAACTTTGTATTGCCCAGACGGATGCAAATTCCACGCGATGAAGTCATCCCCAGCCTCAGTACAGATCGATTGACTCTCAAACTTACTCCTGAAACTCTCGGGCAAGAAAGGCATAAATTCTTCCCACTTCCAACCATGTTCTGACCAATAGTCTACAACACAAGCCTCTTTTACAGCAACAGGAACCTCACAAATTGTATTAGAAAAAAAAAGCGGTGTCATGGAGCCATTTGTCGGTCCAGAATTTAATACTTCTACCATTACTAAGTACCCACCGAAAACCAGATTGGAGAGACATGCTACATTTCCTGATATTCCTCCACGTGCTCGAGCAGCACCTCCCTTCTGGGTTGCGGTATTTCTTGATAAGAAGGTTGTTGCAGGCTTTACTAGGCCGGGATATGAGATTCCACACCAGCTTCTCAAAACACGCAGTATTCATGATTCGGGCTTTCCTAAGCCCCAGCCCCTCGGAGTTCTTTGGCTTGCATAGCTGATCCCAGGAGACAGAATGCAATCTGCGAACCTCTGAGTTGTGGCCCCAGACAAAATCACGGCATAACTTGTCAATCTGGTCGCAAGCAGATTTTGGCAGTAGCTGGCACTGCATCGTATGGACCGGGATGGCAGACACTACACTCTTTGCCAAACAGATGCGGCCAGCAAGGGAGAGAGATTTCATCTTCCATCCCGAGAGTCTATTTCTGATTTTATCCATCACTAATTCGTGATTCCTTCTACTGTACTTGCCTTGCTGTAAATACACTCCTAGGTACTTCCCAAAATCCTTAGTAACAGGAATACCTGCCTCCAATCTTAAAATACGAGTCCTCTCCAGGCTAGCATTCCTAGAGAGCAGCATGACATATTTCTCAAAACTGATGATTTGCCCTGATGCTTCGCAAAAATCTGCAAGAATTCCACGCATAACTCCAATCTGACCTGGAGTCGCCACCCCAACCAATACCATGTCATCTGCAAAAAAACTGTGGGAGATGGTGGCTCCACCTCGCCCCATGGACAAGGGTTTCCATTCCTTGCGACATACGGCCCTGTTAATCATTTGTGATAAACGCTCCAAGCACAAGACAAAGATGAAGGGAGAAATCGGGTCCCCTTGCCGCACCCCTCGTCCAGCCTTAAAGGAATTCGTGAGTTCCCCATTCCAGCATACCTGAAAGGAGACCGACGTGATGCAAAACATCACCAGATTCCTAAACATTTCAAGTAAACCCAAACAGCCAAGAGTGTCATTAATAAATTGCCATGACAACCTATCGTAGGCCTTAGCGAGATCAATTTTTAATGCAAGGAAGCCATCTTTTGCCTTAGTAACCTGCATCATATGTATTGCTTCCTGGACCATTACAATGTTGTCAAAAAGGCTTCGACCTTGTACAAAGCTGGACTGGTTATCTGCCACCCATTTGGGCATAAGAGGCTTAAGTCTATTGACGATGACTTTAGCTAACACCTTGTATTGAACTTGGCAAAGCGAAATCGGCTGAACTGAGATACATTAACTGGCTGGTCAACTTTCGGGATCAGAACAAGAGCAGTTTGATTTAAGTCCTTATCGAAACTACCGGTACTAAAAGCATCCCTAACAAAATTGAGCATATGTGGCCCAATTTTATCCCAGAAAATTTGAAAAAAACCCGCAGGGAAACCATCAATCCCCGGAGCCTTGAAGGCTTTCATACTCCGTATAGCATTGGTGACCTCCCCCATGTTAACATCCCCTTTCAAGGACTCGAATTCACCCTCAGACAGACAGACAAAGTCATGATCTGCACTGTATATAACTCTCTGCTCATTTTCCTTGAACAAGTTTCGAAAATGGTTTCTAACTAGGCCACAAAGCTCCTGATCCCTTGTTACCCAGGAACCATCATCACACATTAACTTAGTAATCCTATTCTGCCTTCTCCTGATATTCACTTTGGTGTGAAAATAGGAAGAGTTCCTATCCCCGAAGCGGACCCAGCTCTCCCTGGATTTCTGAAACCACAAAAGTTCCTCCCTTTGCAGCCATAAGTCAAGCTCCTTGGACAAGCTGTGTTCAAGCCCTTTAAGGTGGTCACCTCTACCAGCATCGATGGCTTTTTGAATGCCCCCAAGTCTGGCCATCAGCCTATTTTTCTTGTGCAGAATATGCCCCAAGGACACCCTGTTCCAATCCTTAAGCGAGAGTCCTAAGTTCACCAGCGATTTCCTCACGCCCAAACTCAGATTCCAGTTTTGAATAACAGTTTGCTTGAAATCTGGATGAGTGATCCAAGCGGCTAAGAATTTGAAGGGTTTAGGGCCACAATTTCTGATGGAAAACGGTTGAATGGAAAGGCTAACAGGACAGTGATCCGAAGCCAGCCTTGTAAGATTTTCAATCGAAGCATCGGGAAAGAGATTGGACCATTCAGGGGTCACCAAAACTCTGTCAAGTCTAGCACGATGGCTGCCATTGGACCAAGTAAACCAATTCCCTGACGCTGGCAGATCAATCAGCCCCCTGCTTCTCACCCACTCAACAAAAAGATTGTCGACACCACCATTACGCGCAGCAGACTGATTTCTGTCCACAGGGTGAAGCGTAGCATTACAATCTCCACCGACTATCCATGGACTCTCATAGGTTGAATGTACCAAATCAATGTTATGCCACAGCTGATGTCTAACAGAACGAATGGGGATACCATACACAACAGTAAAGAAGAAAGAGTGCTGTAGAATTTCAGCCTTACAATGCACAAACTGACTCTGAGAAGCCAAAATCTGAATTTTAATTGGGTCATTCCAGAGAATCCAAATACCCCCGCTGAAACCTCGAGCTTCTTCCCTAAACACGTGATCAAAACCAATTCTATTGCAGATAGACTCAGCAGTAATGCCACTAACTCTTGGCTCAACCAACACCAAGATCTTGGGACACTGAATTCGAATGATCTCCCTCAAAGCACGGTGGAAATACACCTTCAAAGCACCCCTGATGTTCCAAAAAATTATGTCCTTCATCATAAATTAGAGTCGTGAAAGCCCGTCTATGTATCCCCTAAACGGGGGCAAGGTCGACTGGCATTCCCCTTTCTTGGCGAACCAGTCCTAACAGCCACCATTGCTACCTGGGAATCTTCAGGATTTGATTGGGGATTAGCGGGTCTGTATTCCCGCTGAGACTTCCTCTTTTGAGAAATGGTGTTACCTGATTCATTCGCCGCCAATCTGGCCACTGGAGCATTAGCCACCTTCGCCAGGGCCTGGAATCTGGATCCATCGGGTTCTTTCTCTTGGGCCACATTCGCACCCTGACTCCCTTTTCTAAGAGGGAATTTGGCAGTACTACGGCGCCGCGGAACCATCCACTCACCGTAATCGCTGGTGATATGCGATGTTTCTTCGACTTCTTTCTCCGGGACAAGGCGAACACCGTCACTCTGGATAGCCTGTTGCTCGGAATCGCGATGGGGACAAGATGAATCTTTGTGCCCATAACAACCACAGGAGAAGCAGATCATATGAAGACCCTCATATTCTATTTTCATAGTTCTCTCGTCGGAAGCGGTACTTCGCCAGAAGTGGCTTCGTAAGATCCACTTCCACTGCGACTCTCGCCAATCTGGACTTGCCGAAGCTTGCCATGGATAGGTCCACTTTTTTGACAACTCCAACCTTCGATCCCAGGATAGTGAGGAACTCCTCGTTCTAGTATTCGTGGGGAAGGTCTGGGAAACGCACCAGAACTTCAAGATTCGACAGTGCTTCGGTGTTTGGATTAAAATTAGATCTCCAGCGCCTAACTGATAAGTAGTGGTCCATGATGGGCCAAGGTCCTTCGGTGAGGACAAATTGCCGATCCTCGTCGTTTGCGAAGGAGACCATGTAAAAGCCATTAGTAAGATCTTCCATGGTGAACTCGCCGTGCAGCTTCCATCGTTGTTTGAGCCTGTCGTTGAGGATACTCATCGGAACGTTCTTGCCAAGAAGTTTAACAATAACCGCGTTGCGCCAGGGTGCTCGATAACGAGATTTTTGCTTCTTGGAGATGTAAATGGAAGGACACCGGGGATCGTCATCCTCCATGGCTTCTTCTTCGTCGTCGGAGATGGAATCCAGCCAATCCTTATCCGGATCATTTTGCACCGTAGGGTTTGTAACCATCTGCTTGAAGGAGACAGAACCAACTTGCTGGTCGGGAGTCTGAGAATCAATGGTCATCCCAATCTGGTCTGAGTTACGGGGTTTCTTTGAGGGGGTTTGGGTAATTTCTGCGCTGTCCATTGTAGCGATAGTCTAGGCACCAGGAGAAAGGAAACGACAGCCACGAGGAATGGCTATCGGAAACACAAGAACACCGCTATGTATGACACAAGAAGGAGGCGGAGGGCGACATCTCTCACCCCACCAGCTAAGAGAATGTGTTCAATTCTTACCACATAAATATTTTTTAGTTGGATTTATTTTTTGTTCAATTTGATTCGGTTCATATAATTTCGGTTTCGAACATCTACTAACGTTATATAATTAAATTAAATTAAATTTTAATTTCATATGGAGTTTTTTTTTTCGAATTTTATATGGAGTTATCTTTTTTTTGAAAGTGATTTCCTATGGAGTTGATACCTCCACGACACTTGTCTATTTTTTTCTAATATGGAAATGGAATTGTATATGTCTCGAGCTTGGGGCGTTTTGCTCTGGTACACTATGCTTGACCGCTTGGCTACTTCAAAATATTTTTGTTGCATGCGTACATCACAATCAATTATATTATACCATCAAATAGAATAATAGAAATGTGGTAGCTAGTGGTGAATTCTTAAATGATTAGCTAGTTGGCTACTATTATATAACTTAAAAACTGACATAATTTTTAATTACTTAATCAATTTTGATCTTTATATAAAGAATCAAATTAAAATAATACTAATAATCTAAGCGTTTGATTTCTAATATCTTTACCTTGAAAGTATTATCCATAATCTTATACTCTGTCTTGAATTGACAGTCCTGTTTATTATTTGGACATGTCGTTTGATTTCAATATTTAACATATAAGATAAAATAATTTTAAAAATTTAAGTTTTGCATATGATCCTTACATGATAAACTATATATTACAAAATTTAGTTTTATAAAATTATTTTATCTTATATGCTTAATATTGAAGTGAAAAAACGTGTCATAAAGTAAACAGGACGGTCAATTCAGGACGGAAGGAGTATGTCAATTTGACTTTACAGTCAGAGAGCAAGATCTTATCCTTAAAGTCACAAACCTATGGATCAATGGCAGGCCGTTAATGTAACACCCCTACTCTAATCGGCTCCTAATCGTCTTACTTAACATTATAATCGCAGTGGTAATCTAAACAATTGAACTACTGGTGTCACCGTTCTCACTCGTCCATACGAGTAATAACGTGCTTACTGATATATTCATAAATACGAAACAATTTCCCACAGTGACAACAAGAGATAGATCTAACCTTCCATTCCAATATAAAATACAATCATAGTGAGCATTCTAAGTACCCCAATCCTATACACATTTCTATGTTCGTATCAAAATACAACAGTGCATATTAAACAACTGTGACTAAACTACCCAGGGCGTCCCGCTCTCTGTCGACACCGGAAGCTGCATACCTGCAAAATATTTGTTTGTGGTATGGAATCATCCCCTACTGAGTATGTTACTACATGTCTGTCATGCCCCCTCAGACCCTCATTTAATTGGTCGAGAGCATGCAATTCATTTTCATGCAAGTAGTTTAATATAAAAACTGTAAAGCAACAAATATATTGCAGTAAACTCAAATAGCAAACAAGCCCCCGGCTTCACATATCACATCGTAATAAACCAACTGAAAGCGTAACAACGCTTATATGAGTACGAAGACTCCACTCCAACAAACACTTAATAGTTCATAATTGAGTACGGTGACTCACTCGACCAATCAATCCACAATAATCCGCACACGAGTACAGCGACTCGACTCAACCAGTTCACAACATAGATATAAGTACAACGACTCAATTAAACCAATTCACAACACACATATGAGTACAACGACTCATTTCAACAAATCCACCAACATACATCACATAACCACATAGCATAACCATTGAATAACAAGGCAAAACAACGAGGATTATAAACAAGTATAGATTCTCGTCTTTGACATGCAAGCCCAAATAATGTTCGCCTCCTATACGAGCTAATATAGTTGTTCGTAATTGTTCAGTCATGCCTAATGACAACGTCTCGTTAAAACGACGTGTCTCTAAGTTACCCATCTCCTATGGCGGGTCACCCACGACGGTAGCCACTCCAGCGGTAGAGTCTCCGACCGACGAACCATCTGTAGTCCGTTAGAAATTTATCTTGATACTTACGGACACGCACACGGTATCCTAGTATCGGTAATTGATCACAATTCACAGCAAGAGCCACATCCTCTTGATTAACTTATCTATACCATTGCATCGTATTGCTATTTTCCTAACACAGCAGACTAAGGTCGTCAGTCCAATCCTGAGTATGTCAACTCGGGATCCAGTGTTAGATACAAGAGTGGCGTTAAAAGGCCAATGCTCCGTGTATAAGCCTCAGATAATATATATATCTTGTTATCCTAGTGCTACAACGTTTCACTTACGTTCCTTATATTACACATATAAGATAGCATCATTGCCGCTAGTTCGTTTTATAATATGTTCTTATATACGAATAGTACTGTTATCGTACAACGGTAATAAAAATAAAGCAGCATTAATACACAACTCAAGCATATTAATTCACGCAAATAGACATTAAATCTTAACACAAATTTTCACACAATGTTTGAACTGAGTAAATCCTCAAAGACAATCAAGCCACATAATAACATACCGTGCACCAGGATTATAAAACCGTGGAGTATGAATCAGCTAGATCCGAAGCTCCCTCGTGATGTCTCTAACAGTCTAATAATACATAACGCTACAGATTAGCATCCCGTATAGCAACATTACTCTACGGTACCCCGTATCGTCACTAATCCCTCCCGGTTCATTCCCCGTTATTTACTAACAACATTTGTCGGGTTTTCGGTTTAACTCGGGATTAGGAAAAACGTCATATTACATGCGTGATTATGTCGAGTATATTAATATACTTAACTTTAAATGTTTGTTATCACATATAATTTAATACCCATTTGTATTTTATATAGTTTATCACTATATTGCATGTATAATCTTAATCATATATTATACATCTCACCTTAGTATTTATTTCCTAAGGTTAGTTTTTTCCAAGTGTAATGTTGTATAATTCATATTTGAAAATACTTTGAAGTATATAACTCCTTATTATTTCATGAACAACATAACATTAGAATTTCCTTATCCAATGTTTATAATTCTTTTCTTCATACTCTATATCATTTTAATTATGATATTATATGGTTATTTGAACCATATTGTATTTTTCACTCCATAACATATATTTATTTATATATATGTATTATGGGACCATTTATTATATGGTAAGTCTTTATAATATATTCATTCTCTTTTAATGAATATTTCTTATATTATAAATGTTACAACCCTTATAACATTAAAAACCATATTATAAATTCTTATTCTAAAATGCCCATTATTACCGAACAGCACTTATGTTCCTTAATATTTACAAAACCCACCACATAATTTATATAATGTTATATTATAGTTATAAAACATATATTATCACATTTATGTCATTAAAACATTTATAACCTATAGTTATAAAATGTTACAAAATACTAAACAGACCATACTATTGTCGGTTTTTATTTAACTTCACTATACTTCCAGAATTTACAAAATAACCCCAAATTATATTTCATTGTTACACTTATAATATATACCTTATATTATAATCTTTAAATCTTAATATAATTATAACCTATGGTTATAATAACTTATAATTGCCGAACAGACCCTAGGGTCTGTTCCAATTTAATTCTTACCACCCAAATTTCTATATTTACCAAACCACCCCATTTTATAACATATAGTTTCTTAATGTCATTAAAACTATATATTATACATATATCTTAATAAAACCTCATATATAATTCCAAAAATTACCTAACTATACCAAAAGGTTATAAACATCATTCCTAACCTTATACTTTCAATATTTACGGTTAATACCACATATGTTACCCATATGTAACAATGATATAAAATATCATATATTATACTTATATAATTCATATTAACTCCAAATTTAACCAAATAAACTCCTAAAAATTCCTTATAACCCAAGGTTTGTTTTAAACCCCATTTGGTACCCTTAAGTTTTGGAAATTACATTCTCACCCCAATACTTGTAAATCTTTTACAATTTAATAATTAACTTACTATAAGGTAGTATTTTAATTCCATAAACTTTCTAAACTTGGTCAAAGTCTCCTATATAGGCAACTTTGACTTCTAAATCCCATTTGAGCCCAAACTCTCGGTAATTACAATATATACCCCAAACTTTCCTATAATTACAATTTTGACACAAAACTTTATAAAATGGTATAATTTTTATTTAAATTCATTTTAAACCACATTTTTCTCCTAAAATAGCCCACGGCTTTATATAGTTTTAGTAATTACCGGTTTAACCCCAAACCTTATGCTAAATGCATAAATTAAATTAAATAAGCTTTTAACTTAAATAAAATGGCCTAATGACATGGCCTTATTACAACTTTGCTTTATAACATAAAATTACACATAAATAGCTTAAAAATTACTATAAACTCTCGGCCTTAATCCAACATTATTAATTCTTCCACATAATGTCATAATTTGACCATTATGTTAATTAAGTCACTTAAATGACTAACTTAATTTATCTAAGTCATTTTTGCCCATACTTAGGTTAAAATCAACCATTTAAATGACTCCTCTCACGGCACATATATTATATGAGCTGAAAAATCATTATAACATAAGTTTAAGGTATTTATACCTTGATTTAGGTGCCTAATGACCTAATACCCTCACGACAGCTTGTAGGAAAAATCAACCCAGCACTTAGACATGTTTAATACACCAAAATAAGATATGGTTATACTCTAAGCATGAGCTAACCATAAGGAACAAATTAATGTAAGATTTAAGGCAAAAATCACCTTAGAAAGGAAAGGTAGTCTCAAGATGGTTTCGGCCTGTATAAAGAACTCCATATGGTGTTAAATTCACCATAAAAACATGAGGAGTAGCTAGACAACAGCAAGGTGCTATGGTAATAGATTTTACCTTGGAAAAATGCCTTAAAGTATGAATTTTCTCTTGGTTTTCAGCCACTCTTGCTCCAAGTGGTTAACACACTGAACCAACATGAAAATATGAAGATTATGAGTATATAAACTCATAGAAAACAGACCAAGAAAACCGGATGAAGAAGGAAACTCCTTAAGGTATGTTTTTACCTTATAATGGAAATTTTGACCACCTTGGTCCCAAGGGTTGCTTCAGCCGAGAATAGCCTTTGTTCAAGGGTTAAAATACTGAGACTAAGCGATGAAAAGTGATAGGTTATTAGCTTCTGTGGAGGGTGATTTTTCGGTATGAGGGGGTCTATCTAATTATGGTATGACTGAGAAGCCTAGATCCTAGAAAATGTCATTCTGTGGAGGGTGAAAACCCGTTATTCATGGCATCCCTCAAATACCTACTAAATCATCCGTCTTTCCCAGAAAGCATTGCAAACAAGAAATTTGATCTACTAAAAACTACGAAATTAATCCTAGAAATTAATAAATTAAATCCCTTCGGGTTGCAAAATACCCGGTCGCTATAGCAAGAAACCGAGGTCGAATCCACGGGGACTATGTGATTAAATCTAATCCTAAGAAAACAGCAAATGAAAGGGTTGTCGGTTGTTTTGGTTTTGAGAATTTAAATAACAAGAAAACTAGTAAATAAGTGAGCAAATAAATTCAATGAAAACTCTATGTGAAATGGAACTCCGGGTCAGGTTATCTTTTTTCGACTGTCAGATTATGCAATTCCTGCTAGTTAGATTGAGATGTCGATTGGCAAAATTCCTAAAACTTTTCCAAAGACTAAATCCTAGCCTTAAGAACTCGCCTAGCAGAACGTACTAGATCTAATCCAGATTTAGCACAACATGAATAGACGGAATAGGCGTGAGGAATTAATGTTTGCACTTGAGGGAAAATCTAACCTATCCAGTATAATTTTCCACAAGTTTACAGGTTAATTGACCTATCTATTTATCACGGATCTGATTAAAATAGACTTCGAGAGCAATTCAACAAATTAGCAAGATTTATTGAAAGCGCAAAGAATAAATTAATCTGTAACAATCGATAAACTTCTCAAACCAACGAGTAGCAGAAATTACAACATCAAAACAGTCAGATAACCATCCCCGGAGTCTAACCCTCTTAGCCGAGCATAATCAAAGAAGAAATACAAGAAGAGAGAGTAGAAATCATCTTGATATTAATTCTGAAATTTGCCAGATGAAAGGTTGAGCAGTTGAGTGAATCTGGAGCAGAAATCTTCTTCTCCGGTGTTGAAGTGGTGGCGGCAGGACAAGGAGACTGAGAGAGGAGCGGTGAATGGTTTTGGATTTGAATTCTGAATTCTGGATCTTGAAATTGAATTGTCAATGTTCTGGATCGTGAATTGTGGATGAGTAGATGAGTGGATGAGTGGATGAGTGGATCTCTCCAAAGTCTTCCATATTTATAAGTCTAATTGAAGACTCTTTGTTTGCTCCTTGATGACTCATTTTAATTTCCTTCTGTTTCGCGAAGTAAATGGAGGCCCTTCAGTTGATTCAGAATTTAAGTTACTCTTTTCAATTTACTTCCGTCATCAATAACCTTTGGAGTTACTTTCTTTTATATTTCCAATCTTCCCCCTTCTTCTTCTCAATCCTTTCACGACAGTCTCGTAAATACATATATAAATATATCACACCGGACACAACTTTGACAGGGTCCAAATTCTTCATATGAGCTCCGATTTGTTCCCCGTTTGCGGCGTTGGAAAGCTCGTGAGGAGAACTATGCATTTTCACCATCATTTTCTGCTTTAAACATATAAATTGGCATCAGTTCTTGCCCAAAGTAAGAGTCATGAAAAGCATAGGATAAGTGTGAAAAAGCACATAAAAAGGTTGCATAAATTAAGAATTTAGCACTAATAAAACCATGCTGGTTTCACACTTATCAAGCATTAAGGGGAGTGCCAATGAACACTACACCCGCTCTCAATGGGCTCCACGCAGACTTATGCCTCTATAAGGCGGAATTGACTAGAGTCGCCACCTAGTTTGACCTAAAGAACTAGGAAAGGAGGAGAAGGGTTCTAAGAACTGTTAATTGACTCTGAGATTGTCGCATGTGGATAGGACTTATCTGGTCATACCAAAGATTCTGTGTGGGTTCGCACTGGGTTACACCCCTCGGAAGTGGCAACGACCACGACTTCGGATTGGTGCCCGAGGAAACCTCGGTCTCCAATTGTCGGGATTGCCTTCTTTCAAAACCTTATTAGAGAGATTCAATTTAAAGCCAAAGGATAGGATTGAGTGTGGACTGAAGAACAGATGATTTCAAAGAGTTTGGAGAAATAGGTTGGTCTTGAAATATTGGTCGGTGAAGTTGGTTTGAATGTCGAGAAATTTTGATTGTTTCTGAGAGGTTTGAGGTTGTTTCGACTTTCACGGTGTTAAAAGGATGCTAGAAATTTTGAGGAGCAACAGGGCATTTTGGTCATTTTGTGAAGTTGAGAGATGCTCGGATTCTTTGGTGGAATTGAGGATTTTTTCGTGTTTGTAAAGTTTGGTTTTTTGAATGGTCAAATTTTTGAGGGTTTTTAGGAAATCGAAGGTGTCGATGGAGTGTGAAAGAGGATATTTGGTTTACAGGTGTTCAGGTTTAAGATGACTAAGGTTGTTCGGGAACATTTAAGAATAAAGGGTCCTATGCTAGTGAGACTCGTGACTTCGAGTTTGCTTAGGAAAGGATTGGGGAATGCCTATGGGTTAAAGCTCTAATGAAAGGATTGGATTGATTTGTTCAGAATTGTCTGTCTTAAAATTTTAACCGAAAATCATTTGGTTGAAAAGGGGCGGATAATCCCGAGGGATTACCCTATGTACCCCCTCGAACACGACACTTAATTAATGGTAAGTGCCGAGGCTCGAAAGATAGGGCAAGGAATTTATGTCAAAAAATAGGATTCAGAGAGAAACACCATAAATGAGATGCTCTCGGTCGAACCCTAATAACATCTCTAACTCCCGGGTTTTAAAACTTTAAAAACGAAAAAAAACATTAAAACCGAGCGGAAGGGAGTTAGACAATTCTAAAATCCCGGCTGCAACTAGGAAGGTCGTTACTTCCCTAGCACCCCGCCTTGTAAAAATCTAGGCTGCAATTAGGGGAGGTTTGTCACCCTAATTCCCCACCTAAAGAGATCCAGACTGCGACAAGGGAGGTTATGACCCCAGTGCCCTGCCTCAGATTTTTACATTGGGAAGGGAGACAAGTGATATTCTAACCATGGAGGAAATGTTTTGAAGGGGTTAGACATCCTATGTTCCCCAAAAACGGTTTAGTTTTGAATTTGAAAACTGAGTTGGAAAACTTTTGAAGTTGTTCAGAATCCTCGGTGAAGAAACACTGATTTTGAGAAATGTTTTTAGGAGAAAACTTTCTGTATATGTGAGAAGAACTTTCTGCATTTGAGAAGAGTTTTCTGTGATGTGAGAAGAGTTTTTCCTTTAAAATTCCACAAAATGGTTTCTTTTGAAAACTTGATGAAGTTTGAACAAAATGATTGTTTGAAAATTTGAGAGAAGAGATTTCCAGGATTTTTGAATTAAAGCTGGATAATGAGGAATGTTTTTTTTTTATTTTTGGAGTTTGGATGGAGTCTACAATCTGGGTTTTAATGGGATTGAGCTTGAATTGGATTAAATTGAATCGTGCTTGGAAAATAGGTCTGGTCAAAATTAGGCCAAGGTCAACGTTTGAGTCAAAGTCAACATTTAGGTTAAGGTCAACGTTTGGTTCAAGGTCAATATTTGGGTCAAGGTCAACGTTTGGGTCAGGGTCAAAGTTGGACCGGGTTAAAGTTGGACCAGATGGGGCCTTGTTTGAGGTTTTGGGCCGAGTTGGACTTTATTTGAGGTTTTGGGCCGGATTGGACCTTGTTTGAGGTTTTGGGCCGGATTGGGCCTTGTTTGAGGTTTCGGGCTGGATTGGGCCTGGATAGGATATGGGCCGAGTTAGGTTTTGGTCAAACTAGGCTTGGACCAAAATGGGTATGGGCCACAGTGGGTTTAGGCCAAATTGGGTTTAGGCCCATATTGGGTCTGGGCCCGAATTAGGTTTGGGCCCGAATTGGGTTTGGGCCCGAATTAGGCTTTTTGATTTTTAGGCTAAGTGGACTTTTAAATTTGGGCCGATTTTTGAATTTTTGATTTGGGTCATATGGGTTTTGATGTGGGCTAGAATTCTGATTTGGGCCAGCTCAAAATTGAACTCATGGGCCTTGGAGGTGTGAGCCAAAATGGGTCTAGAAATTTGGGCCGACATAGGCTTTTGAAGTATGGGCCAATTAGGCTTTAAGACTTTGTGCCAAATGGGCCTTATTTAAGACTGGGCTGAAAATTGGGCCTTATGCTTGATTTGGATTTTTGGGCCTGGCTTGGGCCTTATTGATTTGGGCTGATTTGTGAGATATTAACAAACGAGATGGATCAATTTATTGGTGTATTAACTCTTGATTAAGGGTGTGTTGAGGGTAAAGGAGGATTCCACCCACATAAAACGAATGAGAGATCCACTAGGCATGTGGTGGTTTCACATCCTAAACCCTCCTAAGATGGCCTTAAGGGCTCGTTTTTTAAAGTTTTGTCCTTATAGAATAAGGGATGGTTTGGGTGTTTTCTGAAGCTATAGGAGATTACTGCCTCACGAAACGGATGAGAGACTTGTTAGGTGTGGGGCGATAGTTCATCCGAAGGTTTTCTGTTAGTGAAGAGGTCCTAGAGGATGATAACTAGGGGTACTTGTGTTAGCCATCAAATTGGGCTTGAATGAAACAAAACGCACACCAGCTCAAACCAAAACAAAATCCAAACGGCAATGGAAAACATTTAGACAAACACAAAGTCCAATCGATCAAACATAAAATCAAATCGTACAAAAGGAATAGAATTAAACAAGCAGGCGTAGGACAAAATGAAATTAGTGTCAAAACACCAATTACCCATGAGTCCATGATCAGTTGGGCCAAACTTAATTATTGGGATCCACATTGACAGAATCCTTTCATATTTGTTAAAACGATGTGGTCCTCAAATCCCAAACAGACGGAAAGGGAATATCGTCCGTTAAACATATGATCAGAAACAAAATAATTCACAGTATAAACCAACACACATAGATCGGCAAGATAAATCCCAGAGTCAAAGGATGTGCAAACCGACAAAATTTTGAAACCCACAAGGGACCCATCTCACAGTCTGTAGCATCAGTCGAACGATTTGTCTCCAAGTAGTGTACACAATTCATCCTCATCTCAGTACCTCAATTATAACATGAAACCCATGGTATGCAAAGCGCATCGAATTTAAACGGTCAGTATAAATGGGCAAAGGAATGTGAAGCCCCAACCACAATATGGGACCAGCAATCTCTAAATGTGTCAACCAATACGCAAGTTCAAGTCCAAAATTGGTAATATTAGGGAGCAGGTTGCTTTAGCTCGAACAAACCGAAAGTCTTTAGATACATACGGTTCCAGACAAATCTACAATCTCGATCATACTAGACAGGGAGATAACAACATAGACTTTGTCCAAGTCGATGGCAGTTAACAGGTAAAGAAACAGGCCATAAATGGCTGCAGTAAAAATGCAATCGACAAATGGTAAGTTGATTCAACGCTCAAACACATAACTCTGCAACTTTAAAACCAGCATTAACCATGATAATTAACGAGATTAGGTCAGTCTCACACATGAGCCCGAAACAACACGAGAGCCCTTCAGATGAGATAACTTTGAACAGAAACATTGTCTCCTCAAACCCAAAGCAAAGCAGAGACTTTTGCAGGTTGAACTAAATTTCCCTGAACAGTGTTAGTTCGAAAGGCCAGCATCAAAGTTTCACAATCGATCAAAAATAGAGGGAGAACACGCATAACACAAGAGAATAAGGGCACAGCCAGTAGGCTGATAAATCAATCCTTGAGTTTTCTCAAAAGATTCACAGGTATAGAAAAAAAACAACGCGAATAAGTCCGATACTCCTTACCCAGGGAACATGCATGTCGTGGTTGGGACAAGAATATGTCTATGGAGGTCGGCTCTACCACAGGACCCCTCCGAAGTTGTTCCAGGCACCATTTCACCAGATCGAAAATGATGAGGAGATGGGGTAGCACGGGCATGAACCAAACACGCAAAAGAAGCAGAAAATCAAATACTAGAAGGATTGCAGTTTCAGTGTGAATTTCAATGAATTACCGTGAATAAACAGAAAGAGATTAGAGTTATGTGCTCTGTGCGCACACGTTTAAGTTGCAAATTACCGTCAGTGAATGAAAAATGAAGAGAGGCAGAGCCAGTTTGCAAGTTACCGTCAGTGAAGGGAATGTAGAGAGGCGGGGCTGGGTTGCAGATTACCGTCATGTGAAGGGATTGAGATGCCGATTTCTATTCGCCGGTTGAGAGACTGAAGAAAACGGAGAGGTCGTGTGTTCCTTGTTCCACCATATAGGTGAAAAATTACCGGGAGCAAAGAGAATGAAGGAGGTGGTGGTTATGGTGGATATTGAGAATGATCGGAGGAGGAGCAGCATTGAGAACGGCCGATTTAGGGAGGAACATAGATTAGTTTTTTTTTTGTTTGAAGATCGAGAAGAAGAATGCACGAATGAGAGGGAGATCCAGGTCGGAGAAGAAGAAGAAGTTTGTCGTGGTTCTATCAAAACATAGGTAAGTGAGTGATGGTCAGCTACTGGGATCGTTCTGTTTTAGAGAATGAAGCGGCTGAGAGATGAAGAAGGAGATGTAATAATCTTTAGGGTTTTCGATTTTCAGAGGAGAAACGGAAACAGAGATTGATGAAGAAGAGACTGGGTGAGGGTGCTGGCGGCAATTGAGAAGGGATGAAGAAGAAGAGAGTGGTGTCGATGAGGAGAAGTCTCTGATTAGAGGAAGAAGACTGTGGAGCGGCTACTGTTGTTGTTCAGTTTTAGGGTTATGTTGTTCTTTTATAGAGAATGGATTAGGGTTTTATTGGGCAGATTTGGTCCAGGTTTAATTTTGGGTCGGGTTTGACCCGGGTCAACACTAGGGTTGCATTTGGCATGGGTTCTGCATGCCTGGCTTGATAGGAATAAAAGAACAAAAAACCTTGCTCTTACTGAGATTCAAAACCGGGTTGATTTCCTCCTTCTTCTAGACATTAACCAAGTATGCTATGGTGGAATTCAATGTATAAATGCGGGACATGTTATAATACTAACAGTTCACATAAAATGAATTGTTCCTTCCTTGAGAGTCATAAAATCGAGAATGTAATAAAGTATTAAATAAATGGAATAGCATAATAGTAAGTACATGAAATAATGAACTATAACTAATATGATGGAAATAAAAATACAAGTGAATGCCATAAAAATGGAAATTGAATTAGATATGTACGAATAGTGGAAAATAAGATTAAAAAACAAGAAATAAAACAAAATAAGATAAGAGGAAGCTTAATCAAATAAGCAACAAAATGAAGTACACAACTATGAATAATAACAGTAAAAGACACACAAAAAATGATAGAAACTAATAATGATGAAAACCGAATAAAGGCAAATACTAAAAATAAAACACACATAAAATAATAATGAAATAAGATAAGCTAAGTAAGTAACAAAATGACATAAGGTAAGGACAATGTAAAACAACTAGACGAATAAATAAGCAAATACAAAATAGAATAAAATAACATAGTAAAATATGTAAGTAAACAAAGAGGGACGGGTTTGAAATCGGATTGTCGTTGGAAATTCATTTTCGCAAAATCATGTTTTTATGAAATGCGTTGAAAAGGATTATAAAACGATGGTTTCGTTTTAGCACGCACGCTAATATGTTTTTGAAAAAGAAAGGCGACGACCCCTCTCATTTTACTTATTATTTCAGAATTTGCTTTATGGGGTGAGAATTTTTGTAACACCCCCGAATAAACATCCAACAATACAAACATCGCTCCTTGCTATATTATAAGTTAACTATGCAGCGGAATAAACTCCATCCGGGTGTCACAGACGCCAACCACCCACGTGGTTGACACGACCACTCTTCCAACCCCAAGTTACGGTCTGCATGACTGGAAACAGCCCTCACCAAAATTCATATACAATATAAGATACAGTTTCCAATACCGAGTGTCTACAACATGATTGCTAAATCATAAACCGAAAAGTACAACCCGGGTTTGGTAACAACCCATACACTAAACATACTATTCCAAACTCAAACTTTCATGCCCTGATGGGCTACCCCCATGGTAGTCATCCCGCCTACGCTCCGTTATCGTCCGACACAATACCTGTAAATATTGGGTTGTAAAGGACTCAGCAAACTACGCTGAGTATGAACGTGTGTAGCCCGTATGTTGCCGGGCCGCACGACTACTTGGTCGAATATTATTAAGTCAGCTTGCATGCTATAATAAAGCAGTAAAGCAGGCCACAATACATCATGGTTTCTTACACACTCAAAGGTAGCAAAGCATTAGCAACAAGCAACCAAGCATAACATACTGGCGTCATAGCCACATCAAACACACAACCAAGCACAACAAGCTGCTAGTATAGCAACAACACTCATGTAAATAATAAAGCGTGTGCACAGGTATGTTATACCCAAGACCCTCACTATAGGATCATTCGAACGTTGTGTGTTTTCGTTTCTTTTCTTTATTCTCATAATGTGTATTTTCTTTCTCCTCCCTTGCACCATGTGTGCCAATCTTTCCTTGGTTCTTTAAGGATTAATTTGTGAGTTCTCTTATCACCACAATTTGGAGAACGTCTTGTCCATAGCCAATCTTCCATTCCCGGATAGCTCTCTCGCTCTGTTGTTTTTAAATGTTACTAGCCACTGCCCCGGATATAAGGGTCCGTCTCCCTATTCCTTTTCAATGTTACTAGCCTCTGCCCCGGATAAAAAGGGTCCATCTCCCTATGCCTTCTGATGTCCTGGTCTCTACCTCGGATACAAAGGGTCCGTCTCCCTATTCCTTTTAATGTTATTGGTCTCTACCTCGGATACAAAGGGTCCGTCTCCCTATTCCTTTTAATATTATTGGTCTCTACCCGGATACAAAGGGTCCGTCTCCCTATTCCTTTTAATATTATTGGTCTCTACCCCGGATACAAAGGGTCCGTCTCCCTATTCCTTTTTAGATTATTGGTCTCTACCCCGGATACAAAGGGTCCGTCTCCCTATTCATTTCTGATGGGTATTGGCTTATCATTAGCATTGATAGTTCGACACCATAGTGGGTGTCATTAGAGGTCCTCTATAGTTAAGAGGAGTTTTCCCTTTATGTAGTTCCTTTGTTTTGTTTACGAAGTTTGTTGTGTTTCATCTCAAGGTTTCATCAACGAGAAAGGGACTACACTACTGTGTGCGCGCAAGCAATATGCACAATAATAGCAAGCGGGTAAGCAAGGAAAATAAGAAATCCGTTAACATGCTTTACACAAGCTCACAACAGACAAATAAGCACGGTAAAACAAACATCCGTTTTCATGCATTAGTCTTGTGGTCATAGTCAAACAAGGCACACAACACACAAGCCGTGTAACACGGCAACATACGAACCACACATGTCCATACCTGATTTAGGAGCAAGATTTGTCTCACACACACACGGGGTCCCGGCTGGCGTTCGTTACGGCCCTAGCGTTAATTAAAAACGATTTGTCAGTTTATAATTTCATGTGATAACACTTGTGACATTTCTCCTAGTTTATCACATTTTATCGGGGTTGTTCCTTAGGTGAATTCTTTGTTGAATGCTCAACTGATATTAGCCCCTAGATTCTCAAAGTATTAACCTTAAGCCTTAGCTTACTCCGAGGGCATTTACATCGACGTTTTACACGTTACCAAATACTTCTCACTAGCAAATGTTTTAGAGTATTCTAGGCACTAATATGTAACAGGTTTATCTAAGACGGGTTCTTTATATGCCGAGGAGGTATTCCTACCTTAGCTAAATAGCTATGCTTCAAGTTCATTATCAACACAATAATACTCCTCAAATATTTCTGAAACTCACTCATACTGAAACTTAAAGGTTTCAAAACTGAAATAAGATCCTAGTATATAACTTTATCTAATCCCATTTTTAATGTGTCTACCGATACTTAATCCTCCCAAAGAGTCTCACCAACCTAGCTGCATGGGTTGGTTATGTTTTGGGTTCGTTATCACCCACATCACACTCTCACCACTCCCGGAAACCGGCCAGACTGAAACACACACATCACAGAAACTGAAACCCAAATCTGTGTATACTCCCATTGAGTTCCTCTCTTCAATGCATTGAATTACTTTACAACTTTTCCCAAAGTGTTCATGCCCTTAGGTGGATATACCAGCCAGGGCCTGAGCTCATTTCCAGGCCTATCCCAAACTACTACAACAATTGTATTACAGTTACACAGAACAACACTCTTATAGGAAAAGAAAAAAAAATCTGAAACTGAATCTGGGTGTTCCTTTCTTATTTCTTCTTTTAGCTTGATAAACTGTCTTCTAATCTTTCAAATGAGTGAACCAACTTAGATAAGGTATTAATACTAACTTGGCTTTATCATTAACCCAAGACAACCCTCTTATGTCACTAGTATTCCAGTTATACAGAGAGCTCAAGTTCCTGGAAAACTGAAACATCAGCTTGAGTATTCTCTTCTTCACCTTGCTTCTTACCTGATCAAACTGACTTGTACTCCTCCCCCGAGATGTTTATGACCTATTTAAATGTATTAGATATGTTTGGGTTCATTTACCTCCCAATGGAACTCCTATAAACCTCCTACCCATGGCTATACAGAAAACACAGGTTTTCAAAAAAAAAAAACTGAAAACTGAACCCAAAATCTGTTATCTTCCCTTCCAACTCTTTCCTTTCCGGTTCACAAGTTGACTTCCCATTACCCCATTATGTAGTAACTTAGTTAAACGTTTTGACAGGGGCTCTTTCATACAGAGGCTGGAACAAAGTGCAAAACAGAAACATATAACTGAGCTCCTATTATTCTGTTTGCTCACGAATTGGGTTCTCAGTTTCCCCTAGGTGGTCTAGACACTTAGTTAAGTAACTTGGTGTAGTTTTAACATTAAAATCACCCAAGCAATATGGACTACATTCCTGGAGGTCTTCTACACAGAACCTGAAACAAAAACTGAAAACTTGTACACTAGATTTGGTATTTTCTCCCTTTTCTGTTTTACTTCTCAAAGTGTGTACAGACTTAATTCCCCTCATTAGCCATGCCTGTAGTCCTTTCTTAACCCACTATAACACACTTAACATTTCTGAAGTTCAGCTATACAGAAGGCAACCAGTTGCAGAACCTGAAATGCAACTTTTGTGCTTCTCTCCATTTAACTCTACTTTTAACGTACTGTATGATGTTTTAACTCTTCCCAAATTACTGGCTCAGTTATGTAGGTGTTTTGTCAAGCTTCTATCCCAAAATAAAACCCAAGGCAAACCAAAGACTACACTGTTGAAGGTTCTTTCACGAACCTGAAGCTGGAAATCAGAAGCCAAGAAACTGATGCGATTTCTTTTTCTGTTGCTTCCTTTCTGTTATCTATCGAAATTCCTAGTTTCTCCATCTTGTTTGGATACTTAGTTATGTATTTATTTACAGTTTTTTTTACTCTAAACAACCCAAAACAATCTGCTAATCCTATAGTAACTTGCTGTTACTGAATCGAGAACAAGGACTGTAACAACTGGAAACTGAAACCTGGTTCCCCCTTTTTTGTTTTACATCTTACATGTCTACTAATTCAGTAACGGTTTAAGCATTGTCTTAAGTGCATTATCAAGCCAACTCAAGTTAAGTGTTTTAGTTCTGTTCTCAGTTTACTATTAAGTCGATACAACATTCACACTACCTCTGAAATTAGTTGTACAGAGGCAAAAATGTTACTGAATTGAAACTCCAGTTTCTATGCACTTCTCCTGCTACTCTCACGGTTATTGCACCAGATTGGGTTCTAAATTCCTCCCAAATGTTTATAACCCATTTGGGTGTATTGGCTACGTTTTACTTTCATTATTAAGCCAACCTCAACACTCAAACCACTCTGGAAATCGGTTACACTGAAAACACAGTTACAGAACAGATTTTTCTTCTTCTTTTAAACGTTTCTGTTTCTGCTTACCACCACTTCAACTCTTCTTTTAATGTGTGAATTGTTTTTCCCTTGCATTTCCCGCTTATCCCCACTTAGTCTAGTGTGTTAGAAACTCTTTAGGCTCATTATTGAACCAATAACATCCTTATAACTCCTCTACAACTTTCGTTATACAGAAAAACAGTTATTTTAAAAATCTGTACAGAATACTCATGTAACTTAATACCTTGTGTTTTCTTTTCATTGTTTCGGAGTTGGTTTCTCCTGGAAATTCCTTGGAACAATGTAGGCTCTCAGGTCCTTGAACTTTTGGACAATTGGAGGAATGTTTCCTGAAGTTAGGCTTTGCCAAACTGGAGAGAAGACGGGCTGGAGCAAACCGAATCTATTTTGAAAGACTTTACCTTCTGGTTGTGCTTCAGCTAAGAGTTGGACAGCTTTTGCTCAGGAGAATTTGAACACAGCCTAAAAGGCTGCCTGGAAGGTTTACGCATGTAAGGGAGCAAGAGAGAGTTGGGTGAGTTGTCTTTAATGGCACTGAAAACAGAAACGTGGGGCAAGTATCATAACTGTTTCATGGCCTTACCTTGGAACTGTATTCATGACAGTTTGGCTGAGTTTCTTGAGGATTTTGGTGCAACCCTGAGGAAGTTTTCCAGAGGGATTCATACATGCAGAAGGTTATACAAAAAGAGGAAGTCAGCACTCGCTGTTCAGACAACAACAGAGGGGATGGAAAGAGTTTTAAGTAACCAGCGTTACTGATTTCTTGCCCTTACCTTTAAGAGCTTTGGAGGGGATTTTGTTCATGGATCTTTAGAGATCCCACTAGCAGTGGTATGCAAATTTCTTATGTGATGAATACAGGCAGTTAGAGAGACTTGAGTGAGGATTTGGACCGCCTCAAGAGGGGGAAAAAAACAGAAGAGTAGTTGGGTTGGTTATAAGTTTAACTGCTGTTTGTTACTGATCCTCATGGTGTGGGAGTTTGGAAAGGAATCATTCTCTGCCATGCATATGTGTCTATTGAATACTTTACTGCAATCAAGACTGGGGCAGGTCGGGTCTGTGATCTCCAGTTACAAGGAGAAAAAGAAAGAGGGCATGGCATACAGGAATACCGTAGCCTAGAGTACAATCTTGCTCTGGATTTTTGTTGTCCGTTTCCACAGATTCTGAGGTGTGAAGTCTTGAAACAGCAACAGCTCTGATGCGAGTGTGGATTTCGAAACCGAAAAGCGTGGGATGAGGAGCACGTGAAGGTTGGGCACTAATGTGCTGTGTACCGCTAAAAAAAAAGACAAGGGAATATGGTGTCCCTGTGTACATGTCGGTAATGGGGAACAAAAGAAGTGGGTACTGTTGAAAACTTTCAACTCTCTGTACTTAATTTAGTGGTTTAGTTAATCTAACCGTGTATCATTACTTTTATGTCTAGAAGTACAGTATGTTACAGAATACGAGCACAGCTCAATCGGTTAAGACGTTCACGGGGTATACGAGAGGTACGGGCTTCGAACCTTAGCGGGAACGCCTTTGCTCCTTTTCTTTTTTTTTTTGTATAAGCTATATACATGTTTATTTATATATATATAAGCAACTATATAATATGTCACGTTATTAATTGTATACGTTGCTAGTCATTTATACGTACATGTATATTCACATATACCCCCTTTTATCATATACGACGTTGTAATATTGTAACGTTCCGTATATGTATTTTCATAAACGTACATATATAAGTACGTGACCGTATTAATACATGACGTTACATGTATATACCAAATTTAATTGCTTGTACATTATTATATGTCTGAATTATGGAACGCATTATTCCCGGATAATCTTCTCGCGTTTATGATTTTATGCGTTTAATTGCTTAGGGATTTATAGTGGTAATTACTCGGGGTATTTCAGTCTACCCCCCTTAAAAGAACTTCGTCCCGAAGTCTTACTTCCTTAACTGGTGTTTTCCATACTTGTTAATCCTAGGGATCAATTCCCATATTCATTCACGATAACCAAAGATCAAGCCTCATATATTATAATTCTCAGTGTTTATACGCACTGCGCCACCTTAGTGGCTTCACCCAAGTTTTCATAGAGGCACACAACATACATTCGTAATCGAGTGTTCATACACACATTACAATCTCATACACACAATCTCATATACACAACCAACGTGTGGCTGTAGGAACACACACCGTGCAAAGATTAAGTCCTGAATACGTTCTCTCTAACCAAGGGATCATGTCCCGCAAGTTCCACAGTTCTATTTCACCATTTGTGCTTTATAAGCACCACGCCACCTTTATGGCTTCACCCAGTTCTCAATAATATCTTAATGTACCAGTAATGTTCATATATGGTATTCATAAATTCCTATACTGTACTCATAAGCAATCAGATGAACAAGTCATTCATTCATAACCACCATGCATCCAACCAATTCGTACACAGTTCACACACATAACAACCAAAACCACACATCAAACGCGCAACAACACAGCAGAAACGCAACGCGCCTACCCCCCTTAAAATGGATTACGCCCACGTAATCCTCACTATATCATCCTTGAACATTGGTTCAAGATGTTTAACTCTCAAAGAGTATTCTAGTTTCCATGCAATGTAACCCACCTTATAATGCCATCAAAGGTCTTGGCCATGCTAATGGCTTGGGTTCAGTATCAAAAAGGCTTTTATTGGTATTTATGCCAATCTACAAATGGATTTAGGTTCAGCCTCTCTGGGTCTAAGGTATTGGCAGATAAGTCACTTGTTAATCTACCAAGAGATGTGGGAAACGGTCCACTAGCTTCTGCTATGCGACTCTGATTACCTTCAGGTTTCGTTTTCCCTTTTTTATTATTTACATTGTGTTATCTAGCTCCTTCGAACACTTATCATTTAGGCGTAAAAGGGCTCTTGATTGGCACTTGGCATTTTAATCTGTATACGGTCTCGGTGGGTTTTGACTTGTCTATCGCTTTCCTCTGGAAGTCGGATGTTCATGGTTTTAGTGCACTTTTAAGCGTCTCAATTGTTCCTTCGGACTGATCTTTAGGCTTATATTCATGTTCGCTCTGTAGTAACGATTTAGTGATTAGTATTCTTCAATGTTACGACTGTGTCGTGGTTACAACATCCTGTTTAGTTTATGTTACCATTCATCATTATATGTAGTTAGCTAGTTTGCTCTCCTACCATTATCACCTATGTGGTACCTTAATGTGTACAGTGAAATTAGGCCTTCCTTCATCTTCAAGTACCCCTTGGTTTTCAGTCAACCTATGGCCTTGACATTGCCGGTTGACCTCAATTAGTTTCAGTCACACGGTTATCGAATTATACATGTTACAAGCTTTTACGATTGTAAACTATTTTACATAGGATGTTTAGTTTCCTTCTCATCACCATTATTGTTCTTATGTCCTGCCAGGAACTAAGGTAATTGACTACTATCGGTTACATATTGCATTTGGTTGCGATAGTGTATACTTTATGTATTAACAGCTATGTTATTGGTAACATCACATTATTTCCAGTCGTCACATATCTGTACCACCTTGTGTTTATCCCCTAATTTTCGAGCCATGTATCCATGTATTTTATGTGTTTTCATCATCCAGTATCAACCGCTGTTTTCGCATTTTTACTTATTCAACTTATAAAGTTTCATCTATTTGTAGTTTATGTGTCCACTTGTAGGGGGTTTCGAGAATCACCCGACACTGACGTGATCAGCGTAAATGTTGGGCTACCTTTTCACCCCTATTTGTGCGTAGCTGTGGAGGGTGATTTTTCGGTATGAGGGGGGGTTTATCTAAATATGGTCTGACTGAGAAGCCGAGATCCTAGAAATATGCCATTCTGTGGAGGGTGAAGACCCGTTATTCCGGCATCCCTCAAATACCTACTAAATCATCCGTCTTTCCCAGAAAGCATAAAGGGAGTGCAAGTGTGCACTACACCCGCTCTCGATGGGCTCCACGCGGACTTATGCCCTAAGGGCGGAAATTGACTAGAGTCGCCACCTAGTTTGACCTATGATAACTAGGAAGGAAGATCGGGTTCTAAGAACCGTTAATTGACTCTGATGTTGTTCCCTATGGATAGGACTTATTTGGTCATTTGCAGAGATTCTATTGTGGGTTCGTACTGGGTTACACCCCTCGGAAGTGGCAACGACCACGACTTCGGATTGGTGCCCGAGGAAACCTCGGTCTCCAATTGTCGGGATTGCTTTCTTTCAAAACCTTATTAGAGAGATTCAATTTAAAGCCAAAGGATAGGATTAAGACAGGAAGAGAGAAAGATAGTGGATGAGGCGAGCTTTTCTGCCAAGCTAGCGCCAAGGGGAGGAGTTGGTGAACTCAGATGAGTGTAGAATGAAGATTTGGGAAGAGACTGAGGTTGAGTGAATATACAAGACTTGGAGTCTGATGGTTTGCAGTTTGTGGGACCCGGAGAAGGTTTAAATGTTTTGAGAGGTATGAGAGCCACCTCTAAGGGGGAAAAAGGTCTTTGTTTGGAATGGGGTCGCACCCTAGATGGGCTGCCTACGTACTCAACTCCCTGTTGAGATTAGACCTTGCGTAGTTCAGGATTTTGGGGTTTTGGAAGTTTTGAAGGGTTTGAAGTTTTGGGTGTGAGAGATTAGTCTGTGAGACGCTCGGGTCTATGAGACGGTTGGGATGGGATGGGATGTCAAGGCCTGTGAGACGCTCGGGTCTGTGAGACGCTTGAATCTTAAAATGGTGGAGAAATTGAGATGTTCGAGTCTGTGAGACGCTCGGGCCTGTGAGACGTTAGAAGTTAGAGAGGAGTTGGGATTAGGGAGACGATTCGAGTTTGAGGCAATTTGGAGTTTGAATGGTGATTTGAGTATGAAGTGTTTTGGGGTTTTGAAGATGATTTGAGTATGTGTGAGGCAATTGAAGTCTAAGTAGAGATCCCGGGTTTTTCAGATTTGAGATTCAAAAGGGGTTGAGGTTTTGGGATATTTCGAGTTTAGAGTGAGATGATGGTAGACAGAATTGTTTGGAGGAATGATTGTCAAGATTGTCTCTCTTAAAGTTTTTGAAACCAAAAAATCATTTTTGTTGTAAAAGGGCGGATAATCCCGAGGGATTACCCTATGTACCCCCTCGAACACGACACTTAATTAATGGTAAGTGTCAAGGCTCGAAAGATGGGGCAATGAATTTATGTCAAAATAGGATTTAGAGAGAAACACCATGAATGAGATGTTCTCGGTCAAACCCTAATAACGTCTCTAACTCCCGGGTTTTAAAACGTTAAAAACCGAAAACCTTGAAATCGAGCGGAAGGGAGTTAGATGATTCTAAAATCCCGGCTGCAACTAGGAAGGCAGTTACATCCCTAGCACCCCGCCTTGTAAAAATCTAGGCTGCAATTAGGGGAGGTTTGTCACCCTAATGCCCCGCCTAAAGAGATCCAGACTGCGACAAGGGATGTTACGACCCCAGTGCCCCGCCTCGGATTTTTATTTGGAGGAGAAACAAGTAATGTCTAACTAGGAAGAAAACGTTCTTTGAAGGTGTTAGACATCCTATGTTCCCCGAAAACAATTTGTTTTGGATTTGAAAACTAAGTTAGGAAACTTATGAAGTTGTTCGGAATTCTCGATAAAGAAACACTGATTTTGAGAAATGTTTTTAGGAGAAAACTTTCTGTATATGTGAGAAGAACTTTCTGCGTTTGAGAAGAGTTTTCTGTGATGTGAGAAGAGTTTTTCCTTTAAAATTCCACAAAATGGTTTCTTTTGAAAACTTGATGAAGTTTGAATAAAATGGCTGATTGAAATTCGAGAAAGGAGATACTTTGGATTTTTGAAAGGAATTTACAAGTCGGGTTTGAAGTGAATGCGTCAAAAATTGAATTGAGTTGAGATTGAAAACGAATTGGATTTGAATTGGATTGGGTTTGAATGAAATTGGGTTGAATTGGATTTGGGTTGAGGTCGAGTTTGAATTGGATTGAGGTCGAGTTGGATTGAGGTTCGAGTTTGAATTGGATTGAGGTTCGAGTTCGGTTTGGATTGAGGTTCAGGCTTGAACTAGATTAAGTTCGAGTTGAGTCAAAGTTGGGTCAAGGTCAACATTTTTGGTCAAGGTCAATGTTTTTGGTCAAGGTCAACGTTTTGGGTCAAGGTCAACGTTTTTGGTCAAGGTCAACGTTTTGGGTCAAGGTCAACATTTTTGGTCAAGGTCAACACTTTTTTTGGTCAAGGTCAAAGTTTTTGGTCAAAGTCAAGGTTTTTGGTCAAAGGTCAAGGTTTTTGGTCAAAATCAATGTTTTTGGTCAAGGTTAGACTTTTGGTCAAGGTCAAGGTTTTTGGTCAAAGTCAAGGTTTTTGGTCAAAGGTCAACCTTTGGTTCAAGGTTTGATTCTTGTGGACTTAACTTGATTTTTGTGGACTTAGGCTTGCTTGATTTTGTGGACTTAGGCTTTGTGGACTTGGGCCTTATCTGAGACATGGGTCTTTTATGGTTTTGGACTTTCTTGGTTTTGGGCCATGGGTTTGGGCTTCGGGTTTGGGCTTCGGGTTTTGGGCCTTGGGTTTTGGGCCTTGAGTTTGGGCTTCGGGTTTGGGCCTTGGGTTTTGGGCCTTGGGTTTTGGGCCTTGGGTTTTGGGCCTTGGGTTTTGGGCCTTGAGTTTGGGCTTCGGGTTTGGGCCTTGGGTTTTGGGCCTTGGGTTTGGGCCTGAAGGGCCTGGCCGGACTTGGGCTGCTGGGCCAAGTATGGGCTAATGTTTGGATTGGGCCGATGGGTCTGGGCTTTTGGACCTCCATTCATAAAACCCAATTCTGAACAAAAGAATTTTGAAATGGCTTTCTCCTTTTTTTTGATGAATTATTGAAAACTAAATGGAGTAATATTTTGAGAGACAATTCTAATTTTGGAATGAGACCAAGGGGTTGAACTTTTGGATGAATTAACGAATGAAAAGACCTAAAGTAGACTGAAGCGAAAAATGAATTCTGAATTCAATGTTCTTTCTTTTTCATTTTTTTTTTGGGTAAAGTTTTTTAGTGAAATCAAGGGGTGGTTTGGGATAGGCTTTAAAAGTTTGGAAGGTATTGTTCCCCACCAAGCAAATAGAAATGAGCTAGTTGTGGGGCACCCTCAAAGGCTTAAAAGAAATCCAAAGTTTTGGATGGTATTGTTCCCCACCAAGCAAATAGAAATGAGCTAGTTGTGGGGTACCTTCCAATACTTTGATCAAAAGAAAAAGGGGTGACCTAAGGGGCTATCTAGGGTTTAAATAACAATCAAATAAAAGGTGCAGAGAAATAAAGCAAAGCTGTAGTATGTCAAATGTATAATGTAAATGATCAGAGGGCAAGCCACGTTTGATGATCAACACAGAAGCAGCGATGAAGCAAAACAGGTCTTGTTTTAAGGCTATGTACATAGACCATCATTTTAACCCACAAAGTAACAACAGCTTGGAGCCTAATGTGGTAAATCTTACTGTTAGTCGCACCTCAGTTCCTCATCTGCATCTTTGTCTTTATTTTATCTCAACCCATTCAAAATTCTAAAGTAGTGCAGGAGCCCACTAAACTGCTCTTATTTCAATCAAGATCGGTTTCAGTACATACAAAACAAGACCATGGAAAAGAAATCCCAAACCTTGTGGACAAAACATAACAGAAAATCTGAAATCAAATACCAAAGTTTCACTTTTAAAAAAAAGATCACTCACGTTTTACTCCCTGAAACACTACCCACACCAAAACAGCAAACGATGTAACAGGTTAAGGCTTGTTCCACTGATTCATCAGACAACAAAAAAGCACGAATTATTCACATTCTCTCCTATTTTCAGGGGCGGACTCCAGAAACTAAAGCTGGTATTTCTTTTTCCTGCTTGCACATGTTTATTCAACAGAATCTTACCCCTATTGAGCCTATTTCCAGAAGTAATGTGAGTCAAAACCAGACTGATACCGAAAGCATCTCAAGACATGACAAAATGAAACAGACGTGCAAAAATGTATCCAGAACATCACAGAACATGAAGAGATGAAACAATCACACAACATGGATGATAAGGTCATTTAAGCAATTTCGAGAGCCAGAAATCGGTACCACAAGGAGAGTCACATGTAGTCCCCTGCAAGTATCTCAGAACACACCAGAGACCCATAGGTTACCAATGGTACGAGTTCACACTCTTCAACAGGAAGGAGAGTGCTCAATCAGTTAATGCATAACACAGATGGATGACCTTAGGGAACGTCTCAGGCTCGTTGGGACTCGGGTATAAATACAACATCAGAGTCGATTGGGAGAGTGACAACAATCACCAGGTGGGTTAGGACAAGAATAAATGAGACTCAAAACTGGAGATGGACCAGTTTACAAATCGAAGTGCAATAACGTGAGTAGAATCGTGACCGGAGGTGGACCGGTCCGGCAACAAGTTAGAGATATTGAACTTCAAACGTAATGTACGCATGGGGGGGTGAGATTATAAATACCCCTGACCTGTTCGTGGACTTCATTATCCATACCAGGCTCGGCATTCTCCCAATATCAACAGAGAGTGGAGATAATAGAACAGGTGTTGCATGAAACTGGAGTTCGAAAATCGGTTTTCAAAGATTTGAACAGAAAGCAAAAGAAGCTTAAACAGAAACCGACGGACACAGTGATCTTTTGCAACCTTCGAACCCATAGACCCACTTCAGAGTCCGGTGTTCGTGGTGGCGCATCCACGCAAATGACGAAACGCAAAAAAAGAGGGGAGTTCGACTGGTTTGTGAGCTTAACGAACCAAAACCTAAAACCTGGCATCCGTTTGCAGTCGAAACTGAAATAAAGTAGAAGTACGAGAATTTTGGCTCTCTTTTTTTTTGAAGAAGGAAACGAGATTCCGAAGTATGGGAGTTGATTTAACATCGGAAATTAGCTTCCGGAAAACCACAATCCTCACACCCAGTAGAACCATTGCCGATCGGTTCAGTTGACAGAAATCGAAGGGGGGAAATTACGAAAGGCAACATACGGAAAGAAATGGAGCAAGATGAACTTACTCTACTGGCAATCGCGGTCAAACGAATCGGAAATACGGAGGGATCGAACAGTTCCGACTTGCGGGATGAAATCTCGAGAGAGGAGAATGGTGGCCCTTCGATGAAGAAGAGAAGTATCGGTTTGGGCTTTTTAACTTCCTGGTTTCGAAAATGGAAGAAGGAAGAACGACATGCAGAGGAATGTAAATCGGTATTTGTGTCTGCTGGGTAATGAAAACGTGGTCTTACTGTAGGCATATCATGCTTTATAATGTAAGAAAGGTAGATTGTCAAACTAGGGTTTCTCTTTGTAGAACTGGGCTTTTTTTTTAATACCCTGGAGTGACAAATTGGGTCCAATTAAGTGAGCTGGGCTTGATCCAGTCGCCGTGGAAAACGAGTTGTAAAAAAACGAGCCATAATGCTCTTGCTCGGATTCAACTTGGTACCACCGGCCTCATCACTACATGCATTAACCGGTTGAACTGTGACAGCATTCAGTAAGTATATGTACAGAAATAAACAAGAACCATGTTACAGACTAAGGCGAAATGAGAAAATGCTCTTTTGCTCATGCCAGGAATCGAACCTCTAACCACTGGGTAGTACATTGAGTGTTTTGACCAGTTACACTGGGTCGACCTACAGTATAGCCATGGGAGAAATATCAAGAGCTCTAAGTTCGATGGATAACTCTTCAAAAACGAGACGACCCAAAGGAAGTATATACAATAAGATGAGATGATTAATCTAATAACTGAAACTATGGAATACAATTAAAAATAAGATTCAAAACGTAAAGATATATAATAAAAGAAAGCATACGTGCATGAATGATGAAATTAATGCTCGTAATGAAGATAAACACTCAAAGTAAATAGAAAATAATGGTAGTAAAAGGACAACAAATGATGGTAAAAATAGTGATGATAAAACGGAGAAAGTCAAAAAGAAATAACAAATAATAATAAGTATAATCGATCGAACATGTAAAATAAAGCAAGGTAATGACAAAAACGTGAAATGTTTTAAAACAAAAGCAACAAATATATACACAAAATGGATGGGCTTTAAACCAGATTTGTCACTAGAAACTCATTTTCGAAAAAATGTGTTTTTTTCTAAAATGCTTTGGAAATTGGCTTTAAAACCTTGTCATGAAATGATGGTTTCATTTTGGCAAGCACGTTAACGTTTTTGAAAAAAGAAAGGCGATGACCCCTCTTATTGTGTTTCTCATTCTAGAATTTGCTTTATGGGGTGAGAATTTTTGGTGTCTACAGATGGCTCCCCTTGATTCAATTCTGCAAGCCCTTGCAGAATTGGATCAAGGTTGACGGGCGCCAAAATTCTCACAATGGTTTAGTGGTGCATAAGGATGCATGAGTGTATGAATGTGATTGAAAGTACAAGGACTTATGACGAGCCTAGGGTACTAACAATAGGGTTGATTTAGGTGCACGAGGACTTAGGAGTGCCTCAACTGGACCTCTTGATATCCAGTCCTAGGGCTTATGACGGGCCTAGAATGCGATTGAAAGTACGAGGACTTAGGAGTGCCTCAACTAGACCTCTTGATATCTAGCTATAGGACTTATGCCGAGCCTATAATACCAATAACCCGATTTGATTTAAGGTGCACAGGGCTTAGGTGCCTCAACTGGACCTTTTGATATCCAGTCCTAGGGCTTATGACGGGCCTAGAATGCGATTGAAAGTACGAGGACTTATGACGAGCCTATAATACTTTAATGGGGTATCGTACTAGTAGCGTAATAGCTGCCTAGCGGGTGGATGAAACGATTCGCACTAGTAGCGTAATAGCTTGCCTAGTGGAGGAAAAGTGATGGGACGTACTAGTAGCGTAATAGCTGCCTAGCAGGCGGATATGAAACGATCTCGCACTAGTAGCGTAATAGCTTGCCTAGTGGAGGAAAAGTGGTGGGACCGTACTAGTAGCGTAATAGCTGCCTAGCATGGATGTGAAACGATTTCGCACTAGTAGCGTAATAGCTTGCCTAGTGGAGGAAAAGTGGTGGGACCGTACTAGTAGCGTAATAGCTGCCTAGCAGGTGGTATGAAACGATTCGCACTAGTAGCGTAATAGCTTGCCTAGTGGAGGAAAATGTGGGACCGTACTAGTAGCGTAATAGCTGCCTAGCAGGCGGATATGAAACGATCTCGCACTAGTAGCGTAATAGCTTGCCTAGTGGAGGAAAATGTGGGACCGTACTAGTAGCGTAATAGCTGCCTAGCAGGCGGATATGAAACGATCTCGCACTAGTAGCGTAATAGCTTGCCTAGTGGAGGAAAAGTGTGGGACCGTACTAGTAGCGTAATAGCTGCCTAGCAGGTGGATGTGAAACGATTTCGCACTAGTAGCGTAATAGCTGCCTAGTGGAGGAAAATGTGGGACCGTACTAGTAGCGTAATAGCTGCCTAGCAGGTTGTGAGTATTTGATTGTGAACGAACTTTGTGGGTACATGCAAATGATCTGCGATGTAAGATGTTCAAGAATAAATGTATTAATTGAATCAAACTCCCTGTTTGTGGATGTAGATTTCTGTGTGAGCAGATGGCTCCAGAGTTGTTTCAAATTTTGAGATGACTTTGGCATGTGGTGATGGCTCCGGTATGAACTGATGGCTCCAGATTACGTTGATGGCCCCGGTGCGGTCGGGTGGCTCCAGTGTGGTCGGAGGGCTCCGACATGATTCATGACCCCATTATGAGCAACGGCTCTGGGGTGGTTGGTGGGTTTCGATTTGAATTGAGATTTTGAGCCGAATGGTGGGTTGATGTGATTGGTGGACTGTGTCGTGTTTGACGTATTTTGATGTGGTAGATAAATTCTTGGTCATGTATGGACGGCTTCGGCCCGGTTATGACTTCAGGGTTCTCTCTTGATGGCTCCAAGATAGCTCGGGATGGCTCCGGAAAGGGCTACAAGATGGCTCAATTGGTGATAGCGAGGAAAAAGGGGCATTTTTCCTTTGAGGTGGTCGCACCCTGGGCGGGCTGCCTACGTACTCAATTCCGTATTGAGATCAGACCTGACGTAGTTCGAAACTATGTGGGCAAGACCCTGGTGACGAAATGGATTTGAGGTGGCTCCCGTGTTGTTCTCGGACTGTTGGGATGACCCTTGTGTAATTCCAAGGATGGTTTCAATGTCAGATGATGGCTCCAGCTTGGTTCTGGATATGGTGTTGATGAGGCTCAAGCATGACGCTGGATGGCTCCGGGATTGTCTTTGTACGGCTTTGAATGGCGTTAGTTTGATTCGATGTAGCTTGAGGATAGCCCATGCTAGCTCCAAGATGGTTCGATGTAGCTTGATGATGACCTGGGATGGCTCTAAAGTGCTTCGATGTAGTTCGAGGATGGCCCGGATGGCTTTCATAATTATTCGATGTAGCTCAAAGACAGCCCGGAATGGCTCCAGCTTGATTTCTTTGAGGAGAAGTTTTACTTCAATTGCACCAACTGAAGTCGACTTTCAGCGAGACTAGACTGAGTTCTTACCAATCAGGTGTTGGTGATGGAGTGCTTATGATGCATGCAAATATTAAATGCTAGATACGATGCAAAATGCAAATGTAGTTTTTGGAGAGAATGTACGGTCCTATCTCTATTAATATGAGGTTTACGAATATAAGACATCTTCGGTTCGATCTTGAGTGATTGTTGAGCTAGAATGCGTGAATCACTTTCCTCTCTTGGAGGGATACGGGTCAATCTCTCGTAAGAATGGTCGTGTGTGTTAATGGTGATGATACCCTCGATGTTTGGAGCAGTATTTTCCCTAGAATTTCTGTTTAAGGTTTTGGACTTTCTGATCCTTACAAATTCCTTACCTGCAATGGGGTAAGCTGTTTATGATTTGGTGCTCAAATTGGAGATTCACTCGCACTCATAAGACCTCGTGGGATAAGGTCACACTCATTCGCTCATGGTCCCTTTTGAAAGACGGGACATGTTGATAACAAGTACGAAACTTATGATTCATGTTTCAGATCCGATACTTTCAGTAAACGCTCATCAACTAACGAGTCAGAGATCTTTTATTGGGTTATAATGGGGCTGAAGGGTATGATGTATGTCACATGGGACTGGAGGATTTATTTGGGAATTGTGGAGCTTTTGTGCAATAGAGGATATGTTTCGCCTTCGCCATGGGTGGAATAATTAGACGGGTTTTTGATAACCTTGTGTTAGTTTCTGCGAGACATCATTGGTCTTTTTGATCTGGATTTCTCCTTCTTGTCTCTTCTGGTGTACGGTTTGGACTTTCTTCTCATTTTTGTGTTTTTGGAATTGCATTTGGCTCATTGACCTTCTCAAGCATTTTTTATGTGCTTTGTATTTTGGCTTTCAGCTTCGGAGTTGTCTTGACTCATTGATTTCTTTGACCATTTTTGGTGTTTTGTTCGGTGTTTGGCTTTGGAGTTGCGTTGACTCACTGATTTCTTCGAACATTTTTATTGTTTTTTGTGAAAGATGGTGGGGAGGGACCATGGCTCTGGCTCCTTTGAGATCCTCTATTGCAAGGGCGAGTAAGTATATGTGGGGTGGCATGTTGTGGAGTTTTTTTTTTTGTAAGAAAGAGTTTTTCACGAAAGGCTCAGAGGGGCTCACTAAGGGATTATGTACAGGGCAGTCAAAGCTTTTTTGGTTTTGTAGAGGTTTTTATTCCTAACTGCCTCGTCATTCTCATTAGTCAATGATTGTTTTCTTACTACTTCTCGAATCTTTGCATGAATCCTAGTTCGTGTCTTGCTATCGACATTGATCTCACTCTAAATTATGCCTCTCCATGTGCTGAAGGAAAGCACAAGTCACTCGTGGTTTTACCTTCATGGACTCACTCTATCTGCCCTCATCGCTCGGTGGATTGTCCAATATCCTCATTCAGAATTCAAGGGAAAATACCGCTCTTCGCACACTACTCACTTGGTATGTGGTGCTGATTTTAATTAGACCCTTGTGTTCATTGATGGGTCAAGAGTCAAGTGGTTCACGCACTCCGTTCAATCATTCTCTCAAGATTTTTCCCAAAGATGTCGTTTCGATACGAGAGTACGCAAACACGGCTATCTACAATGCAATCTACTGTGGTAATATGGAATTACTACGTATAAGATGCGTGAAATGCTGAAAGTGATGAATGAAGATGGTTGACTTTGGGTTTTGACCGAATGATTTTTTTGTTCTATGGTTTTCTTTTGGATGCAATACATGCGTGGTAAGGCTACACCTAATCTCGCTTGAGTCGGTTTCCGTTGAGGATCCACGATGTTCATCTCGCCAATAATGGTTCTTTAGGCGGTCAATTGCTGAGTGGGTCCCGGAAGAAACGTGACCCCACATGTTTTAGCTGCAAATCAAACCTTGACCGCTTAAGGAGTGGTAATCCCCATATAGCGCCAGTCAACATGATAAAACTATCTTGTTCTTCCTGTGACTCCTGGATAGGTCAAACAAAAGGGGGAGGGATGGGATGCAACCCTTCAAACACTTTCATTACAATAAAACATGACTCAACTACTTTCTGTCACTATCGTCACGGATGAACACATGGTCCTACATGGCTCGGTGAAGCCTCAGGAAAGTGCACCTTCGTGGTCTAGGATGAACGTCTCAGCTCTAAAGAAGATACCTCTCCCTTGTCTATCAGCTCTTGGATTGTGTTCTTTAGTGTGGTACACTCATCGGTGGTGTGTCCCCGGATTCTATGATAGTCGCAGTATTCATGCAAATGTGGCCCAAGTTTCTTGATTCTTGACCTTGTATTGAAAAGTGCTAGATGACCTTCCTCGACTAATATTTTCAATGCTTCGCTGAGCGACATTCCGAGGTTCGAAACTTGTCCCTGTGAGCTTTGTCTGAGTGTGCGTTCCCTTCTTTCCAAGATTTCGGGTTGCTCTGTCAATTTGATTTCAGTGTCCTCCAAAGCAATCACGGCCGCCATCAATCGTTTGAAGTCACAAATCCCTAGATATCTCCCGGCATTGGTACTCTTCTCTCAGGCCAGAAATCACCATTCGTATTTGCTCCTCCTCAGTGGGTCGATTATTCATTTGCCCAGCCTTCACCCTCCATCTTTCTATGAATTCCCTCACAGTTTCGCCATGGTTTTGACGGGTGATTTCTAAATCTCTGTGTGTAACTTCATGATGAAAGTTACCACCGTATTGAGTGAGAAATTCAAAGTACAGGTCTTTGCTTGACTTTCCTTTCAAATCCAGACCCATAATCCAAGAGTAAGCAGGCCCCTCTAAGTAGAATCTAAAGCACGCGGCCTTCAGCTCATCGGATAGACCATGTAGATCCATGAGCTTATCATACCTATCAACGTGATGCCTTGGGTTTCCAATCCCTTCATACTTCTTCATTTCAGGCAGACTCATGCCTTTTTGCAGACGAGCATCAAGATACGGGTTAGTTGGCTCCCAACCTGCAGACTTAAAACGTTGGGCTAGCTCTAGTTCCGCCTTCAGTTCTTTCACCAATTCTTTCATTGGACTCGCTCTGAGATCAAGGTTTTGGATTGAAATGGCTTTCTCAGGGTAGCCGGTGTCAAGAGATTGAGAGGGCAGTGTTGTTCCTGGTTGAAGCTGTTGGCTTGAATTTGATGAGTGATGAGATACTTGCCAAGGAAGGACATATTCTTGCATGGGCAAGGAGAGGTTTAAGTCGGAGTGCACCATGGGGGAAGATGGGCCTTGGGTCTTACCCTCGTCACAGACCATTTGTGGTTGCCAATTTCCTCTCATGGCGGTTGGGGTTCTCAGAGTTGCACTGTACATAGGTGAAGAAGGCATGCTTGGTGTGGTTCGGGCTTGGACAGAGAGAGTGTGATGATCCATTGCTTGAAACTCATAGGCATCGTATGCAGAGTAAGTTGGAGAGTCCTTGTAACTGTTATCCGACCCCGCATAGACCCTATTTATTCTTCTTTGGACAAATTCTTCTATCTTCAGGTTTTTCTCCAAGTCATCAGCAAGGTCATGGATCAATCTTTCGTGAACAAATCGACCTTCAACTGTTTGATCATGTCGAGGGGCTTCCTCCATCTTTTCTGCCGTTGCTATAGGTAGACTGGTCTTCTTTCTTTCTAGTTGCCAACTGTCACGAACACCTGCATGCACAAGGATTAGAATGAAGAAGAGGTAAATCAGTATGTTTTGTTAAACAAAAATTTGTTGTGTGATGAATGTAAATGATTGTTAGTGCGAAATGATTTTTATTTATCTTGAAAATGTTGTGAGATGGGTGTCACTTTATTTCATCAATTTTTTAAAGGGGATGTATCCGTAGACACCGCAAACTTCACCCCATAAAGCAAAGTTTTGAGAGCGATAGATAAAACGTGAAGGGTCGTCACGTTGGTTCCCTTCTTTAAACAAGACGTGCATGCCGAAAGAAACCGAGATTTTTGGAAAACAATTTTTTTTTAGAAACCGTGTTTTCAAAGTGGCGGATTTTCTCAATATGAATTTTGACGCTCGGTCATTCGCAAAGAAAATAGGGAGTGGGGAACCCTATACACATTGATCTAAACAAATTCAAAGGGAATGTATAAACCTATACATGTAATCTATTCAGAAATGGACAAGAGAGGAAAGAATCATAGGGGAAAACCTATACATCAATCCTAAAAGTCATTAAAGGAGGGATTCAAGTTAAAGACTTCTTCTGGACTCGTCTGCTTTGTCTTCAAGCTTTTGACTGACCGCTCGTTCGTGTTCGGGCTCCTGATTGGCTGCTCGCTCGACTTCGGGCTTTTGACCGACTGCTCGCTCGTCTTCAGGCTCTTGCAGTGAAGTGGTACTACGATCAAACAAAACGGGCTGGTGTTCCTCTGACTTTCAACAGTTTGAACTTGAATCGGTGTTGCTAATCTTCATGTCGCTTGGCTTAGGTTGGTACATCTTTGATTTGGTATTTGAACGGTTGGTGTTGACCTTCCTGTTGCTCGGCTAACTCCACGGGCTGGTGCGCCGTCGGCTTTCGGCTTGAACCGCGCATTCAAACTTCGTGCTGCTCCACTTGCTCCAACGAGGGGAATGAGGGATATTTTTGAGAAAGGAAAGGTGAATGATCGAGCGCAAAATCTTATGTGAAAATCCACCACTTTTGTGAAAACACAGAATGACTAGTACGCTCTACGGTAATGACCGCTGCTCTTGAAGGTGGGCAGAACTTCAAAAATAGCGGTTCACAACATGGGGACTAAATCATCTATTTTGAAATACATTTGTGAAAATCATTTTTTGAAAACTGTTTTGAAATGATGTTGTTGAAAATTGTTGTTTGTAGAAAGTAGGTTTTTCAAAATCTATTTTTGAAAATTGTTTTGGAAGTAGCATTTTAAAGATGAAGTGCCAGGTATGAAACCGCTAATGTTTATGAGCAAAATTTAAGTGGGATTCTAAATTAAACGTGCTCGTAAAACAGCTTTAAGAGATGTTCAAAAGAGAATTCCGAACGTTTTACAGAACTTAAAACATATTGGTTTGAAAAGTGGTTTGCACACATGTATAGCATGAAGTAAATCGTGGCTATATTTGATGTGGAGCTGTAAGTGTTAATGTTGGGATAATCACTTTCCAGGTCAATTATGTTTCCTTTTCACCGGGGGAACCATCGTCCCTTCACTGTTCATCTCTCGGGGTTTTTCTCTGCTATGCCTTTATGGGGCACGTTATCAAGAAAGTCCGGAGTGCTTAAGTTCGAAAGGTCAGGACACCCGAGATGATAAGGAAACATACGCCACGGCCAGTGATGATCCGACAACACCCCACTTTTCGGGAAACTCGGGGAAGTACTGCATGGGAACGAGTCTCTCGTCACCTGCACGGTCAGGTGTGTCTAAAGTCCAAATTATTCACTGACTACGTTGTGCCATGTATGGGTATCCGGTAAATACGGGATCCTCTATGGACGTATAACGTGACATTGGGCTTTAGAGACACGTGTGGGGAAGAGGAGCAATGGAGAACTGAGCCCATGCAATCTTCAGGGTAAGATAGAAGGGCGGTCAGACAGGCGGCATACAAGGGGGTGACTTCCATAAACCCGTCTTAGACACCGGACCAGGTAGCTGGACACTGAAGGCTCAAAGTTCACTATATGCTGGCTTCGACTCGGATAATGGAGGATATGTTTGGATCATGAGCTCAAGGTGTTGGTCGGAGACCGTACCGCCTCGTGGGTTTGTTCACTGAGAGAGTGACCCTAGCTCATGGGGAATCAACCGTGGACCGGTCGGGATCCCGTGACATCGTGGGTAAATCGGGTGACACAGAGGAATGCATGTCCTAAGCTACCCACCCATGCACCCCACAATCACAATATGAAAGCAGTAAATAAACCAAAATGAAGTTAGCAACAACCTATTTGCTAAGAGTTTTATCTTGAGGATAGTGATTCCAAATTGGTTGTTTATTAACCTAAAGGGAAGTTAGCTTTATTCAGTCCTAAATGTCTCTTTCTAAGAGTGAGCTAATTATTAACCCAATTGTTGCAATGTTTGTTGAGGATCTATCAAGTCCTAACTATCCTCATCAGGTACACACTCAAAGTGTGGAGTAGAATAATCCTAAAGGCTTTGAAAAGAATCTCTTGAAGGTTTTGAAAGAAGTAGGGAAATCCCGACAATCTTGAATGGAGTTCAGTCTTCCTTGAGTTTGAGAAAAACTTACTCAAGTTTTCCCCAGCAGAGTCGCCATTCTGTGGAGGGTGATTTTTCGGTATGAGGGGGGGTCTATCTAAATATGGTCTGACTGAGAAGCCGAGATCCTAGAAATATGCCATTCTGTGGAGGGTGAAGACCCGTTATTCCGGCATCCCTCAAATACCTACTAAATCGTCCGTCTTTCCCAGAAAGCATAAAGGCAGTGCAAGTGTGCACTACACCCGCTCTCGATGGGCTCCACGCGGACTTATGCCCTAAGGGCGGAAATTGACTAGAGTCGCCACCTAGTTTGACCTATGGTAACTAGGAAGGAAGATCGGGTTCTAAGAATCGTTAATTGACTCTGATGTTGTTCCCTATGGATAGGACTTATTTGGTCATTTGCAGAGATTCTATTGTGGGTTCGTACTGGGTTACACCCCTCGGAAGTGGCAACGACCACGACTTCGGATTGGTGCCCGAGGAAACCTCGGTCTCCAATTGTCGGGATTGCTTTCTTTCAAAACCTTATTAGAGAGATTCAATTTAAAGCCAAAGGATAGGATTAAGACAGGAAGAGAGAAAGATAGTGGATGAGGCGAGCTTTTCTGCCAAGCTAGCGCCAAGGGGAGGAGTTGGTGAACTCAGATGAGTGTAGAATGAAGATTTGGGAAGAGACTGAGGTTGAGTGAATAGACAAGACTTGGAGTCTGATGGTTTGCAGTTTGTGGGACCCGGAGAAGGTTTAAATGTTTTGAGAGGTATGAGAGCCACCTCTGAGGGGGAAAAAGGTCTTTGTTTGGAATGGGGTCGCACCCTAGATGGGCTGCCTACGTACTCAACTCCCTGTTGAGATCAGACCTTGCGTAGTTCAGGATTTTTGGGGTTTTGGAAGTTTTGAAGGGTTTGAAGTTTTGGGTGTGAGAGATTAGTCTGTGAGACGCTCGGGTCTATGAGACGGTTGGGATGGGATGGGATGTCAAGGCCTGTGAGACGCTCGGGTCTGTGAGACGCTTGAATCTTAAAATGGTGGAGAAATTGAGATGTTCGAGTCTGTGAGACGCTCGGGCCTGTGAGACGTTAGAAGTTAGAGAGGAGTTGGGATTAGGGAGACGATTCGAGTTTGAGGCAATTTGGAGTTTGAATGGTGATTTGAGTATGAAGTGTTTTGGGGTTTTGAAGATGATTTGAGTATGTGTGAGGCAATTGAAGTCTAAGTAGAGATCCCGGGTTTTTCAGATTTGAGATTCAAAAGGGGTTGAGGTTTTGGGATATTTCGAGTTTAGAGTGAGATGATGGTAGACAGAATTGTTTGGAGGAATGATTGTCAAGATTGTCTCTCTTAAGTTTTTGAAACCAAAAAATCATTTTTGTTGTAAAAGGGCGGATAATCCCGAGGGATTACCCTATGTACCCCCTCGAACACGACACTTAATTAATGGTAAGTGTCAAGGCTCGAAAGATGGGGCAATGAATTTATGTCGAAAATAGGATTTAGAGAGAAACACCATGAATGAGATGTTCTCGGTCAAACCCTAATAACGTCTCTAACTCCCGGGTTTTAAAACGTTAAAAACCGAAAACCTTGAAATCGAGCGGAAGGGAGTTAGATGATTCTAAAATCCCGGCTGCAACTAGGAAGGCAGTTACATCCCTAGCACCCCGCCTTGTAAAAATCTAGGCTGCAATTAGGGGAGGTTTGTCACCCTAATGCCCCGCCTAAAGAGATCCAGACTGCGACAAGGGATGTTACGACCCCAGTGCCCTGCCTCGGATTTTTATTTGGAGGAGAAACAAGTAATGTCTAACTAGGAAGAAAACGTTCTTTGAAGGTGTTAGACATCCTATGTTCCCCGAAAACAATTTATTTTGGATTTGAAAACTAAGTTAGGAAACTTATGAAGTTGTTCGGAATTCTCGATAAAGAAACACTGATTTTGAGAAATGTTTTTAGGAGAAAACTTTCTGTATATGTGAGAAGAACTTTCTGCGTTTGAGAAGAGTTTTCTGTGATGTGAGAAGAGTTTTTCCTTTAAAATTCCACAAAATGGTTTCTTTTGAAAACTTGATGAAGTTTGAATAAAATGGCTGATTGAAATTCGAGAAAGGAGATACTTTGGATTTTTGAAAGGAATTTACAAGTCGGGTTTGAAGTGAATGCGTCAAAAATTGAATTGAGTTGAGATTGAAAACGAATTGGATTTGAATTGGATTGGGTTTGAATTGAATGAAATTGGGTTGAATTGGATTTAGGTTGAGGTTGAGTTTGAATTGGATTGAGGTCGAGTTGGATTGAGGTTCGAGTTTGAATTGGATTGAGGTTCGAGTTCGGTTTGGATTGAGGTTCAGGCTTGAACTAGGTTAAGTTCGAGTTGAGTCAAAGTTGGGTCAAGGTCAATGTTTTTGGTCAAGGTCAACGTTTTGGGTCAAGGTCAACGTTTTTGGTCAAGGTCAACGTTTTGGTCAAGGTCAACGTTTTTGGTCAAGGTCAACACTTTTTTGGTCAAGGTCAAAGTTTTTGGTCAAAGTCAAGGTTTTTGGTCAAAGGTCAAGGTTTTTGGTCAAGTCAATGTTTTGGTCAAGGTTAGACTTTTGGTCAAGGTCAAGGTTTTTGGTCAAAGTCAAGGTTTTGGTCAAAGGTCAACCTTTGGTTCAAGGTTTGATTCTTGTGGACTTAACTTGATTTTTGTGGACTTAGGCTTGCTTGATTTGTGGACTTAGGCTTTGTGGACTTGGGCCTTATCTGAGACATGGGTCTTTTATGGTTTTGGACTTTCTTGGTTTTGGGCCATGGGTTTGGGCTTCGGGTTTGGGCTTCGGGTTTTGGGCCTTGGGTTTTGGGCCTTGAGTTTGGGCTTCGGGTTTGGGTCTTGGGTTTTGGGCCTTGGGTTTTGGGCCTTGGGTTTTGGGCCTTGAGTTTGGGCTTCGGGTTTGGGCCTTGGGTTTTGGGCCTTGGGTTTGGGCCTGAAGGGCCTGGCCGGACTTGGGCTGCTGGGCCAAGTATGGGCTAATGTTGGATTGGGCCGATGGGTCTGGGCTTTTGGACCTCCATTCATAAAACCCAATTCTGAAAAAGAATTTTGAAATGGCTTTCTCCTTTTTTTTGATGAATTATTGAAAACTAAATGGAGTAATATTTTGAGAGACAATTCTAATTTTGGAATGAGACCAAGGGGTTGAACTTTTGGATGAATTAACGGATGAAAAGACCTAAAGTAGACTGAAGCGAAAAATGAATTCTGAATTCAATGTTCTTTCTTTTTCATTTTTTTTTGGGTAAAGTTTTTTAGTGAAATCAAGGGGTGGTTTGGGACAGGCTTTAAAAGTTTGGAAGGTATTGTTCCCCACCAAGCAAATAGAAATGAGCTAGTTGTGGGGCACCCTCAAAGGCTTAAAAGAAATCCAAAGTTTTGGATGGTATTGTTCCCCACCAAGCAAATAGAAATGAGCTAGTTGTGGGGTACCTTCCAATACTTTGATCAAAAGAAAAGGGGTGACCTAAGGGGCTATCTAGGGTTTAAATAACAATCAAATAAAAGGTGCAGAGAAATAAAGCAAAGCTGTAGTATGTCAAATGTATAATGTAAATGATCAGAGGGCAAGCCATGTTTGATGATCAACACAGAAGCAGCGATGAAGCAAAACAGGTCTTGTTTAAGGCTATGTACATAGACCATCATTTTAACCCACAAAGTAACAACAGCTTGGAGCCCTAATGTGGTAAATCTTTACTGTTAGTCGCACCTCAGTTCCTCATCTGCATCTTTGTCTTTATTTTATCTCAACCCATTCAAAATTCTAAAGTAGTGCAGGAGCCCACTAAACTGCTTATTTCAATCAAGATCGGTTTCAGTACATACAAAACAAGACCATGGAAAAGAAATCCCAAACCTTGTGGACAAAACATAACAGAAAATCTGAAATCAAATACCAAAGTTTCACTTTTAAAAAAAAGATCACTCACGTTTTACTCCCTGAAACACTACCCACACCAAAACAGCAAACGATGTAACAGGTTAAGGCTTGTTCCACTGATTCATCAGACAACAAAAAGCACGAATTATCACATTCTCTCCTATTTTCAGGGGCGGACTCCAGAAACTAAAGCTGGTATTTCTTTTTCCTGCTTGCGCATGTTTATTCAACAGAATCTTACCCCTATTGAGCCTATTTCCAGAAGTAATGTGAGTCAAAACCAGACTGATACCGAAAGCATCTCAAGACATGACAAAATGAAACAGACGTGCAAAAATGTATCCAGAACATCACAGAACATGAAGAGATGAAACAATCACACAACATGGATGATAAGGTCATTTAAGCAATTTCGAGAGCCAGAAATCGGTACCACAAGGAGAGTCACATGTAGTCCCCTGCAAGTATCTCAGAACACACCAGAGACCCTAGGTTACCAATGGTACAAGTTCACACTCTTCAACAGGAAGGAGAGCTCAATCAGTTAATGCATAACACAGATGGATGACCTTAGGGAACGTCTCAGGCTCGTTGGGACTCGGGTATAAATACAACATCAGAGTCGATTGGGAGAGACAACATCACCAGGTGGGTTAGGACAAGAATAAATGAGACTCAAAACTGGAGATGGACCAGTTTACAAATCGAAGTGCAATAACGTGAGTAGAATCGTGACCGGAGGTGGACCGGTCCGGCAACAATTAGAGATATTGAACTTCAAACGTAATGTACGCATGGGGGGGTGAGATTATAATACCCCTGACCTGTTCGTGGACTTCATTATCCATACCAGGCTCGGCATTCTCCCAATATCAACAGAGAGTGGAGATAATAGAACAGGTGTTGCATGAAACTGGAGTTCGAAAATCGGTTTTCAAAGATTTGAACAGAAAGCAAAAGAAGCTTAAACAGAAACCGACGGACACAGTGATCTTTGCAACCTTCGAACCCATAGACCCACTTCAGAGTCCGGTGTTCGTGGTGGCGCATCCACGCAAATGACGAAACACAAAAAAAGAGGGGAGTTCGACTGGTTTGTGAGCTTAACGAAACCAAAACCTAAAACCTGGCATCAGTTTGCAGTCGAAACTGCAATAAAGTAGAGAGTATGATAATTTTGTCTCTCTTTTTTTTTGAAAGGAAGGAAACGAGATTCCGAAGTATGGGGTTGATTTAACATCGGAAATTAGCTTCCGGAAAACCACAATCCTCACACCCAGTAGAACCATTGCCGATCGGTTCAGTTGACAGAAATCGAAGAGGGGAAATTACGAGAAGGGAACATACGGAAAGAAATGGAGCAAGATGAACTTACTCTACTGGCAATCGCGGTCAAACGAAATCGGAAATACGGAGGGATCGAACAGTTCCGACTTGCGGGATGAAATCTCGAGAGAGGAGAATGGTGGCCCTTCGATGAAGAAGGAGAAGTATCGGTTTTTTTTTTAACTTCCTGGTTTCGAAAATGGAAGAAGGAAACGACATGCAGAGGAATGTAAATCGGTATTTGTGTCTGCTGGGTAATGAAAACGTGGTCTTACTGTAGGCATCTCATGCTTTTATAATGTAAGAAAGGTAGATTGTCAAACTAGGGTTTCTCTTTGTAGAACTGGGCTTTTTTTTTAATACCCTGGAGTGACAAATTGGGTCCAATTAAGTGAGGCTGGGCTTGATCCAGTCGCCGTGGAAAACGAGTTGTAAAAAAATGAGCCATAATGCTCTTGCTCGGATTCGAACTTGGTACCACCGGCCTCATCACTACATGCATTAACCGGTTGAACTGTGACAGCATTCAGTAAGTATATGTACAGAAATAAACAAGAACCATGTTACAGACTAAGGCGAAATGAAGAAAATGCTCTTTGCTCATGCCAGGAATCGAACCTCTAACCACTGGGTAGTACATTGAGTGTTTTGACCAGTTACACTGGGTCGACCTACAGTATAGCCATGGGAGAAATATTACAAGAGCTCTAAGTTCGATTGGATAACTCTTCAAAAACGAGACGAACCCAAAAGGAAGTATATACAATAAGATGAGATGATTAATCTAATAACGTGAAACTATGGAATACAATTAAAAAAAGATTCAAAACGTAAAGATATATAAATAAAAAAGCATACGTGCATGAAATGATGAAAATTAATGCTCGTAATGAAGATAAAACACTCAAAGTAAATAGAAAATAATGGTAGTAAAAGGACACACAAAATGATGGTAAAATAGTGATGATAAACGGAGAAAGTCAAAAAAAATAACAAATAATAATAAAGTATAAATCGATCGAACATGTAAAATAAAGCAAGGTAATGACAAAAACGTGAAATGTTTTAAAACAAAAGCAACAAAATATTACACAAATGGATGGGCTTTAAACCAGATTTGTCACTAGAAACTCATTTTCGAAAAAATGTGTTTTTTTCTAAAATGCTTTGGAAATTGGTTTTAAAACCTTGTCATGAAATGAGGTTTCATTTTGGCAAGCACGTTAATACGTTTTTGAAAAAAAGAAAGGCGATGACCCCTCTTATTGTGTTTCTCATTCTAGAATTTGCTTTATGGGGTGAGAATTTTTGGTGTCTACAGTAGCGTCCCTTGACCTGGCCAGGGTCAAGTTCAGCTTTGCACGTCCGATTTAAACGATCAAACAATTATTCACATTGAACTCTTATCCCACTCGTTTCTAGTCCTCTGGCAATCAATTCATTGACTAGTGTCACCATCTAAGCCTTTAGATTAGTCTTTGAATTCTTTAACTGTACATACTTCTAGTCCTCTTGATTTAAATATAGATTCCTATATAAGTGTTCCAACAAGTTTAATGATATGCTAGTACATACATTGATATCCTACGGGTATTATTCATTCTTTGCATTTAGTCAATTTGGGTATACACCGGTATACTTCCAAATTCTCGTATTATTCCTATTATCCTCAACACCTGCAAATTAATATGGAATTTACAAAATGATTCATTACTCACTGATAAGTGTCCAAATGAGCATGTTTTATAGGTGTATTTCATATATAATATTAGCACTTTTCTTGCTCATTTCTCCACTTCGGTTAGTTTTCCTCTAGTTTATGTTTAATTGTTTATCTCACAAAATTATTGGTTTAACATGAGGAAAACCAAGCTGGGAGTAAAGTAGACAAAGAGACGAACGCATAGACGCAAACGGCTCAGGAAACGGAGTCCAAACGAAGAATCTAGAGCCGGTCAAAGTTGGTAGAAGAAAGTAAGTCAACAACTCGAGACTACACAAGGCACAACCGCCTGTTTGGAGGCGGACTCCTGGCGGTCAAGACTCAAGGCACAACCGCCTGTTTGGAGGCGGACTCCTGGCGGTCAAGACTCAAAGCACAACCGCCTATATTGGGGCGGTCAAGGAGGCGGACGGTGAGTGCAACCGCGTAAGCTACCGCCTGTTTGGAGGCGGACGTCACACGCGGATTCAGAGAGGCAACCGCCTTAACATGGGGCGGTCAAGGAGGCGGACACCAATAGGCAACCGCCTATATTGGGGCGGTCAAGGAGGCGGACACAGGAGGCGGTCGTGACTAAGAATCAGTCGGGCGCCAGTTTTCTTCTTCGCCCGTCTTCGCCGTCTGCAACTTGCCTCCGCTATCCATCTACTCCCGCACCGCCTACCTTATTTCCTGACGCGTTCCAGCTCTCTGTCCCCTGCAATTAATGAAGCAAATCAATGAGAGCAATCAACCTGCAATCAATTCTTACGTACGGATCTGCCTCCTCCAAACCTCTATATAAACCCAGCACCATAACTGCACAAAAAACACCACGCACGACGGGAGTTTGAAGAATTCGCTCACCACACTCATCCATTCCCTTCCATTTAATTTCCTCCCGTAACACCACAACATTCCATACTCACGCAGTAACAAAAGAAATAGAAGAGCAGCAGTACGAGCGAGAGCAGACCAGTTCTTCCTCTGAAATAATGTCAAAATCTATCTGTGCTATCTTCTTATCTCCGTTAATGTCTGAGTAATCTTCTTTTGTATCCTAGGATGGGGGTTTATTTCTAATATTACGTAATCAATATTTATCACCTGTCTCACTTGTTAACTTGTTTTAATTCCTTTCAACTAATATTGTTAAATGCTTATTCTGACAAAATACTGCATTTTTATGGTAACTATCAACATATGATTTTGAGATAGTCTAAGTACCACAAAGGAATTAATCTTGATATTTACACTCCGGATTGAGCAGGAAAATATTAAGGCTATTGCTAAGAGTTCGTAACTGACAATTATTAACTCTAATAGACAATAAATATTTGAGACATGGTTATAAATCTGTTTAAGTAATTTAGGTAATTCCCCCGCTATCCTAGGATACTTTTTCCATTCACATCCTTTAATTCACCTTTTTACTGTTTTTATTATATTTGCACTAATCCAACAACAAATCAAGCTTGCCTCTGGCTAAACCCCTTTTTACAGTTTTTAATTAACTACCAAGACTAGGATAATTGAACAATCTCTCTGTGGATACGACACTTGTTTTACTACTACAAATAGGTACACTTGCCTATTAGTTTGCTATAAATCTATATTTATTATAGTGTAGTTTTATCACCAACACTCACTTTAGCTCATCAATTAATCTCTCCATTACGCCCTTTAATTTTTGTTCAAAGTTTCCAAATTCCGATACCCAGTTGTTCATAAATATTTGTCTTATTTTTTTCCCGTTGGCCCGTTTAGGCTCACTCGATCTAATTTAAACTCTATCCCGTTTTCCAACTTAATCTTTTCTATTACCTTCTCATTTTTATTCCTTTGTGTTTCTCTTACTTGAAGTAGTCTAGTTTTGTGCTCTCTTGGTCCCCCAATATTTACTTCTGGCTGTTAAGTTATGTAATTAACTTTAGTCGAGTGTGACTGATTTATTAGTCACGACCTTCTTCTATTTGACCTCATTTGCTACTTGAGTATAGTGGTTAACTCCCCCATGTGGGGTGTGTGTGGAAAGATTATATCATATAGTGGCATTATACGTTGCCCTTTGGACGTTTATAAGGGAGGTCAAATTGTGTGTCGATGTTTATGATTGTAATAATACCATGCACTGTAAATTGGTTTTAGACTGTACGAAGTATATATCTTATGTTTGGGAATCCTGCTTGTAGGTTTGTGTCTGGGTGTATCTCCGCTAAACTTTGGTAGGAATTTACGAAGTTTAGATATCTGTTCCTTGATACATAGACATGGAGTTCCAATTTGACTTTCTTCTGTCATGGTTGTTGATTATTTGTTGCAGTTGAGAGGAAGTATTATTCAGATGTTACGATAAAACTTAGACCCATTACTGTTGAAAGGTCTTGCACTGGACTGTGGTTTCATTTGTTTGAGATTGAGAAACGTAGGAGAATAATTGATTATAAAGAAGGAGAAAGGAGGCGGTGACTGTAATACCCCGAATTTTTTGTAACCCTAATGGAAACCATAGTTCCTTAGGAATTATTAGAGAACATTAGGAAACCCTAGTGGTCGAGAATCAACCAAGAAACACTGCAGAAACCCTAATTAAGGAAGTCCCATAAAACAATGAAATTTCGGGAAGTTGTTTAGAGGTCAAAAAGCCCCGGTCAACTGTGGTCAAACCTAGGTCAACCTTGGTCTGACCTCGGTCAAACATTGGACATTGGTCAAACCTTGGTCAATGGTCAACTTTGACCATGATGATGCAGTGGTGATGCAGTGATGAGGCAGTGATGATGCAGTGATGATGTTGGCATGACATAATGATGATGTAAGCGTCGAGGTGTCAAGAGATGATTAGTTACACATGGTCCAATCAAGAGAAGCCTTGTGTCACCCTCATTAATGTGGGGAGGTCACACATGGATGGTGGAGATCTATCCTAGCAAAATATCTACGATCCGACGGCTGTAAGTGAAGACATCTTTCTATTTTGTCTTATTCTCATTATTAGCCATGCCACTTGTCTCCTTCATTTAATGCACCATGGCTTAGGTGGAAGGATGGGATTTACCCTAGACAATTGTCACTAATCTAATGGCTTAGGAAGAGATAAGGATATCTAGGTAATCATTAGCTTATATTTTACAAATCTAAAGCCATTTTCTAATTCACTTTCGGCCAAGATAAGAAGGAGGACAACCGACTTCATCTCTTCATTCTCTTATTCACCCTCACGCCATTAGAGTACCATAGAAGCTCATAGGACACAACACCCACCATTAGAGAAGAGAATTCAAGCTAGAAATCAAGGAAAAACAAGATTTCAAGGAGGGAGAAGCAGCTGGTGACCTTGGGCGAATTGGTTGGTGGAAGAAATTGATTCAATTAGCTAAGGAACTTGTAAGGTCGTGGCTAGAATGGCAAGGAGAGTCCAGGTAACACTTATGCTCACCATTTCTTTCTTTAAACCCTGATTTGAGCTTTAACTCTTGTTGATGGTAACTTCCGAACCCTAGCTTCTCTTGAGCTTAAATTTTACAGTGTTCGATAGTTATTACTAGACTAAACAAAAATTAAGGCGAAAATACCTTTGGGAAGTAGGATAATTTCTAGGAAACTTTTAGGAAGGAAAAATGTGTTTTAAGACTCCATGAGTGATTTCGATGGGATTTTGTTGAGTTTGGTGTGTTATTATACCTATATTAACTCATAATAATTGATTATAGGTGGTGGGAACTCGTGGTTAGACATAAAATGCTAGGTTAAGGTGGGAGGGCTTAAATGGTGCTTTAAGCCTTGAGACTTAGTTAAATAGGTTTCCGAATTCATCTTGCCTTGAAATTTTGAGGGTATTCTTATATTTCGAATTTAGATCCATGGTCAAAATTCAGGTCGAAACTCATTTGGGAAGTCATTCGAATTATTAGGAAGTGATTTGGGTTAAAGGTGTGCTTTAAGCTTGTATAAGTGTAATTGTGTGTTGGTTATTGGATTTAATGGTTTATCTGGTCATTATAGTCCTAATATGACTTGTGGTTGAATTTTTAAGAGATGGTGAAGTGTAAAATATATAAGGAAGCCCTGTACGGTTATATGTGTGCTAAAACTTGGAAATAAGGAAAATTGTGTTTAAGTGTGGTTTTGGGGTGTTTTGTTGCTTGGTTTAGCCTTGAAAGGTTTGGAATGATATTGGTTTGACTATTTATCAGAAAATATGGTGTGGATATCTTAACCCCTTTCTAAGGATGATTGTGTTGTAATATTCTTCTGGAAGGTTTTGGGAATGATTTTTGAGTTATCCTTGTGTTGAATGTTGATTTATGACTGATAAGAGATTGAGCTGGTTTCTGGTTGAGTGAATGGTATATTCATGGAAGGAGCTTATTATTACACGAATTGTGAAGAATCTATTCGAGGGTTTTACTACTTATTTGATCATGATTATGAATGTTGGATTGGAAATTGTATTGTGTGTGATACTATGTGATGGTGGACTTGTTGGTTGGTTGGATGGTGATATTGAGAAAGGCTATGGTTAGCCTCATTGAGAAAAGCTATTTGAGCAACTGAATATTAAGTCATTTTATGGCTTGCCGTATTGGCGACTGATTATTAGACTCCTACCATGAATTGGGGTCGTCCTATGATCTACTCTTTGAGCTATGGTTAGCCTTAGGGGGTGTGCACACTTAAGGACATAGGGCCAGAGAATTGAGATTTGTGGATTTCACTTTGTGATTCCAGTGGGGTGTTGAGATTCAACCGGTTCACGAGGTACGAATGTGATGGTAATCCAAGGGCAGGTAAACTCTTCTGTGTGATACTCTTATTGCATGCCTCTGCTTGTGTGATGATGTTGGGTGCTTACTTGTTATGCAAAGAGTTTTAAAGAGAAAATGAATTTTACAGGGTGAGGTAATTGTTACTCAGTTTCACTGATTTTGTGCAACCCCTTTTGTGTGTGTATGTATGGATTTATGGTTGCAGGATGATTACTATGGAGAGGTTATCTGGAAGGAGGATACCACTCTAGATATTCTCTATATTACTGCTTATTTCACTTACTCAAAGAAGCTGTTGCCTGAGGTCACTAGGATTACACTTGATGATTGGTACCAAAGTATACACAACTATAGGGATGCTGAGCGTGAGTCTACTTTTGTTTCCACCCGCGTGGTCAAGAACTTCTTCAAGTACTCTGGAAAGAACTAAGTGGGATAGGATAGGTTACTTTTGTTACCCCTTGTGCATTGTTGTTAACAGTGACTTAGTAGCAACTTAGCGGTTAGCAAGAAAAAGAAAAGGGATTGAAGTTAGAATGATAGCACTTGGGGGAATTTTTGTGAGGGTTGTAATAGCCTGTGCACCTGTTAGCTGATAGCAGGTGTGGCGTTTAGCACTCCGATGGTTGTAATTTACTAATTTCTGCTGCAATATAAAAGTAGTTATGTTTATCAGAAATTTTATATTTGTTAATTTGGGATTGGAGAACCGGGGTGTTACAGTTTGGTATCAGAGCCTCAGGTTTAGTAAGAGGGACAATTAGAATTAATAGGGAGTCATGTGACCCAGGCACAACTCTAGTGACCTAGGCAGAACTTAACTAAGTTCTGAGAATGTGATTTGTTTGCTATATCTATATTGTATGATTGTTTGCATTGATTGTTTTGTGATATAAATAATGTATGTGCACCAGAACAATGGTGAGGGGAGGGGTCAGCTGGATGAGTTAAGGGAATTGACTGTGAGCATGGGAAAGATCTTGGAACAGCATGAGGCCAGGGCAGAAGAACCAAGGGACATTTCCCGGAAGATAGCCGCTATGAAGCCCAGTACTTATTATGGAAAAGAAGATCCTGTAGTTTTGGAGGAGTGGATTAGGGAATTTGACAAAATATTTGATATGGTTGATTGCCCTGAACAAAAGAGAGTTAGTGGGGCTGCGTTTTACTTTAGAGGAGAGGCTGACCTCTGGTGGACTGCTGAGGAAGGGAGGTTGAGAGCTGAACCAAATTTCGGATGGGAAGTGCTTAAGAGTGCAATGAGGAAGAGGTTCTACCCAGAACATGTTAGACTACAGAAATATCATGAGTTTGCCGGATTGAAACAACGAGCAGATGATGTTAAGACTTACCACGCAAAGTTTGTAGAGCTTGCTCGGTTCGCCCCAACTATGGTGCCGGATGAAGCATCGAAAGTACAACGTTTTCTGGAAGGATTGAATTGGAATTTACAGGAGACTCTGAGTGTGATACCATTAACTACCTTACAAGAAGCATATGAGAAGGCTGCCAATCTCTATCGTGTGCAACAGAGGAGAGAGAGTTCAATCAGGACAGAAGAGGAGCTGGGAGTCAAACAGAGCCGGAAAACCGGAGAAGAAGTTTAAGGATGATTCTAAACCAAGTGGGGGAGGCAGACCCTTCTATCATGGGCAGAGTTCGACTGCTAAACCGAATGGAGGGGCTAGGCGGTATATTTGTAGAATTTGTGGATGAAACCATCCTGGAGTTAACTGTGAAGGGAGGATGGTGGAGTGTTATAAATGTGGAAAGTTAGGTCATCGACCCTTTGAATGCAAGGTTAGGAATGTGGTGAGTGGTAGTGATTTTGAGCGTGGTCGTTAGGGTGCTGGAAGTACTCCTCAACAAGGTTATACCAACAGATTCGGTGGGGGTAATCAAGGTGGCCAGAGAAACCTCTACAATGGTCCGAGGAACCAATATGGAGGCCAAGGAAAGCAACCACAGTATGCTGGTGGAAATACACAGGGAGGAGGCCAAAGAGGAGGAGGTTATAAGACTCAAGGGCACATCAATGTGATCACCAAGGCTGAAGCTGAGGAGGGAAGAAACATAATAACAGGTATGTTTCCAGTCCTTGGAACTTGTGCAAGAGTGCTATTTGATTCAGGTGCATCATGCTCGTTTATATCTTCTATGTTTCTGAGAAGAGTAGGGGTAGTACCAAATGTAGATGTTAGTTTATCGGTTTCTACACCGACGGGGAAGGTGGTAGGATGTACTAAAAAGATTAAGGGTGTAAAGATAAGCATTGGAGGTAAAGAGTTTGAGATGGACGCGGTAGAGTTTGAGTTAGGAGACTTTGATATAATCTTAGGAATGGACTGGTGAGTAGGAACAAAGGACATATAGATTGTGAAAAGCAGAAAATCAGTTTACAAGGGAAGAAAGGGAAGAGAGTGTCATATACCAGTGAAAGAGCTCAAAAGGAGAAGAAGGTGATCTCTGCTCTAAAGTTTTGGAAAGGTCTTCATCCCGAGGATCAATTTTTCTTATGCTATGTTCAAGAGGAAAGCTCCGTGCATGACCAGGGCGCAACCCCAGGAATTGAAGAATTACCAGTTGTGCGGGAATTTCCAGATGTCTTTCCAGATGAGATTCCAGGGCTACCACCGGATCGAGAGCTTGAGTTCACTATTGATTTAGTGCCAGGAACATCTCCGATATCTAAACATCCTTATCGGATGGCACCGAACGAGATGGAGGAATTAAAGAAACAATTGGAGGAGTTGTTGGACAAGGGTTATATTCGTCCAAGTGCGTCACCGTGGGGAGCTCCTGTCTTATTCGTCAGGAAGAAGGATGGAAGCATGCGATTGTGTATTGATTACCGGGAATTGAACAATGTAACCATCAAGAATAAATATCCCCTGCCTAGAATTGATGACTTATTTGATCAACTTCAAGGAGCAAAGGTGTTTTCAAAAATTGACTTGCGGTCAGGGTATCATCAATTAAAGATAGCCGAGAAGGATATAGCAAAGACGGCTTTTCGTACAAGATATGGCCACTACGAGTATGTAGTCATGCCATTTGGGTTGACCAACGCTCCAGCGATCTTCATGGATTTGATGAATCGAGTTTTTCATCCGTTTCTCGATAAATTTGTCGTGGTTTTCATTGATGATATACTTGTGTATTCAAAGAGCGAGGAGGAGCATGCGGATCACTTACGTCAAGTCCTTCAAGTGTTAAGAGAGAAGAGGTTGTATGCCAAACTTTCAAAATGTGAGTTTTGGCTCAAGCAAGTAGCATTCCTTGGTCATGTGGTGACCGGGGATGGCATCTCTGTGGATCCTGCGAAAATTCAGGCGGTTAAGGATTGGCCTAGACCAACGAATGTGAAGGAAGTTAGGAGTTTTCTCGGATTAGCAGGGTACTATAGGAAATTTGTTCAAGACTTCGCTAAGATTGCAAGACCGCTCACAAATTTGATGAAGAAAGAGGTAGCTTATAAATGGGATACTAAGTGCGAGGCTTTTCAAACCTTGAAAGAAAAATTAACAACCAGTCCTTGCATTACCTTGTGGAACAGAAGGCTTTGAGGTTTACAGCGATGCATCTAAGTATGGTCTAGGATGTGTTTTGATGCAAAATGGCCGAGTAATTGCTTATGCTTCAAGGCAATTGAAAGACTATGAGACAAGGTATCCAACGCATGATTTAGAACTTGCTGCTGTGGTATTTGCGTTAAAGATATGGAGGCATTATCTGTATGGTACTTCTTGTAAGATCTATACAGATCATAAAAGCTTGAAATATATCTTCACCCAGAAAGAACTTAACATGAGGCAGAGAAGGTGGTTGGAACTTATTAAGGACTATGATTTAGAGATCATGTATCATGAGGGCAAGGCTAATGTGGTGGCCGATGCCCTGAGTCGGAAAAAGAGTCATGGAGGTGAGGCTAATTGGATTCTACAGGATAAATTGGTGGAAGAATTCAGGAATTTAAACCTTGAAGTGGTAACATCTGGAGAGGTTCAGAAAGAGATTCTTGCCAGTATGACGGCGTTTCTGGATATATACAAGGAGATCGCAGAGCATCAACAAGAAGATGAAAAGTTGAGGAAAATAAAGGAAAAGGTGGGAAAGGGTGAAGCTCCGGATTTTCACATTCACGATGATGGGAGCTTGAGGTTTCGAGGCAGATGGTGCATACCAGATGTTTGTGGGCATATTAAGGAAAAGTTGATGAGAGAAGCTCACAATTCTACTTACTCAGTGCACCCAGGAGGGGATAAGCTGTATAAAGACTTGAAACAATATTTTTGGTGGCCAAACATGAAGAAGGAAGTGGCTGAACATGTGTCTAAGTGTTTGACGTGTCAGAAGGTTAAATTTGAACATCAGAGGACAGGCGGTATGATGCAACCTTTAGAAATACCTGTGTGGAAGTGGGATTCGATATCTATGGATTCATGGTTGGGTTGCCACCAGCTAGGGGTGGATTGGATCAAATTTGGGTGATAGTGGATAGGTTGACCAAGACAACGAGATTAATTCCGATGAAGAGCACATGGTCTATGGAACAGTTGGTGGATGCATACGTCAAACATGTTGTGAAGTACCATGGTGTTCCGATGGAGATTATTTCTGACCGAGACCCTAGGTTTATTTCTAGATTCTGGCAACAATTTCAGAAAGCTATGGGCACAAAATTAAATCTCAGTACTGCATATCACCCCCAGACGGACGGGCAAACAGAGCGAACTATTCAAACTTTGGAAGATATGTTGCGGGCTTGTGCTATGGATTATCAGGGATCTTGGATTGATAAACTGCATCTGATTGAATTTTCCTATAACAATAGTTACCACACAAGTATTCACATGTCACCATATGAAGCATTGTATGGACGGAAGTGTCGCACGCCATTGTGTTGGGATGATTCACGTGAGCCGACCTTGGTAGGACCAGAATTGACAGAGGAAATGGCTCAGCAAGTCAAGAATATTCAGCAGAGGTTGAAAGCTGCTCAAGATCGACAAAAGTCATACGCCGATTTTCATAGAAGACCAATTGAATTTGAAGTAGGTGATAAAGTTTTTTTGAAAGTTTAACCCACTAAAGGTGTGGCTCGATTTGGAAAGAAGGGGAAACTTGCTCCTAAGTTTATTGGCCCCTATGAAATTTTGGAACGAGTTGGGAAGATGGCATACCGATTAGCGTTACCAATGGAATTGGATAGGGTGCATAATGTTTTCCACGTCTCGCAATTGAAAAAGTACGTTTCTGATGAATCACATGTTTTACAACCTGAAGAGGTAGAGCTTGATCCAAGTCTTACTTATGAAGAGCGACCGATTCAGATTCTTGATCATAAAACAAGGGAGACTAGGGGTAAATCAGTGGATTTAGTCAAAGTTCTTTGGACTCATCATGGGATTCAAGAAGCTACTTGGGAGCTTGAAAGTAAAATGCGGGCTCAGTATCCAGAACTTTTTGTTTGAGGTTAGTACCTAAAGTTTCAGGAGAAACTTTCTTTTAAGGGGGGGGATGTGTGTATGAGGTGATGAGTGATGAATAATTGACATGGTTATGTGTGTTAATCATATTGGACATGATTATATGCTTTATGTCATGAAGTATTGTGTGTTGGTTCATGTTTTAATGAAGTGGATTACGTGAAGAGCGTTATAAATTCATGTGAAATGATTCTATGTGAGTTGTGTGCTATGAATTATGTGGAAACATCAGATGATTGAGATTTTATGTGGTGTATGATTGAGTGAGATGTATTTTGTGATGGGTGTTGGATGGTATCTTACAAATGGAAAACATGATGGAATGATTGAGGTTTTGAGATGAAAATGAGATGAGATGCTCTATTTTGTGTTATTAGTAAGTTCTGGGGTAGGCTAAGCTTCGGGGACGAAGCTTTGTTTAACGGGGGGAGAATGTAATACCCCGAATTTTTTCTAGCCCTAATGGAAACCATAGTTCCTTAGGAATTATTAGAGAACATTAGGAAACCCTAGTGGTCGGGAATCAACCAAGAAACCCTGCAGAAACCCTAATTAAGGAAGTCCCATAAAACAATGAAATTTCGGGAAGTTATTTAGAGGTCAAAAAGCCCCGGTCAACTGTGGTCAAACCTTGGTCTGACCTCGGTCAAACATTGGACATTGGTCAAACCTTGGTCAATGGTCAACTTTGACCATGATGATGCAGTGATGATGCAGTGGTGATGCAGTGATGAGGCAGTGATGATGCAGTGATGATGTTGGCATGACATAATGATGATGTAAGCGTCGAGGTGTCAAGAGATGATTAGTTACACATGGTCCAATCAAGAGAAGCCTTGTGTCACCTTCATTAATGAGGGGAGGTCACACATGGATGGTGGAGATCTATCCTAGCAAAATATCTACGATCCGACGGCTGTAAGTGAAGACATCTTTCTATTTTGTCTTATTCTCATTATTAGCCATGCCACTTGTCTCCTTCATTTAATGCACCGTGGCTTAGGTGGAAGGATGGGATTTAACCTAGACAATTGTCACTAATCTAATGGCTTAGGAAGAGATAAGGATATCTAGGTAATCATTAGCTTATATTTTACAAATCTAAAGCCATTTTCTAATTCACTTTCGGCCAAGATAAGAAGGAGGACAACCGACTTCATCTCTTCATTCTCTTATTCACCCTCACGCCATTAGAGTACCATAGAAGCTCATAGGACACAACACCCACCATTAGAGACGAGAATTCAAGCTAGAAATCAAGGAAAAACAAGATTTCAAGGAGGGAGAAGCAGCTGGTGACCTTGGGCGAATTGGTTGGTGGAATAAATTGATTCAATTAGCTAAGGAACTTGTAAGGTTGTGGCTAGAATGGCAAGGAGAGTCCAGGTAACACTTATGCTCACCATTTCTTTCTTTAAACCCTGATTTTGAGCTTTAACTCTTGTTGATGGTAACTTCCGAACCCTAGCTTCTCTTGAGCTTAAATTTTGACAGTGTTCTTAGATAGTTATTACTAGACTAAACTAAAAAATTCAGGCGAAAATACCTTTGGGAAGTAGGATAATTTTAGGAAACTTTTAGGAAGGAAAAATGTGTTTTAAGACTCCATGAGTGATTTCGATGGGATTTTGTTGAGTTTGGTGTGTTAGTATACCTATATTAACTCATAATAATTGATTATAGGTGGTGGGAACTCGTGGTTAGACATAAAATTCTAGGTTAAGGTGGGAGGGCTTACATGGTGCTTTAAGCCTTGAGACTTAGTTAAATAGGTTTCAGAATTCATCTTGCCTTGAAATTTTGAGGGTATTCTTATATTTCGAATTTAGATCCATGGTCAAAATTCAGGTCGAAACTCATTTGGGAAGTCATTCGAATTATTAGGAAGTGATTTGGGTTAAAGGTGTGCTTTAAGCTTGTATAAGTGTAATTGTGTGTTGGTTATTGGATTTAATGGTTTATCTGGTCATTATAGTCCTAATATGACTTGTGGTTGAATTTTTAAGAGATGGTGAAGTGTAAAATATATAGGGCCCTGTACGGTTATATGTGTGCTAAAACTTGAAAATAAGGAAAATTGTGTTTTAAGTGTGGTTTTGGGGGTGTTTTGTTGCTTGGTTTAGCCTTGAAAGGTTTGGAATGATATTGGTTTGACTATTTAACAGAAAATGTGGTGTGGATATCTTAACCCCTTTCTAAGGATGATTGTGTTGTAATATTCTTCTGAAAGGTTTTGGGAATGATTTTTGAGTTATCCTTGTGTTGAATGTTGATTTATGACTGATAAGAGATTGAGCTGGTTTTTGGTTGAGTGAATGGTAATTCCATGGAAGGAGCTTATTATTACACGAATTGTGAAGAATCTATTCGAGAGTTTTACTACTTATTTGATCATGATTATGAATGTTGGATTGGAAATTGTATTGTGTGTGATACTATATGATGGTGGACTTGTTGGTTGGTTGGATGGTGAATTGAGAAAGGCTATGGCTAGCCTCATTGAAAAAGGTATTTGAGCATTGAATATTAAGTCATTTTATGGCTTGCCGTATTGGTGACTGATTATTAGACTCCTACCAGTGAATTGGGGTCGTCCTATGATCTACTCTTTGAGCTATTGTTAGCCTTAGGGGTGTGCACACTTAAGGACATAAGGCCAGAGAATTGAGATTTGTGGATTTCACTTTGTGATTCCAGTGGGGTGTTGAGATTCAACCGGTTCACGAGGTATGAATGTGATGGTAATCCAGGGCAGGTAAACTCTTCTGTGTGATATACCTTATTGCATGCCTCTTTGTGTGTGATGTTGGATGCTTACTTGTTATGTAAAGATTTTAAAGAGAAAATGAATTTTACAGGGTGAGGTAATTGTTACTCAGTTTCGCTGATTTTGTGCAACCCCTTTTGTGTGTGTATGTATGGATTTATGGTTGCCGGATGATTACTATGGAGAGGTTATCTGGAAGGAGGATACCACTCTAGATATTCTCTATATTACTGCTTATTTCACTTACTCAAAGAAGCTGTCGCCCGTGGTCACTAGGATTACACTTGATGATTGGTACCAAAGTATACACAACTATAGGGATGCTGAGCGTGAGTCTACTTTTGTTTCCACTCGCGTGGTCTAGAACTTCTTCAAGTACTCTGGAAAGAACTAAGTTGGGATAGGATAGGTTACTTTTGTTACCCCTTGTGCATTGTTGTTAGCAGTGACTTAGTAGCAACTTAGCGGTTAGCAAAAAGAAAAGGGATTGAAGTTAGAATGATAGCACTTGGGGGAATTTTTGTGAGGGTTGTAATAACCTGTGCACCTGTTAGCTGATAGCAGGTGTGGCGTGTAGCACTCCGATGGTTGTAATTTACTAATTTCCGCTGCAATATAAAAGTAGTTATGTTTATCAGAAATTTTATATTTGTTAATTTGGGATTGGAGAACCGGGGTGTTACAGTGACGATGCGTACCGCCCGCCATTTGGGGTGTTGTGTCTTTCGGGTAATCCAAAGCAGGAAGATAAACGTAAGCAGAGCAGAGAATTTATTGAATTCCTCAATATTATACTTGAGTGTGTAAAATTGTGCCATGCTTCGTTAAGCATTATAGGTTGTACCAATTTTATGGTGTAATTTCGTCTTGAACTATATTCTCTTATTTCATGGTGTTACGAGAGGTTTTCTTAAATTACCCTCTTAAGTGTTCGAATTGCAGAATTTATCTCAATCCCATCCTTAGCTTAATTAATCGCTTATTTGAGCTTTATAGATTTCAGGGTATCTCGGTCCTCTCCGCTTGTGAGGTAGGGTCCTATCGACTGCTAAGCATGTCGACCCAAGTTGTCGCTAAAATTGGTCCATCTACGGGTATTATCCTTTTGGCAACGTCTCTTGTATAACATAGTCTTTTCTTCTCGGGTTGATTGTATAACATTAAGTAGATGCCAGATCGGGTTTCCCCGAGTAAGAGGAGGCTTTCTACCTCTCTAGCGTCTCTCTCTGAATTTAAGAGACAATTAAGGATGTGAAGGTTGGGTGTAGGTGTTTGTTAGGCATCTAGTATTACTGGGGAAGAACCCTAATTAACGCGCCTCACGTACTACCCCAGCCCTTAACTCACTATCAGAATTCCTAATTCCAGGTTTTCCTATACTCGGTACTTCTCAGTTCCAGTCATCAGAGCATAACTACGCTCTGATACCACTTTCTGTAACACCCCCGAATAAACATCCAAAATACAAACATCGCTCCTTGCTATATTATAAGTTAACTATGCAGCGGAATAAACTCCATCCGGGTGTCACAGATGCCAACCACCCACGTGGTTGACACGACCACTTTTCCAACCCCAAGTTACGGTCTGCATGACTGGAAACAGCCTTCACCAATCACACAAATCATATACAATATAAGATACAGTTTCCAATACCGAGTGTCTACAACATGATTGCTAAATCATAAACCGAAAAGTACAACCCCGGGTTTGGTAACAACCCATACACTAAACATACTATTCCAAACTCAAACCTTCATGCCCTGATGGGCTACCCCCATGGTAGTCATCCCATCCCGCCTACGCTCCGTTATCGTCCGGCACAATACCTGTAAAATTGGTTTGTAAAGGACTCAGCAAACTACGCTGAGTATGAACGTGTGTAGCCCGTATGTTACCGGGCCACACGACTACTTGGTCAAATATTATTAAGTCATTTGCATGCTATAATAAAGCAGTAAAGTAGGCCACAATACATCATGGTTTCTTACACACTCAAAGGTAGCAAAGCATTAGCAACAAGCAACCAAGCATAACATACTGGCGTTATAGCCACATCAAACACACAACCAAGCACAACAAGCTGCTAGTATAGCAACAACACTCATGTAAATAATAAAGCGTGTGCACAGGTATGTTATACCCAAGACCCTCACTATAGGATCATTCGAACGTTGTGTGTTTTCATTTCTTTTCTTTATTCTCATAATGTGTATTTTCTTTCTCCTCCCTTGCACCATGTGTGCCAATCTTTCCTTGGTTCTTTAAGGATTATTTGTGAGTTCTCTTATCACCACAATTTGGAGAACGTCTTGTCCATAGCCAATCTTCCATTCCCGGATAGCTCTCTCGCTCTCTGTTGTTTTTTAATATTACTAGCCACTGCCCCGGATACCAAGGGTCCATCTCCCTATTCCTTTCAATGTTACTAGCCTCTGCCCCGGATACAAAGGGTCCATCTCCCTATGCCTTCTGATGTTCTGGTCTCTACCCCCGATACAAAGGGTCCGTCTCCCTATTCCTTTTAATGTTATTGGTCTCTCACCCCGGATACAAGGGTCCGTCTCCCTATTCCTTTTAATATTATTGGTCTCTACCCCGGGATACAAAGGTTCCGTCTCCCTATTCCTTTTTAGATTATTGGTCTCTACCCCGGATACAAAGGGTCCGTCTCCCTATTCATTTCTGACGGGTATTGGCTTATCATTATCATTGATAGTTCGACACCCATAGTGGGTGTCATTAGAGGTCCTCTATAGTTAAGAGGAGTTTTCCCTTTATGTAGTTCCTTTGTTTTGTTTACGAAGTTCGTTGTGTTTCATCTCAAGGTTTCATCAACGAGAAAGGGACTACACTACTGTGTGCGCGCAAGCAATATGCACAATAATAGCAAGCGGGTAAGCAAGGAAAATAAGAAATCTGTTCACATGCTTTACACAAGCTCACAACAGACAATAAGCACGGTAAAACAAACATCCGTTTTCATGCATTAGTCTTGTGGTCATAGTCAAACAAGGCACACACACACACAGCCGTGTAACACGCAACATACGAACCACACATGTCCATACCTGATTTAGGAGCAAGAGTTGTCTCACACACACAGGGGTCCCGGCTGGCGTTCGTTACGGCCCTAGCGTTAATTAAAAACGATTTGTCAGTTTATAATTTCATGTGATAACCCTTGTGACATTTCTCCTAGTTTTATCACATTTTATCGGGGTTGTTCCTTAGGTGAATTCTTTGTTGAATGCTCAAATGATATTAGCCCCTAGGATTCTCAAAGTATTAACCTTAAGCCTTAGCTTACTCCTAGGGCATTTACATCAACGTTTTACACGTTACCAAATACTTCTCACTAGCAAATGTTTTAGAGTATTCTAGGCACTAATATGTAACAGGTTTATCTAAGACGGGTTCTTTATATGCCGAGGAGGTATTCCTACCTTAGCTAAATGGCTATGCTTCAAGTTCATTATCAACACAATAATACTCCTCAAATATTTCTGAAACTCACTCATACTGAAACTTAAAGGTTTCAAAACTAAATAAGATCCTAGTATATAACTTTATCTAATCCCATTTTTAATGTGTCTACCGATACATAATCCTCCCAAAGAGTCTCACCAACCTAGCTGCATGGGTTGGTTATGTTTTGGGTTAGTTATCACCCACATCACACTCTCACCACTCCTGGAAACCGGCCAAACTGAAACACACACATCACAGAAACTGAAACCCAAATCTGTGTATACTCCCATTGAGTTCCTCTCTTCAATGCATTGAATTACTTTACAACTTTCCCAAAGTGTTCATGCCCTTAGGTGGATATACCAGCCAGGGCCTGAGCTCATTTCCAGGCCTATCCCAAACTACAACATCAATTGTATTACAATTACACAGAACAACACTCTTATAGAAAAGAAAAAAAATCTGAAACTGAATCTGGGTGTTCCCTTTCTTATTTCTTCTTTTAGCTTGATAAACTGTCTTCTAATCTTTCAAATGAGTGAACCAACTTAGATAAGGTATTAGTAATGACTTGGCTTTATCATTAACCCAAGACAACCCTCTTATGTCACTAGTATTCCAGTTATACAGAGAGCTCAATTTCCTGGAAAACTGAAACATCAGCTTGAGTATTCTCTTCTTCACCTTGCTTCTTACCTGATCAAACTGACTTGTACTCCTCCCCCGAGATGTTTATGACCTATTTAAATGTATTAGATATGTTTGGGTTCATTTACCTCCCAATACAACTCCTATAAACCTCCTGCCCATGGCTATACAGAAAACACAGGTTTTCAGAAGAAAAAAAACTGAAAACTGAACCCAAAATCTGTTATCTTCCCTTCCAACTCTTTCCTTTCCGGTTCACAAGTTGACCTCCCATTACCCCACTTATGTAGTAACTTAGTTAAACGTTTTGACAGGGCCATTTCCGACTCAAGAACAACCTAAGACACACTGATAGGCCCAAGGAGTTCTTTCATACAGAGGCTGGAACAAAGTGCAAAACAGAAACATATAACTGAGCTTCTATTATTCTGTTTGCTCACGAATTGGGTTCTCAGTTTCCCCTAGGTGGTCTAGACACTTAGTTAAGTAACTTGGTGTAGTTTTAACATTAAAATCACCCAAGCAATAGGGACTACATTCCTGGAGGTCTTCTACACAGAACCTGAAACAAAAACTGAAAACTTGTACACTAGATTTGGTATTTTCCCCTTTTCTGTTTTACTTCTCAAAGTGTGTACATACTTAATTCCTCTCATTAGCTATGCCTGTAGTCCTTTCTTAACCCACTATAACACACTTAACATTTCTGAAGTTCAGCTATACAGAAGGCAACCAGTTGTAGAACCTGAAATGCAATTTTTGTGCTTCTCTCCATTTAACTCTACTTTTAACGTACTGTATGATGTTTTAACTCTTCCTAAATTACTGGCTCAGTTATGTGGGTGTTTTGTCAAGCTTCTATCCCAAAATAAAACCCAAGGCAAATCAAAGACTACACTGTTGAAGGTTCTTTCACGAACCTGAAGCTGGAAATCAGAAGCCAAGAAACTGATGCGATTTCTTTTTCTGTGCTTCCTTTCTATTATCTATCGAAATTCCTAGTTTCTCCATCTTGTTTGGATACTTAGTTATGTATTTATTTACAGTTTTTTTTTGCTCTAAACAACCCAAAACAATCTAGTGATCCTATAGTAACTTGCTGTTACTGAATCGAGAACAAGGACTGTAACAACTGGAAACTGAAACCTGGTTCCCCCTTTTTTTGTTTTACATTCTTACATGTCTACTAATTCAGTAACGGTTTAAGCATTGTCTTAAGTGCATTATCAAGCCAACTCAAGTTAAGTGTTTTAATTCTGTTCTCAGTTTACTATTAAGTCGATACAACATTCACACCACCTCTGAAATTAGTTGTACAGAGGCAAAAATGTTACTGAATTGAAACTCCAGTTTCTATGCACTTCTCCTGCTACTCTCATGGTTATTGCACCAGATTGGGTTCTAAATTCCTCCCAAATGTTTATAACCCATTTGGGTGTATTGGCTACATTTTACTTTCATTATTTAGCCAACCTCAACACTCAAACCACTCTGGAAATCGGTTACACTGAAAACACAGTTACAGAACAGATTTTTTTTCTTTTAAACGTTTATGTTTCTGCTTACCACCACTTCAACTCTTCTTTTAATGTGTGATTTGTTTTTCCTTATCATTTCCCGCTTATCCCCACTTAGTCTAGTGTGTTAGAAACTCTTTAGGCTCATTATTGAACCAATAACATCCTTATAACTCCTCTAGAACTTTCGTTATACAGAAAAACAGTTATTTTAAAAATCTGTACAGAATACTCATGTAACTTAATACCTTGTGTTTTTCTTTTCTTTGTTTCGGAGTTGGTTTCTCCTGGAAATTCCTTGGAACAACGTAGGCTCTCAGGACCTTGAACTTTTGGACAACTAGAGGAATGTTTCCTGAAGTTAGGCTTTGCCAAACTAGAGAGAAGACGGGCTGGAGCAAACCGAATCTGTTTTGAAAGACTTTACCTTCTGGTTGTGCTTCAGCTAAAAGTTGGGCAGCTTTTGCTCAGGAGAATTTGAACACAGCCTAAAAGGCTGCCTGGAAGGTTTACGCATGTAAGGGAGCAAGAGAGAGTTGGGTGAGTTGTCTTTAATGGCACTGAAAACAGAATCGTGGGGCAAGTATCATAACTGTTTCATGGCCTTACCTTGGAACTGTATTCATGACAGTTTGGCTGAGTTTCTTGAGGATTTTGGTGCAACCCTGAGGAAGTTTTCTAGAGGGATTCATACATGCAGAAGGTTATACAAAAGAGGAAGTCAGCACTCACTGTTCAGACAACAACAGAGGGGATGGAAAGAGTTTTAAGTAACCAGCGTTACTGATTTCTTGCCCTTACCTTTAAGAGCTTTGGAGGGGATTTTGTTCACGGATCTTCAGAGATCCCACCAGCAGTGGTATGCAAATTTCTTACGTGATGAATACAGGCAGTTAGAGAGACTTGAGTGAGGATTTGGACCACCTCAAGAGGGGGAAAGAAACAGAAGAGTAGTTGGGTTGGTTATAAGTTTAACTGCTGTTTGTTACTGATCCTCATGGCGTGGGAGTTTGGAAAGGAATCATTCTCTGCCATGCATATGTGTCTATTGAATACTTTACTACAATCAAGACTGGGGCAGGTCGGGTCTGTGATCTCCAGTTACAAGGAGAAAAAGAAAGAGGGCATGGCATACAGGAATACCGTAGCCTGGAGTACAATCTTGCTCTGGATTTTTGTTGTCCGTTTCCACAGATTCTGAGGTGTGAAGTCTTGAAACAGCAACAGCTCTGATGCGAGTGTGGATTTCGAAACCGAAAAGGGTGGGATGAGGAGCACGTGAAGGTTGGGCACTAATGTGCTGTGTACCGCTCGAAAAAAAAAGACAAGGGAATATGGTGTCCCTGTGTACATGTCGGTAATGGGGAACAAAAGAAGTGGGTACTGTTGAAAACTTTCAACTCTCTGTACTTAATTTAGTGGTTTAGTTAATCTAACCGTGTATCATTACTTTTATGTCTAGAAGTGCAGTATGTTACTGAATACGAGCACAACTCAATCGGTTAAGACGTTCACGGGGTATACGAGAGGTACGGGGTTCGAACCTTAGTGGGAACGCCTTTGCTCCTTTTCTTTTTTTTTTGTATAAGCTATATACATGTTTATTTATATATATAAGCGACTATATAATATGCCGCGTTATTAATTGTATACGTTGCTAGTCATTTATACGTACATGTATATTCACATACCCCCCTTTTATGTTGTCGTGATTTAGTTATATGTAACTATGCGACGTTATTATTTATCATATACGACGTTGTAATATTGTAACGTTCTGTATATGTATTTTCATAAACGTACATATATAAGTACGTGACCGTATTAATACATGACGTTACATGTATATACCAAATTTAATTGCTTGTACATTATTATATGTCTGAATTATGGAACGTATTATTCCCGGATAATCTCCTCGCGTTATGATTTTACGCGTTTAATTGCTTAGGGATTTATAGTGGTAATATACTCGGGGTATTTCAATTTTGGTGTCTACAGCTCCATGTGTAGGTGATGAATAAATGAAGAAAAGAGCTATAATATGACTTAAACCATTACCTTAGGTGGGAATGAGTTGGATTTGCCTTGATTACTCAAGAACACAGCTTGAGAGCTTTAGGAACTGCTGCGGCTGGAATGGGACAAGAGGAAAGAGAAAGCAAGATTTTGTGTTTTAAGGAAAGAAATATGCAATGGAATAGTAAAGTGGTGATTCACCAAATTGGCTAGATATTTTAGTTAAAGGTTGATGTGCTGTCCTCCACCCTTAATTCTGCCGCCTCATTTAGGATAGGAATGGGTCAAGTCTTGACCATTGACTTGACTTGGTCAATATTGCTTAAAATGCACTATTTCGGTTACTATTCACAAATGAATGCCATATTTGTGATTTTTTGAAAATATTGGAATTAGACCTTCTAATGTGGTACATTATAGTACATTAGTATATCAAGGTCTAATCCAATGCCTAACACCACACAAAATCCACTCAGAAAGTCAATTTTTCTCAAAAACGTGCTTTAAGGAGTTTTAAAGCACAATTTGTGTTAGAACATGTTTTTGAGCTTGTTTTACTTTAAGAATAGTTTTATAGTGTTCATTACTTAATTATAATACTTAGGAATCCACTTTGGATCCTAATTGAGGTCACACAATCTCTATGGTGTCTTAAAGCACATTTTTGGCTTTACCGATCTTAAGGCATGTTTTTGCCTTGTTAAGATCTTAGATTGTTCCCCAATGGTATTAAGATGATTATTAATCTTCTTAGATCATTAATAGATTATTTAATCAAGTTTTTAAGATTAGGGGTATTTTAGTTAACGTCAAAACTATAATTCAGTAGGCTATGCGGTCCGATTATCGAAGGAAGAAGTAGTCTCCAATATTGGGAAGGTGGCATAAGGAAGTGGGACTTACATTGGAATAAAAGATTGTGAGGGACAGAATCGAACTCTTGAATAAATTTGAAGGCCTGCTGGCACAAAACACTCCAAACTGATAGAGCAAAGATATAGTGGTATTGAAATGGAACTGTAGGGAACTATGATAATATAGAGGGTCAATACGCTTAGTCGTGTTTTACTTCGTAGAGTTGGAAAATGATCATTTTGCCCCTACTTTAATATCTTTAAGAAATTACTATATTTAACTACAATTTGTGACATATTACGAGGTGACCCTAAATTTTTACGCACAGTCGAAATTCCAATATGCTTAGTCGGAAAAATGACCAATTTAGGGGCTAACGTAGGCAAAATTTATTAAAAACGGTTAAAAAAAGCAAAGAAGGATTCCGAAGTACTTATAAAGTAAAAAAATATCATAAAAATTATCATCAAAGTATACCATGACAAAGTTGACGAAAAGACGAACGCGTCGGCACAAACGGATCGAAAAATGAAGCTATAACGAAAAATATATGACGATTTTAAGACCGGAACCCGGCGCCGGTAAGGAGGGCTGGCGCCGGCGCCGGTAAAGAGGAACGCGCGCTAGCACGCGTCATTCTTTACCGGCGCCGGCGTCGGCCCTTCTTTGTTGGCGCCGGCGCCGGGTTCCGGTCTTAAAATTGTCATATCTTCTTCGTTATAGCTCTGTTTTTCAATCCGTTTGCACCGGGGCGTTCGTCTTTTTGCTACTTTGTCATGGTATACTTTGCTGATAATTTTTTTTGATATATGTATTATTTCTTATTAAGTACAACATTAACTATCATCGTCGTCTTGTTCAAAATTTCCCATCGACCACTAATTTCATGTCTGTTGAAAAAAATCTATTTGAAATTCATTGAAATTGTCTATCATTTCTACCAATTTTACATCCATTGACGAAGAATCTATTTGAAATTATCAAAATTTCCTATCAATCATTATTAACTATCATTGACTTCTTTTTATTCATAGTAAAACAATTATGCATGTTCTATTCTAATTAACAGACGAATTGGACACTGATCTAAATAGTTAGATGTATCTACATTAACTATCATCGACGTTTTGTTCAAACTTACCTATCAATTCTACTAAATTCATGTCCATTAAAGAAGAATTTATTTGACAATTATCAAAATTATCTACCATTTCCCCCAATTCATGTCCATTGAAGAAGAATCTGTGTGAAATTATCAAAATTGCCTATCAATATTGACATTAACTATCATTGACTTCTTATTCGATAGTAAAACAATCAACCCTGTTCTATTTTAATTACTAGACAAATTGGACACCGATCTAAATAGTTAGATGTATCAATATTAACTATCATCGACGTCTTATTTGAAATTGCCTATCAATTCCACTAATTTGATGTCCGTTGAAAAATAATCTATTTAAAATTCATCGAAATTGTCTATCATTTCCACCAAAATCTATCTGAAATTATCGAAATTTCCTATCAATATCGATATTAACTATCATTGACTTCTTACTCAGTAGTAAAACAATCAAGCCGGTTATATTCTAATTTAAAAACAAATTGGGCACCGATCTAAATACTTAGATGTATCGACATTAACTATCATCGACGTCTTTTTGAACTTGCCTATCAATTCCAGTAATATCATGTCAATTAAAGAATAATCTATTTGAAATTCATCGAAATTGTCTATCATTTCCCTCAATTTCACGTCCATTGAAGAAGAATCTACTGAAATTATCAATATTGTCTATCAATATCAACATTAACTATCATTGAATTCTTATTCGATAGTAAAACAATCAAGCCTGGTATATTCTAATTAGCAGACGAATTGGACACCAATATAAATAGTTAGATGTATCGACATTAACTATCATCAACGTCTTATTTGAAATTTCCTATTACTTCTACTAATTTCATGTCCGTTGAAGAATAATCTATTTGAAATTCATCGAATTGTCTATCATTTCCCTCAATTTCACGTCCATTGAAGATGAGTCTATTTGAAATTATCAATATTGTCTACCAATATCGACATTAACTATCATTGACTTCTTATTCGATAGTAAACCAATCAAGCTTGTTCTATTCTTATTAGCAGACGAATTGGACACCGATCTAAAGAGTTAGATGTATCAACATTAACTATCATCGAAGTCTTATTGAAATTGCCTATTAATTCCACTAATTTCATGTCTGTTGAAGAATAATCTATTTGAAATTCATCGAAATTGTCTATCATTTCCCATTTCTCAATTTCACGTCCATTGAAGAAGAATCTGTGTGAAATTATCAAAATTGCCTATTAATATCGACATTAACTATCATTGACTTCTTATTCGATAGTAAAACAATCAAGCATGTTCTATTCTAATTAGCAGACGAATAGGACACCGATCTAAATAGTTAGATGTATCGACATTAACTATCATCGACGCCTTATTCAAAATTGCCTATCAATTCCACTAACTTCATGTCCATTGAAGAATAATCTATTTGAAATTCATCAAAATTGTTTATCATTTTCCTCAATTTCATGTCCATTAACGAAGAATCTATGTGAATTATCAAAATTACATATCATATCGACATTAACTATCATTGAAATCTTATTCGATAGTAAAACAAACAAGCATGTTCTATTCTAATTAGCAGACGAATAAAACACCGACCTAAATAGTTAGATGTATCGACATTAACTATCATCGACTTCTTGTTTGAAATTGTCTATCAATTCCACAAATATCACGTCCATTGAAAACGAATCTATCTAAAAAATTTCTAAATTGTATATCATTTCCACTAATTTCACGTCCGTTGAAAAGAATTTATGATAAACATCTAAATTGTCTATCATTTCCATTAATTTCATGCCCATTGAAGAAGAAATTATTGGAAATGATATACAATTTAGATGACTTTCAATCAGATTCTTCTTCTACATTCATGAAATTAGTGGAAATAGACAATTTCAATGACATTCAAATTGATTCTTCTTGAACATACGTGAAATTAGTGAAAATGATAGACAAATTTAATGATTTTTATATAGATTTTTCTTCAATAGACATGGAATTAGTTGCAATGATGGACAATTTTAACATTTCTCAAATAGATTCTTCTTTAACGGACATAAAATTAGTGGAATTGATAAGCAATTTAAATAAGACATCGATGATAGTTAATGTCGATACATATCATATAACTATTTAGATCGGTGTCCAATTTGTTTGGAAATTAAAATAGAACAAGCTTGTTTGTTATACTATCGAATAAGAAGTCAATGATAGTTAATGTCAATATTGATAGGTAATTTTGATAATTTCACATAGATTCTTCTTCAATGGATGTGAAATTGAGGGAAATGATAGACAATTTTGATGAATTTCAAATAGATTATTTTCAATGGACATCAAATTAGTGGAATTGATAGGCAATTTCAAATAAGACGTCGATGATAGTTAATGTCAATACATCTAACTATTTTGATCGGTGTCCAATTTGTCTGGTAATTAAAATAGAACAGGGTTGATTGTTTTACTATCGAATAAGAAGTCAATGATAGTTAATGTCAATATTGATAGACAATTTTGATAATTTCATATAGATTCTGCTTCAATGGACATGAAATTGGGGGAAATGGTAGATAATTTTGATGATTGTCAAATAAATTCTTCTTTAATGGACATGAATTTAGTAGAATTGATAGGTAAGTTTGAACAAGACGTCGATGATAGTTAATGTAGATACATCTAACTATTTAGATCAGTGTCCAATTTGTCTGTTAATTAGAATAGAACATGCATAATTGTTTTACTATGGAATAAGAAGTCAATGATAGTTAATATTGATATTGATAGGAAATTTTGATAATTTCAAATAGATTCTTCGTCAATGGATGTAAATTGGTAGAAATGATAGACAATTTCAATGAATTTCAAATAGATTCTTCTTCAACGGACATGAAATTAGTGGTTGATAGGAAATTTCAAACAAGACGTCGATGATAGTTAATGTTGTACTTAATAAGAAATAATATATATATCAAAAAATTATCAGAAAAGTATACCATGACAAAGTAGACGAAAATACAACGCGCCGGCGTAAACGGGTCGAAAAACGGAGCTATAACAAAGAAGATATGACAATTTTAAGACCGGAACCCGGCATCAGCGCCAACAAAGAGGGTCGGCGCCGACGCCAGGTTCTGGTCTTAAAATCGCCATATCTTTTTCGTTATAGCTCCGTTTTTGATCCGTTTGTGCCGACGCGTTTGTATTTTTGTCTACTTTGTCATGGTATACTTTGATGATAATTTTTATGATATATTTTTTTACTTATATAAGTAGTTCAGAATCCTTCTTTACTTTTTTTTGAACCATTTTTAATAAATTTTGCCTACATTAGCCCCTAAATTGGTCATTTTCAGACTGAGCATATTGGAATTCCGACTGTGCGTAATGAAATTTGGGGTCACCTCGTAATGTCACAAATTATGGTTAATTATAGTAATTTCTTAAAGATATTAAAGTAAGGGCAAGATCGTAAAGTTTTTTAAAATTATGACTGTGCGAAGTGAAAACACGACTGAGCGTACGAGTTCAGATAATATATGGATGTTTCTGGTGCAGTGGAAACCGGTTTTAAAAATTAGAGATGAGTTCGCAAAGTAAGGAAGGCCGGTTTGGTAGATACGTTGATTGTGAATAATAAATTAAAGGGAAATTTCACAAGATACCACTGTTTAAGTTTATATATTCATAAAATACCACAGTTTTTCGTAATTCAGCTTTAAACATGCTTAAATGTTGTCTAAAATAGATGAAACTTTACATGGACGATGTTAAAGTGTTATATTTGGTCCAATATCAAATTTGAAGTTTTTAAGCTCATATGTGACATGTGGGACCCAATGAACACATGTAAAGTTTCATCAATTTTGGACAACGTTTAAGCATGTTTAAAGCCGAATTACGAAAAAAACAGTGGTATTTTGTGAATTAGAAACTTAAATAGTGATATCTTGTGAATTTTCCCTAAATTAACTATGAAGATGGCTTATGATTTTTTTTCACTGACTTTGTTGATGGATGATTGAAGAAGGTGGTTTGGAACAAATATAGCTATCCGCAACATTATTTTATTGGTGTATGGGTAGTGAAGGTGGCCATTGTGACCGAATAGAGCCGGAACCGGTTGGACCCAGAACCGATCGGAACCGTATGCAAGCGAAGTGATTGAATCTGAATACTCTTTGGAGTTTGGGACGGAATCGAACCCGAAATCACCTTGGAACCGGTTGGAATCAGTTCCGGTACATTTTGGGTAAGGACGAATACGAAGAACTAGAACTGAAACCGGTGGAACTGCCTTAGAATCGGTCAAAACAACCGTTAATTTCCGCCTCCCCTTATGAAAATTTAAAAAATCATTTTTTTTTGAAAAATTCAAATCTGGAACCGGAACTAGCTAGTAAGGATCTGACCGGAAACGATTTTTTGAGTGAATCCGAAATGAATACAGTCTTTAAAACTGGAATCAGAACCAGTCGGAACCAGAACTGTGACCAGCTTTAATAGGTAGGCTGTAACACCCCTACCGCTAATTACAACCATTAACTCATAATCGTTTCGTTCATCATTACCATTGCAACGGAAAATCCATAAACAACAGAGGGTGATACAATGCCGTAAGCCACCCACGCGAATAACAAGGCCTAACAATAACAATAATGATCTGATGGACCGGAATACCCGAGTACTTAAACAAACAATAACATTCACTTTCCGAATCTAAACCGAGTCACATACAATCTTTAATTCAATACTATACCGAGTCTTTCACGTTCTATGCCGATAACACATTCGGACTTTGAAATACCCCAAACCTTGATATGTTGTTTAAACATTAAACTATGGTATATTAAGGCTAAAAAGTGCCTTAGAAACATTAGTGAACGATTTAAACCATAGTAAAACAATAAGGTACCATAAACACAGTTTGAGCAAAAACATGCTCTAAGCTTGGAGTGAACTTGGTTAGGACCCAAAGGTCCTACCAAGACTTTAAAACATTCAATTATGATTTAATAAGGCTAATTAAGTCCTTAGGAGACTTTAGTAGACAATAAAACTAAACAAAACACAAATAAATACCTTAAAGCCAATATGGGCGAAAATGTGCTCTAAGCTTGGGATAAGTTTGGTTAAGACCTAATAAGCTTACCAAGACCTTAATTATATGTTAATGAACATTTCAAACCAATTACTAAAGAAAAGTAAAAGAAAATAAAGTAAAGTTACTATTTGCTTTATAACATAGATATCTTCAAACTTTGCCTCTCTCCTCACTCCTTTTCTTCATTTCCTCTTGTTCCCACCGTCATCTTCCTCCATTCTCCCAACCAGAACCGTTCATGGTGCAGCACCTCTCTTCTCCAACTTCAATTGCTCACCAAATGTTCATTAATGCTCCAAATCAAATTCTAAGACCATATTTGTCTTAGTTAGACCAAGCTCTTCACTTCTATCTTTTCAAATCTTCAAGAACTCCATTTTGGTGCCATGAAGAATCTCCATTGAAGGGGGAAAAGCTCATCTTCTTGCATATTGTTATTCTCCTTTGTTTTGAGGTAATAAAGATCAAAGAAAATCCATGTTCCCTTCATTTTTTTATATGGCCGAAAATTCACCCTTTAATGGTGTATTTTCTTGCTCTTCATTTAGCTTGAATTGATCTCCAATGGACTACGTGGAGTCCTCTCTTGCTATTTAATCAAGTTCCCTTGCAAATCCAAGGTAAACATCTCATTTAGTGTTTAAAACACTTATGTTAATCTAGGGTTTGTTCATGAGCTTAGGTATAATGCTTAATGCTCATCATCTTTACTTGTATATTGATTAGAAGTTTGACAAGCAATCAAAAACACCTTGCCGATTTTTAATCAAGAAGGGCAAGGAAAAACAAGTGAGGAAGTTTTGAAGAAAGAGAGGTAAATGAGTTACCTTAATGAAGTTTTATGTGTCCTATGAAATTGAGCTTTAAAATGCTTATTAAAAACTACCTAAGAGCCAATGGGAAATGAGATAGCAAACTATCCAAAAAGGAGTTTATTAAGGACATATGAGATGTTGTGTGTATTTGCAGGTCAAAGGCAAATATAATGCGGGAAATTCAGTGTTTAAGGTTTATGCAATTTAAGGGCCTAAGAGCCATGCTATTTAAGGGCCTAGGTGCCAAGCAATTTAAGTTTATGCACTATATTGTGATGTAGTGTAGTTTAAAGGTTTAGATGTGTGTAAAGAACATTCTTTGTGAAGAAGAATGTCTTGGATGGTTAAAGGATGGAAAACAATATGTTTGTGTGTAAGGAATGTGTATTAAGTGATTAAGTGTTCTTGGTTGACAAAAGGTGAAACCTAAGTGTTTGGGTGTGAGAATATACAAGAGAAGCTATGGCAAAATTTAGTTGATAAGCAAAGGAGTTTATATGTTCTAATGAGATTTTATGACCCAGAAGGTACTAGGAATTGTTAAGTTTCAAGGTGGTGAAAGAAGGTGAATTAAGATGTTCTTAAGTGTTAAGATGCCTTGGGCATGGTCTTGGAGGATTTAGAGATCAAATGGGTGTTTTAAAACACACCAAGGTTATGTTACGTGAAGTGCTATAAGTCTTGTGCAAGTTTTGGTAAACAAAGGAAAAGAATAATGCCTTGTGAAGGTCTAAATGTAAACTTGTGGAAATAAAAGGAGTTGTGTAATGGAGGTGTTTGTGAGAAATAATGTTTTTGGAGTAGTGGTAATGTTTGTGAGACAACACTTTGGTTAGTTGAGGTAGTAGGCATAATATACCACTTAGAAATCTAAGGAAAAATGTTATAAGTGTTAGGAATTGTTGTAAGAAATTGAGTAACAAGTTAGTGATGATTTAGGAAGGTTAATGCTTGTTTTAAGGTGTTTAAACATGTAGGAAACATGTGGAAAGATTATGGAATGATTAGGTAAGGTTTAAGGTTGGATTAGGGGTTGAAAAATGATGTTTTGACAAGTTATTGACATGGTCCGGGACCTAGCCCTTGTATAGGTACCCGGACCACCCATAAAAACATGCCAAGAGTACAAATCAGTGATGGTCCGGGTCCTTGGGTCCGGACCAAGTCCCGGACCAGGGCAAAAATGTTGTAAAATGTGTTTTAAAGGCTTCTAATCATGGGGGATTGAATGGTAATGGTTTTAGATGATGTTTAGGCCTTGTTTGATGACATATAAAGGCCTTAAAAATGTGTGAACAAGTGTAGGTTTGTTGTGAGATTTGTGAACTTAAGATCACAAGAGTAAACTAAGTGTGACGGGATGACGGGGTAAACTATGGGCGCATTAAACGTTAAGCAATCATGTTACCCCAATGTTAATGAAAGTAATTGTGATGCTACCAGTTGTACGGGATTTGTTCGAGGAACCTAAAAGGGCACAATATAGTGGACCGCGATGACAGGTATGGTTTTCTTGCAACCTGTGTCCTACCGGATTACACCGGCTGTATGCCAATGTGTTTTTCTGTATGTTTGCCACGTTATAAGATAAATCATGAAACGAGTTTACAGTCGTTGTTGTTGTTGTGTGTTGCGTACCGATACCGGTAATCTCGAATGCGTATGAAAGGCTAGTTAACCAATATTAGGTAAACGTAAGAGAACGATATCCGGTATAATGTTTCCAACCTAAGGAACGTTCTAACCACGGCTATGCATGAGTTAGTTATGTGTTTGTTTGTGCGTGTTAATATGTTCACTACCCTTGTGTGTGTCTAACTAGACTTAACCACCTGATTGTGAATTAATGTACTAAGTCCAATAAGAGACTTCTAACAAGTGCTAACCGGGGAGTGAGGAGTCCGGTAGTTCCGGCCACGCGTGTGAGTATGGGGGTCGTTGTCATATCAGGTTCGATCCTCTCTGTATGTTATGGTTGTTTTCCTTTTTGTTTTCCAACCTTCCCTTTAGCTTAACCAAGGCTATTTTACTGACTCACATCGGGCCACAGGGGCATACTATGTTTGTTCGGTGTGCTTGGATTACTATATCCGACACCCTTGGTGTTAAGTTATCCGTTCATTTAACGAGACGGTAACGAGTTATGTAACGAGCTTATCATGAGTTTGGAAACATTCTCTAGGCTCTACAAGTGAACTAACTATGTTTGGGCCGGTTCGTAAAGGGAACCGTTCCCGTTATGTTATGTATTATTGTTGTGCTGCAATTCTTATTGCGATGTGATGTTATATGTTAGTGTTAAGATGTGGAGTATGTGGATCATGGATATGAATTCCAGTTTATTATAAGAGGCGTTTAAGGATAACCCGATTGGTGGGTAAGTGTCATCTATTAAGGAAATAGCTCCATTAAAGGAGAAACACTCTAGGGGTTTAAAGATCACAATGAGTGAATTATTAAGTGTAGATGTGTGGCTGTTTTATTGAGCCATTGTTGTGCAGTGTAATGTGTTGTGTGTTGTAGTTTACATGCATGATTTAAATATAATCAATAGCATGGCCTAGACGACAATTAGTTGTGCGTGGCCCGGTAGCATGCGGGCTGCGGGATTACCATACCAGCAAAGGTGCTGAGCCCCTGGGGGCACCCTTTCTTCTCTTCCTATTTCAGGTACAAGGAGCTGGAGGCCGTCCGAGAGTAGGACAGGGTAGTTGATTGTGCACGGGTAGTTAATGAATTCTTATGTATGTAGGTGTAGTAAGACCGAAATTGTGTTCGGCATTAGTTTGTAAATACTCAGTACAGTTGGAATGTATATGTATACTGGTTGTTGTTAATGGAAAGGGATAGTAATGTGTAGTTGCTCGGGGAATCTAGTCCATCAGACCGATACAATGTATATGTATTAGCCTTGTTAGCCACGTGGGTGGTTAACGGCGGTTGTAAACACCAAGAGTTAAGTAAGTAATGTGATGAGTTAAGTTGTCCGCTGCCAGTGTGTTGTTAAGTGTGTTGTTGTTAGTTGGGGTGTTACAGACTTACCCTACTAACAAATACAATACACATGTATTCAAATCGTCTACCCATGCTTAACCGTCATCCCCATCCTACTCTCAGCGGTATCGTCTCCATCGTTCCTGAAAAAGAATGGGTGGCCCAAAGGGGCTCAGCACCTTTGTTGTATGGTAGACGTGCAACCCGCTACTACCGGGGTCACACCCAACTAATTCTCATCTAACATGCGATTGATTTATTTAAATCAAAACATGAAGTGCAATAAACATACAACATGCTCGTAATCAAACAAGTATTCAAGCAATAGAATACAACCAACAAGGATATCACATCAAGGTCATTAGACTTATTTACCTTGTTCTTAAAGCCTTGAGAAAACCTATCTCAAGTAATCTCATTCTCATTATTCACTAACTTATCCTTTCAATCGGATAGTTTTAATTGTCTCTTAGATCATAGACACTCTCGGTCTCGATCTAGTTTTTCTCAATTATTATTTCTTGAATAATTCTTAAGTTAAGCCTCATAGGCTCCGTGCAGAGACACATATAGATCTCACCACCGGGCTTTATAATCTCAACTCAAAATTAGAAACATTCTCTCATGTTTCCTCTTCCCTAGCCCATAATACCCAGCTTACCTCTTTAGACGGGTAAGCTCTGCTAGTTCACTCCAAATGGGCACCATTATGTGGCACAGGGCCCCACAGTGCACCACTATGTGGCACAGGGCCCTATAAGAAGGGAGTTCGACCACAGGAATCAGAAACAAACACTCTATTGTTTCCTCTTCCTTGCACGCGTGACTTATAATCCCCCTAACCCAACTCTCGGGTTAGTAACAATATATACTCATATATATTAGTCAGTAGCATCTTTTTGATGCTATCTCACAACTTTAGGAGGTTTTTTAATCGTTGTATACACCGATTTAAGGGTCGCCCCTACACTTCCAATACTTGAAAGTTTGGTTGTTTTCTCATTACGGAGGTCGACTAGTCATAAAGGGGAGTAATTAGTCTCGTGCATCTCTTTTCACATTTCATTTGAGTTTAGAAGTTCAAGCTATCGTTGTTCATTATCGATAGTTCTCATGTGTATACCATGTTTAATTTATTTCATGGTTCGACTCCTTCTACGAGTCACTAACCAACCTTATTAAATTTCAGGACGGTCTACAACTCTCAGTTAGACCATGCACTCAAGCAAGGATGGTTAGTACACACAACATGCATCAAGATATATATATATATGTATATATCAAATGCAGTAAACATTTTCGTGCTTTTATCTTATTAGGTCGGCACACAAAGCAAGCAACACACAAGGCGAACGCAACTCGGCTGGATACAAGTTGCAAGAAAACCATACCTTTCACCACGGAATTAGTCTAGCGTTATCCTCGCGCTCCTCCGGTAATTCCGAACAACTGGTTACATTACAACATGTCTATTAACGTTAAAGGCAATACAGAATTTAAATGACTATTGCACCCGTAGTTAACCCCGTTGTCCCGTTAATCTTAACTTTGTTCAAGTGATTTTATGTCCTCAACTTACTCAATCAATCTAACACTTACTTATACTCCTAATGACCTTACATGTCATTAAACAAGTCTTAATTATCTTATAACAATATTACCATTCAATTCCCCATCATTTAATGCCATAAAAACACTTTCATAACAATTTTGGGGGTGGTCCCGGACTTGGTCCGGCCCCTAAGTCCCGGACCAATACATAGCCTAACTCTCAGGTGAATTTTTCATGTGGTCCGGGACTTTTTCCCCAACTCAAGTCCCGGACCAAGCTGCTGTTGTATCAACTCTTAGTTTGTTTAATGGGGTGGTCCGGGACTTTGTCCCCAACTCAAGTCCCAGACCAAGTGCAGAATGTTATTCTCGGCTCAATTTAAAGTGTGGTCCGGGACTTGTTCCTAGACCTAAGTCCGGACCATAGCAGAAATCTCAAATTTGACAGTTTTAAATTCTATTCCAACTCCAAATCTCACCCAAATCGTTTCCAATCTTCCCCCATATTCTAACATTTTCTATCACTTAAACATACCTAAAGACACCATAAATCTCCTCAAATCCTTGATCACACTTTTCACTCAAATCTTGATCAATCATACAATTTCCATCTTATTTCATTTCTGCATTTGCACTTAATTTCAAGTTTCCTAAACTGCACCCTTGTTTTCTCATTTCTCTAGCTCAATTGCTTCACCTACCATTCCTTTGACCATGCCAAAATTTCCCAAAGAATCCTCATTTATATTACCAAAGTCCAACCATATCCTCCAAGGTTATACAACCTAGTTTACTTCTAGCAAATCCCAAACATTCTTACAATTATTTGTCACAGATTTGGCATTTCTATTCAATCCTTCACCCAATTCCTCAAGGTGATTACTAACCCAAATTGATCCCCAATTATTGTAACACCCCTACTAATTCGGTTCCTAATAGTCCTATAAATGTCGCGCACAATAATATCTCGCAGCGGTAAATAATAAACTATCGCCCTAATGGTGTCACTGTTATCACTCGCCCATACGGGTGATAACGAATTACCTGATAATCAACTTGCGAAACGTATTCCCGCAGTGACCACAAGAGATAGATAGTAGAACAACAACTTAAAACAAATCTAACATCAACAATTATTACAGACCGTGAGCATCTAAACCAAGACACCTCGGTTAAACAACCCGAGTCCAAACAACCTGAGTATCACACCGTACCAAGTCTAAACCAACTGTACTATCACAATAGTCACGCCTCGCTGCGACCCCACCAGCTAGTCACTGAAATAAAGATGGTTTGTGGTATGGAATCAGCCCCTGCTGAGTATGTCATCACATGCCCGTCATGCCCCCAAAGACCCTCAATTATTTGGTCGAGAGCATGAGGTTCATTACATGCAATACCGTTTTAATATTTAACTGTAAATCAATTAACAGTAATATCCATACAATAACACAACAACCGTCAACATATATAATATAACCACACGTATAACCAATGAACAACCAAGCGAAACAACGAGAATAATAAAAACAAGTACTAGTTCTCGTCCATGGTGTAGAAACCAATATCGTTCGCCACTGTATAATTCTCAAACTGTATTATTGTCAGTATACCTAGTGGACAATGTCTCATTAAAACGACATGTCTCTAGTTACCCATATATTATGGCGGGTTCACCCACGGCAGTAGTGTAACGCCCCTATTTAACATATTTATAGCGGAAATAAAATACTAAAGGCGTACAGATCATCGGGTTCCAAACACCGGGCACCAAACCTCACCAATTACAACTTAAATCTACAAAAGCACGGTCTGAACTCGAAAAAAACTTAACACAAAAAATAATAGAAATTAAAAATTAACTCTCCCAAAACCTAGTCCCATCCCAATCACTCTTTCTCTTCGTGGCCACCTGTAAATCAATTCGTACCTGCAAGATGAAACCAAGCAGCCCACCCCGAAAGGGGGGTCAGTTCCCTGGAATGGAACTGGTACGATCCTCCAAAACAACTATAAAACAATTCTTAAATAAATAATAACTCGAAAACAAACACTTAAAACACTCAGAGGAATAAAGCATTTCACAATTCACCAAATCAAGATAACGATAGATAAGAACAAAGGTTAATCACTGAAAGATAAGGTTAGTGAACGAAATCACATCATGAGTTAGTGAACATCCATTTCTTAGTTAAACCCAATTCCCGTTAGGAGTAGAAAAACTCAGATAGTCACAAGGGACTAGGAAAGATGAAATAGATCCAAGAATCAAGAACTCAAGAGTGGAATAATTCAACTGGGAGAGATGGCCCCCACCGCCAATCACGTCCTTTTAGGACAGGGGATATACAGCCCTCACTGTTTATCACGTCCCTTTTGGGGACAGGGGATATACAGCCCCTCACTGTCTATCACGTCCCTTTTTGGACAGGGGATATACAGCCCCTCACTGTTACCATTGAAGACGCGCGCACGTCGAAAGAAAGATTTCCAAGATTGACCTTTTCCAAAAATCCCGCTAGATCACCAACTACCCAGAGCAATACCAAAACACTCAGTCCTATAGAGTGCAGAAGCGTAAACCCTAAGCAGCCAATGTCTAACGGGCAACCAAGTAGAAGGAACCAATACCCAAGTGAGTTTCATCCAAGGCTCAGTAGTCACACAAGCTGAGTTAGTCACAACCATTTCTTTTTTTTGAAATTTCCTCTTAAAGTCAGCTAGCGTTTTCCAAAACATTCCATAAGTCAATCATCAAAAATATCGGAGTACGAGAAATCGTACAAAACATTCCATAGAGTCCAAAAACACAACAAGTTGAGTACGAGAAATCGTACCTGGTACGTGAAGAACAATAGCTAGCTCGTATAAGTGATTCCCCAAAAGTAACCTATAATTAAGGCGTTCCAGGTGTTGATTAGTTAAGAGACTTATAAACCTAACAGCCTTCTTCACTTACTGATTAATAATTTCAGGTTACCATTATTCTCTTACAAAGGTTTGGGCCTGACTTGTTAACTAAATCCTTTGTTAGGCCCCTCGTTTAGTTTGGAATGATTTAGAATTTATTCCTGAGAGTGGCCCAAACTCTCTTTGGATTGTTAAAGTGGGCTTTTGGAGTTCATAGACTTGGGCTTAATGGGTTAGCCCAAGACCGGGTTAAGTTATGTTGTGTAATTAAAACTCTTAAATTAATAGTGATTATTTAATCACTCACTGACTAAAACCTAAGGTTTAAATATATAGATATAACTACTTATTATAAAATCACAAGGATTATTATTTCCCTCAACCATATTAATGTATTTATATACATGTATATTCATATATATGTATATCTTTATGTATTAAATTTATCCATAGCATTTTAGGAAATTTACTGTATTTATTAATGTTCCATAACTTCTAGGCTTAACACAACCGACTTAAGGTTAATTACATAATGTGTTTCCTTGATTTATTTAATATATATAAGTATACCCGTATTAGAATTACTAAGACATTCCCTATGTAATTTACCATATTTTAACTATCTTATTAATACAACCTTAAACTGTATTCTAAGTATATTTCATAAGGTATTTCTTTTACCATATCTTAGGGTTCTAGCTCTTATAATATTTAGTTATTATAAGTGGTAATTTAATTAGTTCCTTGATTTACTATAAGTTACTTCTTAATTCCTTTTTATAAATGCGTAAAAATAAATATATATATATATATTTGTTCCTTAGTTCATTTAAAATATTAACTCCCATATTATATAGTAAATAAAATGTAGGATAATTAAATTCCTTAATTTATATAAGTTTCTACTTAAGTAAAATATATACATATATGTAAATAATTCCACTTCTCTTAAAAGCTAATACAAAAACATTTATAAACTTACTGTTATAAAATGTTAATTTAGTTCCCTATATTTCCCCAGCTTAAAAGTTAATAGCAAACCATACTTTAATTTTGATTACATTAAAAACCTTATATTATAGGTTATTCTTATGAAAAACTCATAAACACAATTTTAAAACCTTTTACCATTGCCCAAAAATCCCCAATTTAATATACAGTAACTATAACATTTTAGACATATTATAAAATTTTTATTTCATAAAAATATCTTTTTAATTTAGCCAAATAATTCCAGAAACCCGTAACTTGTAAAAATCATAACTTATGTTTAAAAACTCCAAAACCATAATAATTTACATCAAAATAAACTACATAAAATAAGGAATCTATGGTTAAAATTTCAAGTCAAAATACATTCGGGAAGATATTTAAATTAACCCAACAAGTTAGACTATTTACTGGAATTTATTAAAACTCTTATAAACAATTCTGGTATGTTTTAATCTCGGCCGTCCAATCTCTTAAAACGAGATCGGACGGCCCTGTACGACGAGTTCATCAGCGAGCTCATTAAACAGATCGAGTACTAAATCGCCTATAACTCCTAATCTACAGAACGAAATCGAGTGATTTTTGTTTCTATGGATTCGTAATCAAATTTCGGTTCTATTGTACCGATTTCCCCAATTATAATGCAGAGTTCATCAAGATTCGAATTCGATTGGAAGTTAGGGTTTATCTCGGTACAGAATAAAAATCGAAGCAATTCATCCAAATTCTCCTAACCTAACACGAAATGACTAAATTGGACATGGTTTAGGTCGACAATGAAGTATAGATTAGCAACAACGAAGAATTTGAGGAAAGACTCACCGGAATTGCAATATCGGAGAGAGAATTCGAGAACGGACTCTGGAAAAAACTCGAACTTCCGACCAGTTCGTGAAGCCAACTTTGAGGATCTATAAGTTATTGTACAGATCGATTTAGGCTTTGTTAATTGGCTCAATAGAAAGATGAACTTAGCTCTACACATTGAAACTAGAACTAATCCTAACTCGCACCATACAGAAAGATATTGAAGTTACAAAACACGAGTTTACCTTCTGTTTCGGTGTTATTTTATGTGCTGTTGAAACCGAAACTTTAGACCTCTATATCTCCCAACTGGTTACGAATCAGACTTGGACATAAACACGAAAATTGTAGAGGGATTAGAGATCTTTACAACGAGCTAAAGAAATCGAATTTTGGTTGATTAACGAAGAAGTTATGATTGACGCAAGTTACCTGAAAACGAAGGAAATTCTGGAATTCTGGAAACAGTCTCGCAAGGTGGCTACTTTGGCTCGATTTTCCGGTTGACTCAGAAGGATCTAGGGTTTGTATGAGTAATGGTTGGAAAGAGGAATTGTAGGAGAAGAGAATGGTGAAGACGGCATGGAAAAATATTGAGAGATGTGAAAGTTATAGCCGTCTAAAGTTAGGGCAAAAATCGGTTCCGAAAATCAGGGAGATAAAATCGGCTAAGTGTGGGCGACATTGAGAGTGACACGTGGCAGATTTTAAAATTTTGATTCAAACTTCAATCTAGCATAACTTTGGCTAGGATGATCCGTTTTTGACGTTCTTTTTATCGATCTTCATGGTTTTCATAACCTATTTATTGGTATAGGTTTCATGGCCTGGTTTGACCATTCTCAAAAAGTCAACTCTAGCAAGGCTTAATAAGCTTTAAGGTTTCTAGAATTTTATATTGACTTTTATGTTTCAAAACAATGTTCCAACACTTCCTAAAATCTTTATAATATTTGGAGTGTTTAATAATTTTCCCAAGATTTATTGACTTATAAATCTATTATTAAATTCATAATACTATATAATAATGTATAATAATTAGGGTTAAATAGGAGAAAACCCCTAAATAAATTTCACAATTCCATATAATAATTTAATATTCATAATTCCATATAATAATTTAATTTTTAATAAAAGAAATCCCCTAAATTAATTTAAATTAATTTAGGGGTATTTCAGTATATCCCCCTTAAAAGAAACTTCGCCTCGAAGTTTAACAATCAACTAATAGGCACTCACACCGCTTCGGGTGTGCTGAGACAATAATAACTTCAATGAAATTCCATACCATTCCAATCCTTTATCTCCATTCCACATTCCACTCGAGGGTACCGAAATCAAAGTACCGAAACCATAACAACGTGAATCAAAATATAAACTGAAACAAAACACAACACAAACGTGACAAGGTACTGTGCCACAACGTAAAACTACGTACATACATACACCTCTCATTACTAACAATGCAACGAGGCATAATCCGGATGAGATAACGAAGGAGGAGTATGCCAGCATATCCCCCTTAAAAGAGCTAAGGTACGCCCTCGTACCGCCACTAACGTGAATCATCTCAGGATAGCAGAGTATCATGCAAACAGATGTGGGTACTTAACTCTCATGGAGTCCTCGGTCTCCCAAGTAGCTTCCTCGACCCCATGATGTTCCCAAAGAACCTTCACTAACTTAACTGATCTGCCCCTCGTTTCCGGACCTTCGTGTCCAAGATCTGTATAGGAGTCTCCTCATACCTCAGTGTAGGCTCAATCTCTAACCTCTCTGGCTGCAGTACGTGAGAAGGGTCAGGCATATACTTCTTCAACTGAGATACGTGAAACACATCGTGTACCTTCCCCAACTCCGCTGGTAGCTCGAGTCTGTAAGCAACTGGGCCCACTCGCTCCGTAATCCTGTACGGGCCGACATACTTAGGGCTTAGCTTCCCCCTCATCCCGAATCTGAATATCCCTCTCATCGGGGACACTCGTAAGAAGACCATGTCTCCCAACTGAAACTCGAGCTCTCTGGTACGCTGATCCCCATAAGACTTCTGTCTGGACTGCGCTGCCCTCATGTGCTGCTGAATAACCCTAACGTCATCCTGCAGTGTCTGAATATACTCAGGCCCAATCAAGACCGCCTCAGCAGGGTCACTCCATGATAAGGGAGTCCGGCACGGCCTGCCATATAGAGCCTGAAATGGTGCCATGCCGATAGACGCGTGGTAAGAGTTATTATAGGAGAACTCTACCAGGTGTAGACGCTCTACCCAACTCCCCTGATAATCCAGAGCGACTGCTCGCAACATATCCTCCAATGTCTGAATAGTCCTCTCAGTCTGCCCATCAGTCTGCGGGTGAAAAGCTGTGCTAAGTCGTAGCTGAGTCCCAAATGCCTCCTGTACCTGACGCCAATATCGACTGAGGAAACGAGTGTCACGATCCGAGACGATCGTCTTCGGTACCCCATGGTACCGGATATGCTCCGTGGTAAACACCTCAGCCAGTTTGGGCACCTTCCATGTGTCCTTGATAGGTATGAACCTAGCTGTCTTGGTCAACCTATCGACTATAACCCATATGGCGTTCAGTCCACCTCTAGCTGGAGGGAGACCGACCACAAAATCCATGCTGATGTCGTCAAACTTCCAGCACGGTACTGGAAGTGACTGAATCTGGCCGCCTGGTCGACGATGCTCAAACTTCACTTTCTGACAAGTGAGGCATCGAGAGACAAAATCAGCTACATCCCTCTTCATCCCGCTCCACCAGAATAATTGCTTCAAGTCCTTGTACATCTTGGTGGCTCCAGGGTGTACTGATAATGTCGAGGAATGAGCCTCTGAAAGAATCCTGGTCTGAAGCTCTGTCGCATCCTGAGGAACGCAGAGTCTGCCTCTGACTCGAAGGTGTCCCTCGCTGTCCAGCTCATAGTCGTACTTCAAACCGTCAGTCAACCCGTCTGCTAACTTCTGTCTGATGCCCTGTAGGTAAACGTCACTGTCCTGGGCTGCATACACCTCCTCAGCTATCGTAGTCGTCTCTAACAGGGCGAGAAGTGAATAAGCTCTTCTGCTCAGAGCGTCTGCCACGACATTTCCTTTCCCTTCTGTGTACTGGAGGTTGATGTCGTAATCGGCCAGTAGCTCAACCCATCGTCGCTGTCTCAAATTGAGCTCCTTCTGGGTCCAGATGTACTTCAGACTCTTATGGTCTGTCATAATCCGGACTGTGGCTCCATACAAGTAATGTCGCCAGATCTTCAAGGCGAAGACTATGGCGAGGAGCTCAAGGTCGTGAGTGGGGTAGTTTTCCTCGTGCTTCTTCAGCTGTCTAGAAGCATACGCTACTACTCGGCCATGCTGCATCAGTACACCACCAATTCCTCTGCCTGAAGCATCGCAATATACCTCGTACCCCTCGTTCCCCTCTGGGATAGTCAATACTGGAGCTGTGGTCAAGGCGTCCTTCAGCGCCTTGAAGGAGACCTCACAAGCCTCTGTCCATACAAAAGGGTTGTCCTTCTTCATCAAGGAGGTCAAGGGCTTGGCTAGCCTGGAGAAGTCCTTCACAAAGCGTCTATAGTAGCCAGCCAACCCAAGGAAACTCCTAA